>CM035425.1:131144058-131161558 GCA_020310875.1 Ceratopteris richardii | reverse complement strand
GTGTGTGTATGTATATACATATATGTATATATGTATGTATGTGTATGTATATATATATATATACATACATAGATATAGATATAGATATAGATATAGATATAGATATAGATATAGATATATATATATATATATATATATATATATATATATATATATATATATATATATATATATATATATATATATATATATATATATATATATATATATATATATATATATGAATATGTGGAGGATGGCTCATCTGCGTCTGCGTGCTCTGTGCCTATCTGTACATAGTTCGTTTGCGGGCTATGTTCTTTGTATGCATGCTAGTCTAGGGTTCGTGTCCCTGTCAGTTAGGGTTTGAAGAGGTCTCCATCAGAGTTTAGGGCTTTTGGCACTTTCTTCGTCAGAGATAAGGGTTTTTGCCTCATCGGCTGTGGATTTTTAGGGTTCGCGACCTTTTTCCAGCAGAGGTACCGGACTGTGGGGACGCCTTCGAAGCTCAGCATAGTGTGGAGGAAGTCGCGAAATTCAGATCCTTTAGGGTTTTCGAATGTGGTGTTTGGCCTCGGAAGGATCTTTGGAACAGGGTATACTTTACTGTAGATAAACTTCACTTCCAGAGAGCAGGTATCACTTGGGGTATAGTTAGGATGGCATCATCCTCGAGTGTCCAAGGCCCTGGTACTATGCTGAATGACTCACAAGATCGGGATCAAGTGCCCCAAACCCCTTTACATAATGAATTGGATATTGGCAAGTTAAAACATATGATGGAAGACGCCTTAACATTGGACGACAATGTTCAGGGCGATTTACGAGTTGATATTGATCCTTCTTTGATTTGGGTCTCAGCCCTTAGGTTTCATGAGAAGGGTCTCCTATTATTTTTCACGGCTCGTATCCCACTGGGAATGGATGTGGCCTATGCTATCAATTCCAATGTAGGCAAAGATGTGGTGGATAAAGTTTTCTACTCGGGGCATGGCCTGTTTGAGGTGATTTTCAACGACAATGATGTCAAGTCCCAATTTCTGGCACAACAAACAGTTTTCTTGTGCGGTTTAATGGTGCATGTCTTTCCTTGGAAGCCAGTGAAGGCAATGAAGGAAGAACTTCTGTACAAATGTTCTGTCTGGGTGGAATTGGTGGATCTTCCATCTTTCTTGTGGAATAGTATTGGGCATGTGGCCAAAGTGTTTGGTAAATTGCTATATACTCCGTCCATTTCAGCACCTAACAAGAACAGGGTTTGTGTCCTCTGGAATACTTCCAGACCTTTTCCCAAAACTCTTGGTATCAATGTTCCTAATGTTGGTAGAATTGTAATTTATCTAAAATGGGGAAATATGGCTGGCTCATGCTTTCATTGTGGCAATTTAGGGCATTATTCTAAAAATTGCCCTACTCTTAAGTCAGAAGGAGTTAATTTCATCCCCACTTGTCCTGGAAGCAAAATCTTGGTTCCTGAGGAACAAGTATTTGGAAAGCAAAGGAACTTTCCTGCGTCTCGTAATGTACATACATCTAGTCCTGTGGGAGCTCAACATGCTGCCAATAAACGTATACGTATACGTATACGTATACGTATACGTATACATATACATACATACATACATACATACATACATACATACATACATACATACATACATACATACATACATACATACATACATACATACACATACATACATACATACATACATACATACATACATACATACATACATACATACATACATACATACATATATATATATATATATATATATATATATATATATATATATATATATATATATATATATATATATGTGTGTGTGCGCACGCGCATGCGCGTATGTGTATGTATGTATTCATATACGCCCATGTTCACAAATGATTTTGTATGTTTGTGTACAATGCTTAGGTCCTAGATACAATACTTAATAAAAATGCACGTGCATGTAATACATAAATGCACATGTATTATGTATCTACCTATGCATACGTGTATCATGGTCAAATTTGTAGGTGTATTCGTGTGTGTGTGCGTATGCAGGGATATTTGAATATGTGCATGCATAAATGGCCGCAACACACTAATTAACAAAAAATAAAGTGCTCGTCTTTCCACTTGATTATCATGGATAGGCGACAGTCTCACTTGAGTATCCAAGAACAAATTTTATGTGTGGACAAATCTAGCCTTCTCTTGGCTGCATTTGTAAATGTTAAACGGCGCATCAAGCTTCCGATTACCTGTTAAATTCAATATCAGCCCAAGAGAATTCTCCTCCTAAGCTCTTTCTTTGCTCCTCTGGAAGAATATCGCTGCTTGAAGGAGTTGAGTTCCTTCGGAGAAGACCCGTAACTCCTCTGACAATGTTCATACTGTCTTCTTGCTACGAGAAGCTGAATATCAGAACTCCTTTCTGCATATCTATGGGCAAAAAGAGAGAGAGAGAGAGAGAGAGAGAGAGAGAGAGAGAGAGAGGTTACTAAAACCCGAAAGCAAACAACTCATGCACCAAAAAAAACGAAATAGTCGCGATCTACCGGCATTCATCGAATTGCTTCGATTGGAAGACTTTCACAAATCAGTGAATCCAATTGCAAGGAGCTTTTTGATTTTGTGTTGGAGTATGCACATGATTTGATTCAAAAAACACATATGCAAGCACGGTGTTCAACGCAAGCCTGTGATAACTATGTATATACATGCAAGCAGGAAAACAGTGTCGATGTGCAGCTGTGGGGACAAGGCCAATGCCGATGGACTATTCAGTCAGCTTTTACGAATTAAGAGAATGCGTCTCAGTAAGACACTGCGTCTCAAGAAGGAAAGAACGAAGTATGTTATTGCGACACATTTAAGAATCACGAAACATTCACACATTTTCAATGGGAAGCCATTAATGATGAATGCTAGATTAGTACGGAAGCTCGATCTTTAGGTCGATATCGAGCTCTTCCGATATTTGGACTTTGAAATTAGAACTAAATGAAGAAACATAGGTCTGTATGTTTTTTATTCCACAAAATTAGAGTAAAAGAATGGGTACATTGCCCAAATGCACATCACTAATTTCACATCTACCTACCAAGAGCACCTCAAGGTTAACGAGAAGTGAGTGAGACGAACTCGAAATTGGCTTGAAGGTGCCACAATCTTACAATCTAAAGGGCCTCTAGAAATCGGACCCATGGCAAAACATCCTAAAGGGAAAATGGTATAATGGTTTGAAGGTCCAAGTAAAAACATGTCCAAAGCCACCTCCTTGTCTCCCAATTATGTAACCAAGGGAACCACACATTAAGCCATGGGAGCATCCAGACCGACATGACCATTGTGAAAGTTGACGTTGGAATTCCAAGAGTTTGGAAGCACATAAACAGCACAAGGAAGAAGACAAATCTTGGAGCACAACATAACACCAAGTGTATTACTAAGTGAATGTACAAATATAAGTAGCACGTTAGCATTATATGTGTATATACAAGTTAGAGGGGAAAAAACCTAGTAAAGAAGGCAAAAAGTGTCTTGATGGTCCTAAGTGTGTTTCACACACATCGCTACTGAAATATATCAACAAATCCTCCCTAGGAGTGCTGCAGTGAACAAGGAACTAGCACTCATGTTTAAGGAAGTGCGAGCCTATGTGGAATGAAATCTATTCACAAAAGGAAGTAAGCCCAAAGTTTTGCAAAAAGCTTCAAACTTCTTTCTAGGTAGAGCCTTTGTGGAAAAGCCCACAACATTATTCTTTGTGAAAAAATAAGCCAAACTAATCTCTCTAGTAGGGAGTTCTCCCTCACATAATAATAGTACATCTCAATGTGCTTTTTCTCAGCATGGAATAGAGGCTTCCTCGCATCGTCCAATGCACTCTGAGTATCAATAAAGATGGTGGTGACAAAAGACACACCAACACCCAAATTAGCCAAAAGGAATCTTAGACACACACACACACACTCAACAATAGTTATGAAACTTTACCTATACTCAACCTCACAACAAGAAGTGGCCACAGTAGTAGGTTGCTTCTTAATCAACCAAGATATGCACGAACTACCAAGCATGAAGCAAAAACGATTAGTGAATACACTAGTATCATAGCAACCAGCCCAATCTAAGTCAGAAGAGCATGTAAATCTAACAGTAAGGATCCTCCCTTTAGGAAAAACAACCCAAGTAGCTAGGTGCCACCCATGTAGCAAAAGATGAAGTTAACCTTCTTCCAATGTTTGACACCTTAGCTATGCATAAACCTACTCATCTAAGAGACAACAAACTGAGTATCAGGCTTTGTTATATATAAGTAGATCAAGCATCCAATAGCCTACTAATAGAGGACAACATCAAATGCATCACCAACATCATTAAGACTCAACTATCAACTTTGTCTCCATGCACTACAAGGAATACGGGCACATAGCGATGGTTAAGGCGACACAATTTTGTCGCTATAAAATTGCAAAAAACGTTGCAAGAGCGTCGAGCACAGACCGTCAATTACACAACGAGCAAAATGACATTTTTATCGACGTGTGGCACGACGGGATGTGCGACGCTCGCAATGAGCGTCGCTAAAGCAATGATTTAAAAAAGCATCGCATAAGCAACTCTTTTTTGCATCGCATAAGCGACAATAAATAACGTCGCTTATGCAATGTCAATTGCAGTGCTTTTTATGACGCTTTACCATCGCTTACATGACGGCTTTTTGACGAAAAAAATTAAAACGTTGGAGCTCTTCGATCGGCATCTTCACGCATCTGATCGAAGAGATCTTCAACGTTTGCAATTACGTTGTGCTTACGATCTGAAACAATCGCTTGCAGAATTGTTGTTTTGTCTAATCTCTATTGTCTTTCTCTGTCTCAGTTTCTCTCTTTCTACCTCTTTCCCTCTTTGAATTCTCTCTCTCTCTCTCTCTCTCTCTCTCTATTACAGGTTATTCAAGAAGATAACCAAACAAAAAATATGGCTAATTATTGTAAGTACAATTTCCATTCTTTGTATATCATTTGAATTGTGTTATCTTCATTAGCTAGCATACTCATACTTATTGATATGCACATATACACTTATACATGATGAAGATGCACGTTCACACATATACATATATACACATGCACATACATACACATACATGTGCACATACACTTACACATACACATGCATACGCACAAACATTTCTACAACCACATAAAAAGACTTGCATGCATGCATTATTGCACACACACACACACACACACACACATATATATATATATATATGTATATATATATATATATATATATATATATATATATATATATATATATATATATATATATATATATATATATATATATATATATATATATATATATATATATATATATATATATATATATATATACAGATACACACATTAACTTAAATACATGTATATGCACATCCACATGCATGCACATGGATGCAAATGGAAATGCATCCACACACACACACACACACACACACATATATATATATATATATATATATATATATATATATATATATATATATATATATATATATATATATATATATATATATATATATATATATATATATATATATATATATATACAGATACACACATTAACTTAAATACATGTATATGCACATCCACATGCATGCACATGGATGCAAATAGAAATGCATCCACACGCACATGCATGTTTCATACATATACACATGCATATACATACACTTGTATAAACATACACATACATATGCACACATGTATATATACACACACATACACATATATATGCACAACATACACACACATATACACATACACATACACATGCACATACATACATATACACATATACATGCACATACACACATATACATGCACATACACACATATACACATACACTTACACATATACACACACATACACATAAACATGCACATACACATATACACTTACACATGCACATGCACATGCATACATATACACACACATGTTGGAATCAATCTCAATATGGTCCAACAATAGCTTCATTAATGGTTGTATCTTCAAGTCCTAGATGTTTCACAGAATATATAGAATCTTTTCAGAAGATTTAACACAAGAAAGCAGTTTGGTGACATGGATAAATTGGATCGCTCCCATATACTTGGCCCGGGTTCAAATCCTGTCGGCGCCACTCAAGAGTGGAAGATTTTTTCTAGAAAAGCATTATAATTTTAGCATCGATAGATTTTGCTTTACGCATGCGGATTAATTTCATGAATGTGTGCACGATGACAATCATCGTTTTGTGTTTTGCTTTTCATAGTATGCTTTATTCATGGAGACTAAACCTATATAAGAACCATGTGGGCACAGTCTACAATACAATTCAAGTCAACTCTTCGTGTTCTGAAGCTTTGGACGTGAAGATTTGGTGAAGGAGAGGCTACTCTCTTGAAGCAAGAAGTCTTCTACAAGGTGGTGGTAACTATCTTTTGTGAGTTAACCTTATATTTTGTTTCTAGGGTTTCTCTACCCTAATCTCAAAATTAGGGTTGGTTGATTTACAATTTTGTTACAATATTTTGTGAGAGTAAGGTTAGCTTCGTTGCTCATTCACTTCACACACTTAGATTATTTCCGGAGCCACAACAACTTCAAGAGGTACTGGAATTACTATTACAGAACCAACTAAAGAATAGGTAATTACTTTGACATTCAGAGTCATAGGCAGGTCTTTACCTACAGTTCCTCCTATTGAAGATCAGGGCAGGTGGGATCCTAGAGATGCTTTAGCACTGTTATTCATAGCAATGAGGGTCAAAAAGCATATTCTACCACAGATCAAATCTTGCAGAAGTTCTAGACAAGCTTGGTTGAAGCTTGAGAATCTTTTTTAGAGTATAAATCCTGCTATGAAAGCTCACTTGAAGAGACAACTAGCAAATACAAGGATGAAGGCTGGTGAGTCAATTCAAACCCACATTAGGAGACTCGTTGACTTGAGAGATCAACTTCTAAATGTAGAAGTTGAGATATCAGATGAAGAAATGGTAAATACACTGATTAATTCACGTCCTATTTCATATCGATCTTTTATAACCACTCTTACCCTTACCACAAGAGATAGAGAGGTTACATTTGAAGAGCTAGAGTTCTTGTTACTTCAAGATGAAGATCAGTTGAAGGGAATGGAAGAGAATGAAGAAGCACTTTCATCTTCATCAAAGGGTAAAAAGAAGAAGAAGGTTAAGAAGGAAAAGCAATCCAAGAAGGAAAGTAGGTCCCTCTCACCTTCTACTTCAGATTCTGTTTCTACTACATCTAAAGAGAAGTCTTCTAAGAAGAAGGAAGTAATATGTTATTGCTGCAAGAAACCTGGACATTTAAAAGCAGCATGTTATAAAAGGATTGCAGCAGAAAAGAAAAAAGCATTAGGTAATGTTGTAGAAGATGATAAAAAAGGGAACTCTCAAGGTGATTCTTATGTCTGTATCACCATTGAGGAAGTAGCTTTTGATCAGGCAGATTTACAAGTTCTTTCAGCAAGTCCTTGGATATTTGACTCAGGTGCTACAAAGCATATGACAGGTTGCAGAGATATGTTTTCTCCCCTTTCCTATTCTTCAGGCAGAAGAGTTACTACTGCACATGGCAATGATTTGGATGTTGTGGGAATGTGTACAGTAACCCTAAAGTCAAGAGAAGGTGGTAATTTTCAGATTTTAGATGTTTTATACATACCTGAAATGAAGAAGAATATGCTATCTATATCATTTTTTTAAGTGATGGTTTTAAAGTTGTATTTGAAAGAGATCTTTGTAAGATCTTATCACACAAAGACAACAAGTGTATTTTACAAGGTGATCATAGAGGAGGCATCTTTGTTTTGTCAAAAATCAGTCGGGCATATGCGGCCAAATCTTCGTCATCGGTGGAAGATATGAAGCTATGGCATGAAAGATTTGGACATATTAGTTTTGGAGCTCTCAAGAGTATCAAAGACAGAGGTATGGTTGAGAGTTTACCCTCATTAAAGCTATCAGATAACTCAGATATATGTGAAGGTTGTCTTGAAGGTAAGATGCATAAACTACCTTTCAAGAAACATGGTCATATTACAGCTACCAGGAAATTGCAGATTATTCATTCAGATGTGAATGGACCTATGAGAGAAGAATCTATTCAAGGCTTCATGTATTTTGTTCTATTCGTTGATGATTTTATGAGATACTTGTGGATCTATGGTCTTAAGTTGAAGTCAGAAGTCTTTCCTATTGTCAAGAAGTTTGTAGCTATGGTTGAAAATGAAAGTCAGGAAACTATCCAGATTCTCGGAAGTGATAGAGGTGGAGAATACTTATCAAAAGAGTTCCAAACATTTCTTGATGAGAAAGGTATTACTCGACATCTTAAACTATTGCTTATACTCCTCAGCAGAATGGTGTTGCAAAAAGAAAGAATAGAGTACTTGTTGAGATGATGCGGAGCATGATGGCATCTAAGAAGCTTTCACCGAAATTCTAGTTTCATGCAGCTATAGAATCGGTTCCACAAGAGACTTTGGTTCCAAAAATGGAAGAAGTTAAAGTTCGAGAAAGTCCTAGTACCTCGGCAGGACAAGTTCCAGTCATACTTGGAAAGATAGTGGTATAAAGACTTTTACTGGAAGAACAAGGAGTCAGACTAGACAACAACAACAAGATCATGTAAGAACAAGAAGTCAGACTAGACAACAACAACAAAAAGATCATGTAAGTTTTGCTGAAGACTTTGAGATTCATGATATTTTGGCACTTACGACAATTGAAGATGAACTTGCATGTGTTAAAGATGCACTTTACATTCCTATTTGGAGAAAAGCTATGCAAGAAGAGTTTGATTCTATTCACTTTGGTTCCAAAAATGGAAGAAGTTAAAGTTCCAGAAAGTCCTAGTACCTCGGCAGGACAAGTTCCAGAACCTGTGGAAGTTGAAAGTTCAGAAAGAGTTTCACCACTATTTAAGGATACACCTACGTGGTTATATCATACTTGGAAAGATAGTGGTATAAAGACTTTTACTGGAAGAACAAGGAGTCAGACTAGACAACAACAACAAGATCATGTAAGAACAAGAAGTCAGACTAGACAGCAACAACAAAAAGATCATGTAAGTTTTGCTCAAGACTTTGAGATTCATGACATTTTGGCACTTACGACAATTGAAGATGAACTTGCATGTGTTAAAGATGCACTTAACATTCCTATTTGGAGAAAATCTATGCAAGAAGAGTTTGATTCTATTCATAAGAATCAAACTTGGCAACTATGTGAGTTGCCAGAGGGAAAGAAGGCTATAGGTGTAAAATGGATCTTCAAAATCAAAAGGAAAGCAGATGGTACTATTGACATGTACAAAGCAAGATTGGTTGTCAAAGGATATGCACAACAAAAAGGTATTGATTATGATGAGACATTCGCTCCTACATCTAGGATGACTATTATTATGTCAATACTGGCTCTAACATCACATTTTGGTTGGCATATATATCAACTTGACATTAAGAATGCTTTTCTTAATGGTGATTTACATGAGGATGTGTATATTCAGTAGCCAGAAGGTTTTGAAGAGACAGATAAAGAAGACTTAGTATGTAAGCTTATAAAAGCTTTATATGGATTGAAACAGGCACCTAGAGCATGATATGAAAAGATACATACATATCTTTTGTCCATTGATTTCCATAACTCCGATGAAGCTCCAACTCTTTACGTCAAAGCTGAATCAGGTATGATGATTATAACAATCATTTATGTGGATGATATTATAGTCACAAGTCCTAGAGATGAAGATTTATAGATGTTCAAAGAAAAATTGAAGCGAACATTTGATGTGAATGATTTAGGCATTTTGCATTATTACCTTGGGATTCAGTTTCTGTTTCGAGATGAGTGTATCTATATGACACAGCAAAAGTACATTGAGAAAATTTTGGAGAGGTTCCAGATGAGTGATTCTAAACCTATGCAAACACCTATGGATCAGAACATGTCTTTCCAAATGGTAGCAGATGCAGAGCCACTTGATGCTACTTTATATAGTCAAGCAGTTGGTTGCTTGATATATCTTTGTAATACACGTCCTGATATACAATTTGCAATTTCTCAAGTATCAAGGTTCATGCAGAATCCGACAGTGTTACATTGGAAAGCAATCAAGCGGATCTTTCGATATTTGAAGGGAACTTCAAATTTTGCTATGGTATTTTCGAAATCTACACATTTGTTACTAAAAGGATTTTCAGATTCTGATTGGGCAGGTGATAGAGACACAAGAAGAAGTACTAGTGGATTTTGTTTTTATCTTGGAGATTGTCTTATCTCATGGCTTTCAAAGAGACAACCCACTATTGCCACTTCATCGTGTGAAGTTGAATATTGTGCAGCATTTATAGCTACTCTAGAGTCAGTTTGGTTGCAGAATATTTTTAGTTATCTTGATGTAAGAGTACATGAACCCATTCAGATATTTTCAGATAGCCAGAGTGCTATAGCTATAGCAAAGAATCCAGTGCATCATGCAAGGACAAAAATTTATAGAGGTACACTACCACTATATTCGAGAGTAGATAGCTAACAAGCACATTGAGAGGGTACTCCGCCACCTCCTACCCATGCAACAACTTCACATGTTTCCTCCGATAGGAATTATGATGAATTTTACTATCAAGAGCATATTATATGTTGGTGTAACTCTTGCTATGGCATGTATCAAAGACCACGATTGGAATGTATTGAAGGAGCTAGAGTGTGGTACTTTTGAGCATGCACCATCACCTAGTCAACATGATAATGCTTGGCTATGTATTTTTTTTATAAATGAATGTCATTATTTTATTTAAAAACCATATACAAAATCATATTACTATTGATATACAGGAATACTTGCTCGATGATGATGATGATAATTTTTAACATAATGTTAATATGCCTCATACACGTCATGGACTTGTTGTTCATCAATTACAAGCGGAGGTTTCTAGAAATCCTCTACCTTTTGGTTTAGAGACTGAAACGACTGGAGATTATCCATTGCCAGCTCGTGATCGTTCTCCAGTACAAACCTATGATAGAAGAAGATATGGAGGATGGAATAGAGGACCACTTCCTTTAGATGGAGAGGTTTTCAACTTTTGGGGTAATCGCTATATGATTGCTCCATCCACTATTATTAATGATGGTCGTGGTCTCTTTATTGTAGAGGATTTGTATGTGCCTCCGAACTCTGAAGTCACTCTTATGTCATTTTGTGGTTCTATATATGGATGGGGAGATTGGCATCAGCTTGCACGTTATGTTCAAAGCATGAGTACTTATGGAATATGCTTGAATGCAACATCCCTTACTAGTAGAAGGATTTCACATGCAGAACATGAAAGATCATATATTGATGGAAGAACCTACACACATGGAAATATAGCAGATTTAATAAATAGTAGTCGAGTGTTACATAATAGCTCAAGGAATAATTGCACATTTGAGGAACGTGAAAATAGTCATGAATCATCATACATGAGTAGAGATGTATCAAGATACATAGTTTTCAATGCTATTACTACATTACATGCTCGTGATGAATTATTAGTGAATTATGGATGGCGTAAACCTTCAAGAGCACCTTTTAGCTATAGAGAGAATTAAAATTTTATATCCATATTTAATAACTTATATATTTAATTTTATGTTTAAAGTTTACTTTTTATTCATTTATGGAATACTAATGATTTTTATTCATGTGTGTAGATTCCAACGTATGACGTTGATGACATTCCTCCACACCATTCAAAATTGCCAGTAAGACCTCATTTATCAGAAGCTTCTATGAGGAGGCTACACAAAAGTGATCCTGTGAAATATGCAAGGTTGAAAGATCTATATTCAAAAGAAGATAAAGTACAAGATTTGTGCGACAATGATGAAGATGATGGCATGGCAGATTTTATTGAGGATTGGTATCAAAATGACAGTGAGAGCATTGATATTTCTAAAATGAGAAATATCAGTGAGATTAGAATTGAGATTGAGGACAAGTTGGATGGATCTTCTAATTATCCCATGTGGAGTTTCATGATGATGAATATTTTAGTGAAAAGGATTTATGGAGCATCGTGAATGGATCCTTAACAAGACCAAGATGAGAAGGCGAAGAAGGAGCCACAACAACTTCAAGAGGTATTGGAATTACTATTACAGAACCAACTAAAGAAAAGGTAACTACTTTGACATTAAGAGTCACAGGCAGGTCTTTACCTATAGTTCCTCCTATTGAAGATCAGGGCAGGTGGGATCCTAGAGATGCTTTAGCACTGTTATTCATAGCAATGAGTGTCAAAAAGCATATTCTACCACAGATCAAATCTTGCAGAAGTTCTAGACAAGCTTGGTTGAAGCTTGAGAATCTTTTTTAGAGCAGAAATCCTGCTATGAAAGCTCACTTGAAGAGACAACTAGCAAATACAAGGATGAAGGCTGGTGAGTCAATTCAAACCCACATTAGGAGACTCGTTGACTTGAGAGATCAACTTCTAAATGTAGAAGTTGAGATATCAGATGAAGAAATGGTAAATACGCTGATTAATTCACGTCCTATTTCATATCGATCTTTTATAACCACTCTTACCCTTACCACAAGAGATAGAGAGGTTACATTTGAAGAGCTAGAGTTCTTGTTACTTCAAGATGAAGATCAGTTGAAGGGAATGGAAGAGAATGAAGAAGCACTTTCATCTTCATCAAAGGGTAAAAAGAAGAAGAAGGTTAAGAAGGAAAAGCAATCCAAGAAGGAAAGTAGGTCCCTCTCACCTTCTACTTCAGATTCTGTTTCTACTACATCTAAAGAGAAGTCTTCTAAGAATAAGGAAGTAATATGTTATTGCTGCAAGAAACCTGGACATTTAAAAGCAGCATGTTATAAAAGGATTGCAGCAGAAAAGAAAAAGGCATTAGGTAATGTTGTAGAAGATGATAAAAAAGGGAAATCTCAAGGTGATTCTTATGCCTGAGTAGCTTTTGATCAGACAGCTTTACAAGTTCTTTCAGCAAGGCCTTGGATATTTGACTCAGGTGCTACAAAGCATATGAGAGGTTGCAGAGATGTGTTTTCTTCCCTTTCCTATTCTCCAGGCAGAAGAGTTACTACTGCACATGGCAGTGATTTGGATGTTGTGGGAATATGTACAATAACCCTAAAGTCAAGAGAAGGTGGTAATTTTCAGATTTTAGATGTTTTATACATACCTGAAATGAAGAAGAATATGCTATCTATATTTGCATTTTTTTAAGTGATGGTTTTAAAGTTGTATTTGAAAGAGATCTTTGTAAGATCTTATCACACAAAGACAACAAGTGTATTTTACAAGGTGAGCATAGAGGAGGGATCTTTGTTTTGTCAAAAATTAGTCAGGCATATGCAACCAAATCTTCGTCATCGGTGGAATATGAAGCTATGGCATGAAAGATTTGGTTTTTGGAGCTCTCAAGAGTATCAAAGACAGAGGTATGGTTGAGAGTTTACCCTCATTAAAGCTATCAAATAACTCAGATATATGTGAAGGTTGTCTTGAATGTAAGATGCATAAACTACCTTTCAAGAAACATGGTCATATTACAGCTACCAGGAAATTGTAGATTATTCATTCAGATGTGAATGGACCTATGAGAGAAGAATCTATTCAAGGCTTCAGGTATTTTGTTCTATTCGTTGATGATTTTATGAGATACTCGTGGATCTATGGTCTTAAGTTGAAGTCAGAAGTCTTTCCTATGTTCAAGAAGTTTGTAGCTATGGTTGAAAATGAAAGTCAGGAAACTATCCAGATTCTCGGAAGTGATAGAGGTGGAAAATACTTATCAAAAGAGTTCCAAACATTTCTTGATGAGAAAGGTATTACTCGACATCTCACTATTGCTTATACTCCTCAGCAGAATGGTGTTGCAGAAAGAAAGAATAGACTACTTGTTGAGATGATGCAGAGCATGATGGCATCTAAGTACCTCGGCAGGACAAGTTCCAGAACCTGTGGAAGCTGAAAGTTCAGAAAGAGTTTCACCACTATTTAAGGATACACCTACGTGGTTATATCATACTTGGAAAGATAGTGGTATAAAGACTTTTACTGGAATAACAAGGAGTCAGACTAGACAACAACAACAAGATCATGTAAGAATAAGAAGTCAGACTGGACAGCAAGAACAAAAAGATCATGTAAGTTTTGCTGAAGACTTTGAGATTCATGATATTTTGGCACTTACGACAATTGAAGATGAACTTGCATGTGTTAAAGATGCACTTAACATTCCTATTTGGAGAAAAGCTATGCAAGAAGAGTTTGATTCTATTCATAAGAATCAAACTTGGCAACTATGTGAGTTGCCAGAGGGAAAGAAGGCTATAGGTGTAAAATGGATCTTCAAAATCAAAAGGAAAGCAGATGGTACTATTGACATGTACAAAGCAAGATTGGTTGTTAAAGGATATGCACAATAAAAAGGTATTGATTATGATGAGACATTCGCTCCTACATCTAGGATGACTGTTATTAGGTCAATACTGGCTCTAACATCACATTTTGGTTGGCATATATATCAACTTGACATTAAGAATGCTTTTCTTAATGGTGATTTACATGAGGATGTGTATATTCAGTAGCCAGAAGGTTTTGAAGAGACAGATAAAGAACACTTAGTGTGTAAGCTTATAAAAGCTTTATATGGATTGAAACAAGCACCTAGATCATGGTATGAAAAGATACATACATATCTTTTGTCCATTGATTTCCATAACTCAGATGCAGCTCCAACTCTTTATGTCAAAGCTGAATCAGGTACGATGATTATAGCAGTCATTTATGTGGATGATATTAAGTCACAAGTCCCAGAGATGAAGATTTGTAGATGTTCAAAGAAAAATTGAAGCGAACATTTGATGTGAATGATTTAGGCATTTTGCATTATTACCTTGGCATTCAGTTTCTGTTTCGAGATGAGTGTATCTATATGACACAACAAAAGTACATTGAGAAAATTTTGGAGGTTCCAGATGAGTGATTCTAAACCTATGCAAACACCTATGGATCAGAACATGTCTTTCCAAATGGTAGCAGATGTAGAGCCATTTGAGGATACTTTATATAGTCAAGCAGTTGGTTGCTTGATATATCTTTGTAATACACGTCGTGATATACAGTTTGCAATTTTCAAGTATTCAAGGTTCATGCAGAATCCGACAGTGTTACATTGGAAAGCAATCAATCGGATCTTTCGATATTTGAAGGGAACGTCAAATTTTGCTATGGTATTTTCGAAATCTACACATTTGTTACTAAAAAGAATTTTCAGATTCTGATTGGGCAGGTGATAGAGACACAAGAAGAAGTACTAGTGGATTTTGTTTTTATCTTGGAGATTGTCTTATCTCATGGCTTTCAAAGAGACAACCCACTATTGCCACTTCATCGTGTGAAGCTGAATATTGTGCAACATTTATAGCTACTCTAGAGTCAGTTTGGTTGCAGAATATTTTTAGTTATCTTGATGTAAGAGTACATGAACCCATTCATATATTTTCAGATAGCCAGAGTGCTATAGCTATAGCAAAGAATCCAGTGCATCATGCAAGGACAAAACATATAGAGGTACACTACCACTATATTCGAGAGTAGATAGCTAAGAACCACATTGAGCTAGTTTATGTTCCTTCCAGTGAGAATATTGCAGATGTATTTACCAAAGCATTGACTAGAGATAGTCATGAGAATATTTGCAGGATACTGAAGCTTGTACCAATATGAAATTGAAGGAGGGATTGTTGGAATCAATCTCAATATGGGCCAACAATAGCTTCATTGATTGTTGTATCTTCAAGTCCTAGATGTGTCAAAGCATATGTAGATTCTTTTCAGAAGATTTAACACAAGAAAGCAGTTTTGGTGACATGGATAAATTGGATCGCCCCCATATACTTGGCCTGAGTTCAAATCCCGTAGTGCCACTCAACAGCAGAAGATTTTTTCTAGAAAAGCATTACAATTTTGGCATCATTAGATTTTGCTTTACGCATGTGGATTAATTTCACGAATGCGTGCACGATGACAATCATTGTTTTGTGTTTTGCTTTTCATAGTATGCTTTATTCATGGAGACTAAACCTATATAAGTTATAAATTAATGTCATTATTTTATTTATAAATTAATGTCATTATTTTATTTAAAAACCATATAAAAAATCATATTACTATTGATATACAGGAATACTTGCTCGATGATGATGATGATAATTTTTATCATAATGTTAATATGCCTCATACACGTCATGGACTTGTTGTTCATCAATTACAAGCAGAGGTTTCTAGAAATCCTCTACCTTTTGGTTTAGAGACTGAAACGACTGGAGATTATCCATTGCCAGCTCGTGATCGTTCTCTAGTACAAACCTATGATAGAAGAAGATATGGAGGATGGAATAGAGGACCACATCCTTTAGATGGAGAGGTTTTCAACTTTTGGGGTAATCGCTATATGATTGCTCCATCCACTATTATTAATGTTGGTCGTGGTCTCTTTATTGTAGAGGATTTGTATGTGCCTCCGAACTCTGAAGTCACTCTTATGTCATTTTGTGGTCCTATATATGGATGGGGAGATTGGCATCAACTTGCACGTTATGTTCAAAGCATGAGTACTTATGGAATATGCTTGAATGCATTATCCCTTACTAGTAGAAGGATTTCACATGCAGAAAATGAAAGATCATATATTGATGGAAGACCCTACGCACATGGAAATATAGTAGATTTAATAAATAGTAGTCGAGCGTTACATAATAGCTCAAGGACTAATTGCACATTTGAGGAGCGTGAAAATAGTCATGAATCATCATACATGAGTAGAGACGTATCAAGATACATAGTTTTCAATGCTATTATTACATTACATGCTCGTGATGAATTATTAGTGAGTTATGGATGGTGTAAACCTTCAAGAGCACCTTTTAGCTATAGAGGGAATGAAAATTTTATATCCATATTTAATAACTTATATATTTAATTTTATGTTTAAAGTTTACTTTTTATTCATTTATGGAATACTAATGATTTTTATTCATGTGTGTAGATTCCAAGGTATGACGTTGATGACATTTATCAGACGCTTCTATGAGGAGGCTACGCAAAAGTGATCCTGTGAAATATGCAAGGTTGAAAGATCTATATTCAAAAGAAGATAAAGTACAAGATTTGTGCGACAATGATGAAGATGATGGCATGGCAGATTTCATTGAGGATTGGTATCAAAATGACAGTGAGAGCATTGATATTTCTAAAATGAGAAATATCTTCGAGAGGAATGTCTAAAGCATGTATATGAAGGAAGTAGTTTGACACGACTAAGTGAGAGCTTACTTATTCTCAAACTTCAAAATCGTTTTGGATGGAGTAATGTATCTATTTCGACACTATTAAGGTCTAATTTTTAATTTTCTATCTATTTATATATA
>CM035425.1:130931558-131141558 GCA_020310875.1 Ceratopteris richardii | reverse complement strand
GATGATCATCCATTAAGATCTAAAAGAGAAGCGATACAGTTTAATGGAAAGCTTGAAACAGGTCAGTGTCCAAAACCTATGACGCCTATGGATTGATATAAAATATGGAAAGCTGGACCTCTGATAGATCCAGAATAAAAAATCATCAATGATGATGAAGATAATGAGTATGGGAAGAGAGGTCAAGGAAAATTGGCACTCGTAGAGAAGATATCAATATGGTATTCTTTGGAGTATTGGAAAGAGTTTAAAGTATGTCATCTTCTTGATCCTATGCATATATTCAAGAATATTGGTTACTCACTATGGCCATTAATGATGAATGCTAGATAAGTGCGGAAGCTCGATCTTTAGGTCGATATCGAGCTCTTCCGATATTTGGACTTTGAAATTAGAACTAAATAAAGAAACATAGGTATGTATGTTTTTTATTCCCCAAAATTAGAGTAAAAGAATTGGTACATTGCCCAAATGCACATCACTAGTTTCACATCTACCTACCAAGAGCACCTCAAGGTTAACGAGAACTGAATAAAATGAACTCCAAATTGGCTTGAAGGTGCCACAATCTTACAATCTAAAGGGCCTCTAGAAATCGGACCCATGGCAAAACATCCTAAAGGGAAAATGGTATAATGGTTTGAAGGTCCAAGTAAAAACATGTTCAAAGCCACCTCCTTGTCTCCCAATTATCTAACCAAGGGAACCACACATTAAGCCATGGGAGCATCCAGACCGACATGACCATTGTGAAAGTTGATGTTGGAGTTCCAAGAATTTGGAAGGACATAAACAGCGCAAGGAAGAAGAAGAATCTTGGAGCACAACATAACACCAAGTGTATTACTAAGTGAATGTACAAATATAAGTAGCACGTTAGCATTATATGTGTATATACAAGTTAGAGGGGAAAAAACCTAGTAAAGAAGGCAAAAAGTGTCTTGATGGTCCTAAGTGTGTTTCACACACATTGCTACCGAAATATATCAACAAATCCTCCCTAGGAGTGATGCAGTGAACAAGGAACTAGCACTCATGTTTAAGGAAGTGCGAACCTATGTGGAATGAAATCTATTCACAAAAGGAGGTAAGCCCAAAGTTTTGCAAAAAGCTTCAAACTTCTTTCTAGGTAGAGCCTTTGTGGAAAAGCCCACAACATTATTCTTTGTGAAAAAATAAGCCAAACTAATCTCTCTAGTAGGGAGTTCTCCCTCACATAATAATAGTACATCTCAATGTGCTTTTTCTCAGCATGGAATAGAGGCTTCCTCGCATCTTCCAATGCACTCTGAGTATCAATAAAGATGGTGGTGACAAAAGACATGCCAACACCCAAATTAGCCAAAAGGAATCTTAGACACACACACACACACTCAACAATAGTTATGAAACTTTACCTATACTCAACCTCACAACAAGAAGTGGCCACAGTAGTAGGTTGCTTCTTAATCAACCAAGATATGCACGAACTACCAAGCATGAAGCACAAACGATTAGTGAATACACTAGTATCATAGCAACCAGCCCAATCTAAGTCAGAAGAGCATGTAAATCTAACAGTAAGGATCCTCCCTTTAGAAAAAACAACCCAAGTAGCTAGGTGCCATCCATGTAGCAAAAGATGAAGTTAACCTTCTTCCAATGTTTGACACCTTAGCTATGCATAAACCTACTCATCTAAGAGACAACAAACTGAGTATCAGGCTTTGTTATATATAAGCAGATCAAGCATCCAATAGCCTACTAATAGAGGACAACATCAAATGCATCACCAACATCATTAAGACTCAACTATCAACTTTGTCTCCATGCACTACAAGGAATACGGGCACATAGCGATGGTTAAGGCGACACAATTTTGTCGCTATAAAATTGCAAAAAACATTGCAAGAGCGTCGAGCACAGACCGTCAGTTACACAACGAGCAAAATGACATTTTTATCGACGTGTGGCACGACGGGATGTGTGACGCTCGCAGTGAGCGTCGCTAAAGCAATGATTTAAAAAAGCATCGCATAAGCAACTCTTTTTTGCATCGCATAAGCGACAGTAAATAACGTCGCTTATGCAATGTCAATTGCAGTGCTTTTTATGACGCTTTACCATCACTTACACGAAGGCTTTTTGACAAAAAAATTAAAACGTTGGAGGCTCTTCGATCGGCATCTTCACGCATCTGATCGAAGAGATCTCCAACGTTTGCAATTGCGCTGTGCTTACGAGCTGAAACAATCGCTTGCAAAATGGTTGTTTTGTCTAATCTCTATCTTATTGTCTCTCTCTGTCTCAGTTTCTCTCTTTCTACCTCTTTCCCTCTTTGAATTCTCTCTCTCTCTATTACAGGTTATTCAAGAAGATAACAAAACAGAAAATATGGCTAATTATTGTAAGTACAATTTCCATTCTTTGTATATCATTTGAATTGTGTTATCTTCATTAGTTAGCATACTCATACTTATTGATATGCACATATACACTTATACATGATGAAGACGCATGTTCACACATATACATATATACACATGCACATACATACACATACATGTGCACATACCCTTACACATACACATGCATATGCACAAACATTTCTACAACCACTAGCAAATACAAGGATGAAGGCTGGTGAGTCAATTCAAACCCACATTAGGAGACTCGTTGACTTGAGAGATCAACTTCTAAATGTAGAAGTTGAGATATCAGATGAAGAAATGGTAAATACACTGATTAATTCACTTCTTATTTCATATCGATCTTTTATAACCACTCTTACCCTTACCACAAGAGATAGAGAGGTTACATTTGAAGAGCTAGAGTTCTTGTTACTTCAAGATGATGATCAGTTGAAGGGAATGGAAGAGAATGAAGAAGCACTTTCATCTTCATCAAAGGGTAAAAAGAAGAAGAAGGTTAAGAAGGAAAAACAATCCAAGAAGGAAAGTAGGTCCCTCTCACCTTCTACTTCAGATTCTGTTTCTACTACATCTAAAGAGAAGTCTTCTAAGAAGAAGGAAGTAATATGTTATTGCTGCAAGAAACCTGGACATTTAAAAGAAGCATGTTATAAAAAGATTGCAACAGAAAAGAAAAAGGCATTAGGTAATGTTGCAGAAGATGATAAAAAAGGGAAATCTCAAGGTGATTCTTATGCCTGTATCACCATTGAGGAAGTAGCTTTTGATCAGGCAGCTTTACAAGTTCTTTCAGCAAGTCCTTGGATATTTGACTCAGGTGCTACAAAGCATATGACAGGTTGCAGAGATGTGTTTTCTTCCCTTTCCTATTCTTCAGGCAAAAGAGTTACTACTGCACATGGCAATGATTTGGATGTTGTGGGAATATGTACAGTAACCCTAAAGTCAAGAGAAGGTGGTAATTTTCAGATTTTAGATGTTTTATACATACCTGAAATGAAGAAGAATATGCTATCTATATCTACATTTTTTTAAGTGATGGTTTTAAAGTTGTATTTGAAAGAGATCTTTGTAAGATCTTATCACACAAAGACAACAAGTGTATTTTACAAGGTGAGCATAGAGGAGGGATCTTTGTTTTGTCAAAAATCAGTCGGGCATATGCGGCCAAATCTTCGTCATCGGTGGAAGATATGAAGCTATGGCATGAAAGATTTGGACATATTAGTTTTGGAGCTCTCAAGAGTATCAAAGACAGAGGTATGGTTGAGAGTTTACCCTCATTAAAGCTATCAGATAACTCAGATATATGTGAAGGTTGTCTTGAAGGTAAGATGCATATTAAACTACCTTTCAAGAAACATGGTCATATTACAGCTACCAGGAAATTGTAGATTATTCATTCAGATGTGAATGGACCTCTGAGAGAAGAATCTATTCAAGGCTTCATGTATTTTGTTCTATTCGTTGATGATTTTATGAGATACTCGTGGATCTATGGTCTTAAGTTGAAGTCAAAGGTCTTTCCTATGTTCAATCTTTCCTATGTTCAAGAAGTTTGTAGCTATGGTTGAAAATGAAAGTCAGGAAACTATCCAGATTCTCGGAAGTGATAGAGGTGGAGAATACTTATCAAAAGAGTTCCAAACATTTCTTGATGAGAAAGGTATTACTCAACATCTTACTATTGCTTATACTCCTCAACAGAATGGTGTTGCAGAAAGAAAGAATAGAGTACTTGTTGAGATGATGCGGAGCATGATGGCATCCAAGAAGCTTTCACCAAAATTCTGGTTTGATGAAGCTATAGAATCGGTTCCACAAGAGACTTTGGTTCCAAAAATGGAAGAAGTTAAAGTTCGAGAAAGTCCTAGTACCTCGGCAGGACAAGTTCCACAACCCATGGAAGTTGAAAGTTCAAAAAGAGTTTCACCACTATTTAAGGATACACCTACGTGGTTATATCATACTTGGAAAGATAGTGGTATAAAGACTTTTACTGGAAGAACAAGGAGTCAGACTAGACAACAACAACAAGATCATGTAAGAACAAGAAGTCAGACTAGACAACAACAACAAAAAGATCATGTAAGTTTTGCTGAAGACTTTGAGATTCATGATATTTTGGCACTTACGACAATTGAAGATGAACTTGCATGTGTTAAAGATGCACTTAACATTCCTATTTGGAGAAAAGCTATGCAAGAAGAGTTTGATTCTATTCATAAGAATCAAACTTGGCAACTATGTGAGTTGCCAGAGGGAAAGAAGGCTATAGGTGTAAAATGGATCTTCAAAATCAAAAGGAAAGCAGATGGTACTATTGACATGTACAAAGCAAGATTGGTTGTCAGAGGATATGCACAACAAAAAGGTATTGATTATGATGAGACATTCACTCCTACATCTAGGATGACTGTTATTAGGTCAATACTGGCTCTAACATCACATTTTGGTTGGCATATATATCAACTTGACATTAAGAATGCTTTTCTTAATGGTGATTTACATGAGGATGTGTATATTCAATAGCCAGAAGGTTTTGAAGAGACAGATAAAGAACACTTAGTGTGTAACCTTATAAAAGCTTTATATGGATGGAAACAGGCACCTAGAGCATGGTATGAAAAGATACATAAATATCTTTTGTCCATTGATTTCCATAACTCAGATGCAGCTCCAACTCTTTATGTCAAAGCTGAATCGGTTATGATGATTATAGCAATCATTTATGTGGATGATATTATAGTCACAAGTCCCAGAGATGAAGATTTGTAGATGTTCAAAGAAAAATTGAAGCGAACATTTGATGTGAATGATTTAGGCATTTTGCATTATTACCTTGGGATTCAGTTTCTGTTTCGAGATGAGTGTATCTATATGACACAGCAGAAGTACATTGAGAAAATTTTGGAGAGGTTCCAGATGAGTGATTCTAAACCTATGCAAACACCTATGGATCAGAACATGTCTTTCCAAATGGTAGCAGATGCAGAGCCATTTGATGCTACTTTATATAGTCAAGCAGTTGGTTGCTTGATATATCTTTGTAATACACGTCCTGATATACAGTTTGCAATTTCTCAAGTATCAAGGTTCATGCAGAAACCAATAGTGTTACATTGGAAAGCAATCAAGCGTATCTTTCGATATTTGAAGGGAACTTCAAATTTTGCTATGGTATTTTTGAAATCTACACATTTGTTATTAAAAGGATTTTCAGATTCTGATTGGGCAGGTGATAGAGACACAAGAAGAAGTACTAGTGGATTTTGTTTTTATCTTGGAGATTGTCTTATCTCATGGCTTTCAAAGAGACAACCCACTATTGCCACTTCATCGTGTGAAGCTGAATATTGTGCAACATTTATAGCTACTCTAGAGTCAGTTTGGTTGCAGAAAATTTTTAGTTATCTTGATGTAAGAGTACATGAACCCATTCAGATGTTTTCAGATAGCCAGAGTGCTATAGCTATAGCAAAGAATCCAGTGCATCATGCAAGGACAAAACATATAGAGGTACACTACCACTATATTCGAGAGTAGATAGCTAAGAAGCACATTGAGCTAGTTTATGTTCCTTCCAGTGAGAATATTGCAGATATTTTAACCAAAGCATTGACTAGAGATAGTCATGAGAATATTTGCAGGATACTGAAGCTTGTACCAATATGAAATTGAAGGAGGGATTGTTGAAATCAATCTCAATATGGGCCAACAATAGCTTCATTGATTGTTGTATCTTCAAGTCCTAGATGTGTCAAAGCATATGTAGATTCTTTTCAGAAGATTTAACACAAGAAAACAGTTTGGTGACATGGATAAATTGGATCACCCCCATATACTTGGCCTGAGTTCAAATCCCATTAGCGCCACTCAACAACAGAAGATTTTTTCTAGAAAAGCATTACAATTTTGGCATCGATAGATTTTGCTTTACGCATGTGGATTAATTTCACGAATGCGTGCACGATGACAATCATTGTTTTGTGTTTTGCTTTTCATAGTATGCTTTATTCATGGAGACTAAACCTATATAAGAACCATGTGGGCACACTCTACAATACAATTCAAGTCAGCTCTTGGTGTTCTGAAGCTTTGGAGGTGAAGATCTAGTGAAGGAGAGGCTACTCTCTTGGAGAAAGAAGTATTCTAGAAGGTGGTGGTAAATATTGTTGATGTGTAAAACACCACAAGAAATGAATTAATGTGACACTAGAACACCTCTATGGTCATCATTAACTCATTGCCACTCCAAACTTTGAGAAATGATAGCCGAAACCAAGAACTTTGCTTCTTTAGATTTTTATAGTCATTGAAATGACATACCTTCAGTATTTTGCTAATTTCTCCTAGCTCAAATATTATTTCTCCAAGATCTTTTATAGGAACTAGAAGAGTAGAGCTTTCCAACAAGCTATCATATGCATGAAACGGGTCTCTACAACTCAAGTTATGGCCGTCACAAGATGACCCTGTATGACCTTCCAAAACTAGAAATTTTGCGTATTTTAGTAAATTTCGCTGTCTAAAAATAAAAATTCGATGCATAGCATCGACTTGCAACCAAAAGTCGATGCCGGGCATCGACTTTGAGCTTTTTCAGCCACTTTTTCAGCAGCAGAATTAGCCTCTTTTACACACACATGAACAAGACCACTTTATGTGGGAAGTCGATGCCAGACATCGACTTTATGCTAAAACTCGATGCAAGGCATCGAGTTGCTCCACAAACCTCATGATTTTAAGAAGCTTCATCAGTAGATAAAAGTCAGATATGAAGATAAGGACTTATCAGCTAGGATTCGATGCCAGGCATCGACTTCTCGCATAAAACTCAACCTTTCAACATACATTCGATGCCAGGCATCGACTTGCTTGGAAAACTTCAACCTTTCAAATCATTACACAGAAGACAAACACTGGAGATGGAGGAAGAAGACTTATACATAGAACTTTAACTAGTTCTTGTCATAGCTATGAAAACTCAGAAATACACAGGTGCTTTCTCACACAGAGAAGCCCGACTATTCTCAGTCATACAAGATGAGTTCTAACTCACTCTCTTATTGTCTTCCTTCTTCTTTTCTCTCCGCGTCAGTTAATACAAACTAACTTATATAGATTTTCTCATTCCCGTGACTTTTAAAAAACTTCTAGAACTAAAGTGAACTAACTTTACAAATATAATAGACATGTGAATTTGTCCCTTCACATAGGCATGTGGTTTTCTTCCTAAGATTTGACCTTCAAATATATGTCCAATTAGTGATTGTTTCTCCAACAGCTCCCCCTCAATCATTAATTGACATTCTCTGTTTCTTCATATCATCTTCTTTTTCTTTTACTCCTGCCATGCTTTTGAATCTGATAGTCTTCACACCATCCAAGCTCTTTGTCATTATGTCTGCTATCTGATCTTTAGTAGAAATGTACTCCACTTCAATCTCCTTCTCCATTACCTTTTCTCTGAGAAAATCATAATGTATCTCTATGTGCTTTGTTCTTGCAGGCTGAATTAGAGTTTCTAAATTAGGGTTTTTAAAACCCTAATATCAAAATTAGTGTTTTCGAATTAGGATGTTTGAAATAGGAATTTTGAATTAGAATATTTATAATAGGGTTTTTGAATTAGGATATATATATATATATATATATATATATATATATATATATATATATATATATATATATATATATATATATATATATATATATATATATATATATATATATATATATATATATATATATATATATATATAGATACATACATACATACATATATACACACACACACACACACACATATATATATATATATATATATATATATATATATACACACACACATATATATATACATATATATATATATGTGTGTGTGTGTGTGTATGTATGTATATTGTTATAAAATGAGATATATATATTGTAATATATATATATATGTGTGTGTGTGTGTATATATATATATGTGTGTGTGTGTATGCATGTGTGTGTATGTATGTGTACCTATATATGTGTATGCATGTGTGTATATGTATGTGCATCTATATGTGTGTGTGCATGTGTTGTGTGTGTGTATGCATGTAAATATGATTATGTCAGTCTATGTGTGTGTACATATGATTATGTATGTGTATGAGTCTATGTGTGTATTCATCATATGTGTGTAACTGCATGCATGTGTATGTGTGTGTAAAAATGTGCATGTATGTATAAATGTGCATGTATGTGTATATGTGTGTAAATGTGCATGTATGATGTATATGTGTGTGTATGCATGTATTTGTACCTCTAGTATCACTCTTTTTTTTCTCTCTCTCTCTCTCATATACATACATGCATAAACACACATACTCATATCCACATATATATACATAAAAGCAATGCGTACCGTGCATTATCGCGACGATGAGCCATAAGTGTCCGCATCTCTTTTAGACACCACTTATGCGACCATCTTGTCCCAAATTCTGTCTCAAGTGAACTAACTATGTATTTCTTATCCCTCTCATCATGCTCACTACAAAAATAAAAAAATCATGTAAATAAAACATAAGATATTTATTTCAATTTATATGTAAAATTTATACTTACTTCCATTGTAAGTGGACAAGGCGGAGGTAAGAGTTGCATAGTGCTCGCATTCTTCTCTTGAACTCCAATCCATTCCCTATGTACACAATGTTCCCCTGTGGCTCTATATCGCACTCTAGCCCTAAGGTGCCTATGAATGTCCTCATAGGCACCTGTGCTCTACTCTCATGATCTGGAGGTGGTATAGGTGTCCTGAAAATAGATAGATAAAAATAAATAAAAATATGTGTTATAATATCATTAAAAAATTTTGTGAAAAAAAAACATGCCTATGAGCAGATGTGGAGTAGCAGAAGAGCCCTCCTCTGATCGCTGGGTAAGCATCTGGATCGTATACTCCAGTTCATTATCAGCCATCTCTGAGTACTCATGCATGATGATCCCTAGAATATCAGGCAGAACTCTTGCTCTCATAAGACTTTTTATGAGAGTGAGTTTCACCTTTCTCTCTCTACTAGGATCCATAATCCCTGTACATATGAAAAAATGGGTTAGAAATCAATATATATCTGTGTACATATGTATGTGTGTATATGTGTATGTAGGTGTAAATGTGAGTGTGTGTATGCATGTAAGCATGTATGTATGCATATGCATGTGTATTATGTATGCAAATGTATGCATGTGTGTGTATGTGTGTGTATGTATGCATGTAAGTATGTATGTATGCATATGCATTATGTATGTATATGTATGCATGTATGTGTATGTGTGTGTATGCATATATATGTGTGTATGTCTCTATGTGTCTGTCTAGGCATATATGTGTGTGTATGTGTCCATGTGTGTGTGTGTGTCTATGTGTGTGTGTCTATGTGTGCGTCTATATGTGTACATATGTATCTATATATATGTGTCTATATGCATGTGTATGTATGTGTGTAAATGTGTGTGGATATGTGTATGTGTGTATGTGTGTGTCTATGTGTGCATGTATGTGTGTGTATATGTATGTGTCTATGTATGCATGTATGTGTATGTGTGTGTATGTCTCTTTACGTGTGTGTATGCATATATATATGTGTGTATGTGTGTGTGTGTCTCTCTCTACGTGTGTGTGTGTGTGTCTATGTGTGTATATGTATGTGTGTGTATGCATGTAAGCATGTATGTATGCATATGCATGTGCATTGTGTATGTATATGCATGTGCATTGTGTATGCATATGTATGCATGTCTGTGTATGTGTGTGTAGATGTGTTTGGATGTGTAGGTGTGTGTGTAAGTGTGTATGTGTTTATGTGTACAGTGTGTGTATGTGTCTATGTCAGGGAAAAAATTATGGGCGAATTTTAGCCCAATGGCGAATTTAGGCAAAAATAATGAAAAAAAAAAACTATTCTCTTTATACTTATGAAACGAAGAGAATAGCCAAAAATAATTTTGTGAACGAAAAGAGAGAAAAAATTCACCCTAAATCGTATATGTTCAAACTACAACACTTCGAACATCACCATCTATCGATCTCTGCGCATGCTCACGTTCTCCCTATCCCGAAAAGCTTTGCCATGGGACCTCTTTGTGCTCAAGGATGTAAGTGCTTCCACTTCATGGTGAAGCTCTTAACATGTGAGAATCAAATGTGCCTTGGCCTCTAGATTGCAACTTTTAACCTATGAGAATCGAATGCGCATTGGCCGGTAGAAGTGAGCCTTTCATGTATAGGGTGTCTTTGTCTTACTCAAGAAGCATGCATATTAAATGATGATAAAAGAGGTATTTGGCCAAGAAGAAGATCGGCAAGGTAGAAGCCTGCCTAGATGTCAATCTACAAATGGTCTTCAACAGTAAGGATTCGTTGCTTTTGGTGCTTGAGATGATTGATCTTCTTCCGAATCTTTTCATAGTTGAAGATGATTATGTCCTATTGGGTTGTCTTTTGCAGCATAGGTAGCTGTGAGTAATCTAATATATTTTCATGTATCACCATGTATTATAACCAGATTGACAGGATTTCTCCTTGGTGCACTTCCTTGGGAGTGAACTCTTTAGAATCACTCATGCGAAAATGAATAGCTATGTTGATCGGCATATTTTCATTTATAGGTTTTCAACCTAGAGTGACGAATCCATTTTTATAACTTTTTAGTTTGTCTCAAGAATAATCTGTAGATGTCCAATCATGTGATGTGTTCATATCGTGAGTTTCTTGTGTGGGTCACTCAAAAAGAGGCTTGCGTATTGCTCTTTCAGGTTTTGCTAATTTTCTTCTTCATTTTTGCCAGGAATGCTGCATATGTCTTTCCTCTTATGATGATGACATTGAGATTCAGGGGCTTTACTACATGCATCATTTTCATAGTGCATGCATAAGCAGATGACTCCGAATGAACTCAACTTGTCCTCTTTGCAAGTTTGACATTGTGAAAGACCGTTCTTCTAGGAGACATGAAGAAGCATGAAGAAACCCAATCTGCAGTTTACTAGGAGTACACATGCCTCAGAATAAAGCCTAATATGTTAACAAGTGATACACCCATACTATCATAAGCACAAGAGAGTTTTCATTGCAATTGAACTCAGCGCTCAACTTTTTTGTGTCCGAGATATGAGGATGTATCACTAGTTTTTGGGAGAATGTCTCAAAACATCCCTTTCAGATGAGGCTGCATTTTCATGTGTCATCTTTTGTTTTCAATTTTGAGCCTGTATGTTGAAGGTTCACAGGTCTTTCTTACGGAAACTGTCTTATGGATTTTATTTTCTGCCTTTTTAGAGTGTCAGGCTCAATAGTAGATGCGGTTATTTCCCCTTTGAAGGGCCACATCTTGTAAATGATTGTAACAACTCTAATATATTGATTACTAATTTTTGGGTATGTTAACTATGGCTTTTGCTTGGCTGCACGAGGTACCGATTCCCTGCACTTATTCATGAGAAGTGTCCAACCTCCATTCACCCTTTCATTTCATGAGGGAGTTTGAAGCCTCTTTCATTGCTTTAAAATTGCAACTGATGTGAGGGCATAGTGATACAGGTGACATCATGGCTGAAGCTGCACTTCAGACTATAATAAAATGAAGAGTCTTTTTTTTTGGCTTGTTATCATGTGTTCTTCCTTTCTTTTCGAATCTCTTCTTTTCTGAGTGGCACGTCAAATATCCCAATCTAACTTGGGATGCGTGTCTCTTAGCATGATGTTACGACTATGAAGAGAGTTTATGTTAAGAATGGTAATGGTGTCATGGATGGTGAATATATATTTTCAATGCCAGATATAGGTGTACATACAGAATCCTTGCACATGCAGGTAATATGTAGGGGAAGGATGAAATGAATTGGGATGTTTAATGAGAATTTCCTTCCTATCTATAATGGAATGCTCACTCTGTGGTATCAATTGGTTTCTTAAGCCAAGTTAAACGAAATTCAACTTTTTTATGTTTATATTCAAAAGAGAGTACACTATGTTGAAATGTGTGAATTGACAAATAAAATGGAGCCTTTGAGTAGGATGCGGATATGCTAGTTTAATGATAGACATAGAACACCACCAAAGGGATTACACTAGAATATAATGATGGTGTTTATGACTTATGAAATCATATGACTGGATGGTTCACATGTATTAATTTTATTCAAATCAAACACAAGGATTCTATGTTCAAAACAAGCACATGGGCAAAAGTTAGAGCTGCCAAATGGATATTCCATCTTTCCTTGTGTCTTCGTGTTGAAGTCTACACATTTCAGGGACTCTCGATAAATGTTTGCTTTGTCTTTGATAGCTAGATGATTACCTTGTACTATGATTATGTATTCTATTTAGTGTTTTATAGCAATGTGAATAGATTGGTTTGACATGAGAAAATTTGAATGAGTGGAGCCAGTTCAGGAAGTTATTTGATCCATGTGCCACTTATGTTTTGAAAAACACTAAAAATGCTCTTTTTGACTCGCAAATCTTTATGTTCTTGTAACCATTGAGACCATGCTTTTTAATTGAATTCAATGAAGGATCCACAACTGTTGGAATCAATCTCTTATTGGTCAAACAATGATCTATTGGTTCAGTCAATAGCTCATTCTACTCCCTCCTACAAGCATCAACGGGTAGTCACAGAATAAGTAGCGCGTTCCAATCATACCTTCTACATTTAATAGCGTGGGGTGGTGTGGTTATGTCAGTTGCCTTCTAAAGAGCTGATCTGGGTTCGAATCCCACTCCCGGCAGCGATAGATAAAACGTAAACGCATATTTTATAGATCCATGCTTTTCACGTTAAGCAACGAACGTGCAACAAAGTGTTTTCCCGATTAAAATCTTCGGACAGCGATCGTATGCTTTAGGAGAGCGATCGCGTAGCTTTTTTATTCGTGGAGCTTTATTATGAGCTTTTCAAAGTTGTACAGACTACTATATAAGAAGCGCCTTGGGCTCATTGTAATCATCCTTCACCTAGGATCAACACAAGCTTTCTAGAGCTTGGACCTCAGTAGAGGTGGTGTTTCTTCTAGCACATGGGGCAGCCATGGTGTTAACTTGAAGCATGTTGAGGAGCAGCTATGGAGTTCTTCTTGGTGATTCTTCTTGGAGAAGATGAAGGGTGTGCTCACACTCTACCTCATGGAGAGGAGGTTATCTCTTGTTCATGGCAAGAAGACGATTATTAGCAGCTTGATGGTGAGGATCGCCCATCTACATGATGTATTTGAAGATTATCTTCTACAAGAAGATGTCTGGCTACTTCAAAGACATTGGATGGGACCATCTACATGATTTTGAAGATTATCTTCTACAGGAAGATATTAGGTTGAAGATTGTCTTCTACAAGAAGATGTCGGGCTACTTCAAAGACATTAGATGGTGATTAACATAAGATTCACATCTTATGTTAAGTATTCAGGTACATATTCTCTTTATTCACACAGGTACTACTTGAAGTTTATGGAGGCTGTGGCGTTCATATCAGAAGGAGTCCTATTCGGCATAGGTACAAGAGAATCAGTACATATATGCTTTATGCATATTTGATGAGGTGTTTGAGAAGGTGTGTTCACATGAGTTTGAGGATTTCCGGCAACAATCTTGTTAGCATTCTATGCTACTTTATAAGTATGTGATCTTTTCACACACGTATCTAACTTAGGGTCTTCCATAGCCTAAGTTTAGATGTAGGTTTGTTGACCATCAGTTTCACACTGATCCTTCCTCATTAAGTCACTCATATTCACTCTTCTATAACCTATTAGGTCACACATCTCATGTATATTCAGATTACTGCCCATACATCTGAATATGTTTGTTACATTGTACATTCACTCATACATCTATTTCTCATCACATAGAGTGGTTGAGAGTTTTGCTCCCACATTGTACATTGAACATTGGTATATATGATACTATGAGTAAGCGATGGCTTACGTAACACCTTACACATGTTGTCTATTCTTTCTCTATCTTTGTCTCATCATTTGTATGATTAAGTTGTGATATGTTCATGTTTTGTCAATATGGAAGATTGCTGGAATTAATGTTGTACATAACTGGAACTATGGAACCATGGACCTGTGACATGAGCCTAAGGGCCTACCTCACTTCCAACATTTGGTATCAGAGCACTAAGATTTTGGTTACAGAACTTTAGATCTTTGGCATCAATGCAGTAAGGCTCATTCATAATCCCAGGTTCCCAGACTTCTAGTTTTACAACATATGATTTGAAAGCATCTTCTAATATTTGACATTTGACATACACACTTAATCTGGATGAGTAGAGATTTGAGAATTAGACAGTTCAGTTACATGTGTATTCATCAGTGTGGAGTATGAAATTGATGATCTGTTAGCAGCCGAATATTTTTGGAAGAGTATGCAAATACTTTACGAAAGTATTGTTTGAAGGCCCAGACTTGATGAAGAGAAGACTACTTCAAATTCTAGGAAGAACAATGGTTTAGAGAAGATGAAGAAATCAGATCAACATCAAATCACAGGTATCATTTTTTACTATCAGATTATCATTTGCAGGTCATATCTTAGAAGAGCAGTTATGAAGAGATTTGAAGAAATTCAAGGAATCCTTTTATACGCTTTCATCATTTGAAAGTTAAAGGCTACATCGAAACAGGTATCTAGAGGTTTTTCTAGAGAGTTTTGAAAGATCTCTTTCATGGCAAGAAAGTTCATCTAAGAAGACAAGTGCAGAGATGAGATGAGTTTTGTTTTCAGCCAATTTTCTGTTTTAAGTTGGTTGGATATCAAGGTACAAATGTATCTAGAGAAGGTAACTCTAGAAGGGTAATTCATCATTCAGATAAACGATTGGTGAATTTATTCATTTCAGACATTTGAAACAACATTTTGATTCAGAGATATGAGGAGATGGTAAAACATGTTTCTATATTCACTTCCATTTATATACCATGTTTGTTTTATCTCTTACTCTTACACTAGAGGAAGAGAAAAGTTCATTGGAAGAAGTCAAGAGTGTTTGCTACTTCAAGATGAAGAGAACAAAAGGTATGGAAGAGAAGTTTGAAGATGTTGACATCATCAGGTGGAAGAAAGATGCAGAAAAAGAAAGTCCATCATTTCCAAAAGAAAAGTAAGGCTTCCTTTTCTCATATATTTTCCATATACTTTTCCTATTTTATCCTCTACACCCAAAGACAAGTCTACGAGAACATCTTGTTTAAAGAAGAAGCAGTTTCTTGTTTTGCATTACACTTGGTCATGATTTAGTAGATTTGACAAAGAATTACATTGAGAGAAAGAAAAGCAGCAGATATATGTTTTAACTCATATATGTATGAGTTATGTTTTAGTTGAAGCTTTTAAGCAGGCAGCTTATATGTTCCCTCAAAGAATTCTTGGAGTGTCAATACAGAGCTACTTGGTATATGACAAGTTGCAGAGAAGTATATTTCTTCTTTATCTAACTCTTGAGGTAAAAGAGTTTTTTGTAGCAGATGTTGAAGACTTGGGTTGAGGTTTTATGTTTGGAAAAGGTTACCTCATATTCAGTACTTTCAGAAAACTTCAGAAAATTCAGACTTATTGATGTACCAGTCAGTTGCAGAATCTACTTTTTATGATTGTCTGGACTTTTGGATACATGTTTGTATTCAAAAAGGTGTTCCATCATATCCTATAACTTGATTGAAAAGTGGAGTTAGCCAAAAGAAAGTCAAGCAGGTACTATCACATTTCACCCGCGTAAAATATGAAAGTTATGAAGTATCAACTTGCAGCTTTTGGAGTTCTCAAGGTGAGAAGTTTGTCCACTTATGTTTCAAGTAGGAATTGCAGAATCCTTGAAGGATTTGTTTGAAGAAAAGTTTTACAACTTTTTGAGAAAGCATGGACACTTGGAGACATTCAGGTAGCAAATCAAACATTCAGTCATGAAGGTTTGATAAGATCAGATTCTACACAGAAGAGATCATTGATCTTGTATGATCTTATATGATCTTGAGCATTTATGAGTCGGTTGTCTATCCTTTGTTTATGAAGATTCTTAACATTGGAAGAAGTCAGTCAAAGATTCACATTCTATCAAATTTGTGTTGCAGAGAGATAGAAGATACTTGTTATGTTACAGAAGGTTATGAATCCTATAAAGCTTTCAGCAAGGTTTTGTTATGTTAGGATCAGCTAACCTTATTCTAGATTTTGGAAAGCTGAGGAATGACATGGAAAGCTATTGGCATCTGATCAATGCTAATAAAAAGGGTTCAAAGATTTTGTTTCAGATACAGGTATTGATAACTGAACATCAGATTTATGAAGGAAGACGTTCCACATTTCACAAAGTCTGATATATTTGAAGAATACTGGATACTAGTGTTAAGTCATCCAGGGGGGTGATGAAACATGAAGACTTATTTTCAAGCCATATGTAAAAGAATGCAGAGTCATACCTACAGGTATTCGTATTTCAGGTATTCCTATATTTCCTTTGTCAGGTTCTCTTTATGATCCAGCTTTGAAAGAAGAAGGAAGAAGAAGAATGTTTGGAGAAAGTTCCTGTTCAGGAGAAGGTTCCAGAATTCTATTTGAAGAGAAGCTTGATATTTCAGAAAGGTATATTTCAGACGTGCGCACATATATGTTTATACCAAGTTCTGAAGGAAAGAGGTATGAAGGATTTAAAGGATGAAGACATGATGACATCATAGATTTTTGACTCATATTTTAGTTGATTGCAATTGAGATGAGTTGACATGACTTGAGTACAGTCAGAGATGAACCAGCAGTGTTCATAATGCACTAAGTTGTGAGTTGACAGTCACAAGTTCCAGGATTCAGTTCCTGATTTTGTTTAGTGTATTTACATGACGCAGCAGAAGTACGTTGATAAACCTTTTTTGGAAGGTAAATGCAAATATATGGATCCTAGTGTAAGTTTTCAGGTTTTTGAAGACAGGAGATAGCAGGTGCAGAGACAGTTCATGCTATATTTGTTGTCAAGCAGTGATTGCTTGATGAGTACACTATTGGATATCTAGTTTGCATATTTTCTCAGGTATTATGGTTCATATTCAGCAAGTTCAGATTTTTTGAAGAAAAGTCAAATTCAGTTTTGAAGAAGACTTTTGAAGAACAAGTTCTGAAGTACGGGAATACAAGCTTGATGCTTGTGGTAGTTTGCAGCTTATGACAGGTTGCAGAACCAGTCCAGGTTGAACCAATATGACATTGCAGGGGGGATTGTTGGAATCAATCTCTTATTGGTCAAACAATGATCTATTGGTTCAGTCAATAGCTCATTCTACTCCCTCCTACAAGCATCAACGGGTAGTCACAGAATAAGTAGCGCGTTCCAATCATACCTTCTACATCTAATAGCGTGGGGTGGCGTGGTTATGTCAGTTGCCTTCTAAAGAGCTGATCTGGGTTCGAATCCCACTCCCGACAGCGATAGTTAAAACGTAAACGCATATTTTATAGATCCATGCTTTTCACGTTAAGCAACGAACGTGCAACAAACTGTTTTCCCGATTAAAATCTTCGGACAGCGATCGTATGCTTTAGGAGAGCGATCGCGTAGCTTTTTTATTCGTGGAGCTTTATTATGAGCTTTTCAAAGTTGTACAGACTACTATATAAGAAGCACCTTGGGCTCATTGTAATCATCCTTCACCTAGGATCAACACAAGCTTTCTAGAGCTTGGACCTCAGTAGAGGTGGTGTTTCTTCTAGCACATGGGGCAGCCATGGTGCTAACTTGAAGCATGTTGAGGAGCAGCTATGGAGTTCTTCTTGGTGATTCTTCTTGGAGAAGATGAAGGGTGTGCTCACACTCTACCTCATGGAGAGGAGGTTATCTCTTGTTCATGGCAAGAAGACTTGATTATTAGCAGCTTGATGGTGAGGATCGCCCATCTACATGATGTATTTGAAGATTATCTTCTACAAGAAGATGTCTGGCTACTTCAAAGACATTGGATGGGACCATCTACATGATTTTGAAGATTATCTTCTACAGGAAGATATTAGGTTGAAGATTGTCTTCTACAAGAAGATGTCGGGCTACTTCAAAGACATTAGATGGTGATTAACATAAGATTCACATCTTATGTTAAGTATTCAGGTACATATTCTCTTTATGCACACAGGTACTACTTGAAGTTTATGGAGGCTGTGGCGTTCATATCAGAAGGAGTCCTATTCGGCATAGGTACAAGAGAATCAGTACGTATATGCTTTATGCATATTTGATGAGGTGTTTGAGAAGGTGTGTTCACATGAGTTTGAGGATTTCCAGCAACAATCTTGTTAGCATTCTATGCTACTTTATAAGTATGTGATCTTTTCACACACGTATCTAACTTAGGGTCTTCCATAGCCTAAGTTTAGATGTAGGGTTGTTGACCATCAGTTTCACACTGATCCTTCCTCATTAAGTCACTCATATTCACTCTTCTATAACCTATTAGGTCACACATCTCATGTATATTCAGATTACTGCCCATACATCTGAATATGTTTGTTACATTGTACATTCACTCATACATCTATTTCTCATCACATAGAGTGGTTGAGAGTTTTGCTCACACATTGTACATTGAACATTGGTATATATGATACTATGAGTAAGCGATGGCTTACGTAACACCTTACACATGTCGTCTATTCTTTCTCTATCTTTGTCTCATCATTTGTATGATTAAGTTGTGATATGTTCATGTTTTGTCAATATGGAAGATTGCTGGAATTAATGTTGTACATAACTGGAACTATGGAACCATGGACCTGTGACATGAGCCTAAGGGCCTACCTCACTTCCAACAACAACTACTATCTATGATATGCCAACTCGTTGTTGGAGTTAGACGTCTACGGAAGCACGCGAACAACACAAGGAAGAAGAAGAAGCTTGGAGCACAACACACAATACTGAATGTATTACTAGAGAATGTACAAAATAATTAGCCCATTAGGGCAATAGGCGTATATACAAGCCAGGGGAAAAAAGCCTCCTAAAGAGGGAAAAAAGTGCCCCGACGGTCCTAGTGTGTTCACACACATCACTACCTAAATATACCAACAAACCCCCCCTGGGAGTGATGTGGTGAACAAGGAGCTGGCACTCATGTATAAGGAAGTGCCAAGCTATGTGGAAATCTCTCCACAAAAGGAAGTAAGCCCAAAGCTTTGCAAAAAGCTTCAAACTTCTCCCTAGGTAGAGCCTTCGTGAAAAGGTCTGCAATGTTCTCCTGTGTGGGCACATATGCCAAGCTGATCTCCCCAACAGAGAACCTCTCCCTGATGTAGTGATAATGCACCTCAATGTGCTTAGTGCGAGCATGGAACACAAGGTTCCTCATAACTGCCAATGCGCTCTAACTATCAGTGAAGATGGTGGTCGCAGAAGTCTGAACAACACCCAAATCAGCCATAAGGCATCTGAGCCACACACACTCAATAGTCACTGCGAAAGCTACCCTATACTCAGCCTCACAATTGGAAGTGGCCAAAGTAGGCTTCTTCTTGCTCAACCAAGATATACATGAGCTACCAAGCATGAAGCAAAAGCCACTAGTGTACACACGAGTGTCATAACAACCAACCCAATCAAAGTCAGAAAAAGCATGCAAATCTGGTGGTAGTGATTCCCCCTTGGGATAAAACAACCCAAGTAGCCGAGTACCACTCAAATAGCGAAAGATGCGCTTAACTGCCTGCCAATGCTTGATTCCTGGGCAATGCATAAACCTGCTCATCTATGAGATAGCAAACTGAATATCTGGTCGAGTAATGCATAAGTAAATCAAGCATCCAACAGCCTGCTGATAGAGAACAACATCAAAGGCATCTCTAGCATCATGAAGACTCAATCGTAAACCTGTCTCCATAGGAGTGGCAATAGGCTTACAGTCTTCAAGGCCAACACGCTGCAATAATGTGTCAATATATTTTGTTTGACACAAAGCCATTCCATCATCAACTTGCATAAATTGAATGCCCAAATAGTGATGCAAATTCCCCAAATCAGACATCTCAAAGGAGGCATGCAAATCAGCCTTAAAATCAGCAATATGCTTCTCAATAGGACTAGTGAGCAGCATGTCATCAACATAGACAACAATGATGAGAAGCACATCATTATCACGCTTAACATATAAGGTGCTTTCAGTTGGACTATTCTCAAAACCATGTGCAACTAGATACGCATGTATCTTCTCATACCAAGCACGTGGTGCTTGCTTTAAACCATATAATGCCTTCTTTAACCTGCACACCTGGTTTTCATGCCCTTTCTGCACAAAGCCACGGGGCTGAAAAACACACACTTCTTCATGCAAGTCACCATTCAAAAATGTTTTTTTAATGTCCAACTGATGTACATTCCAACCATGATGAGCTGCAAGTGCACAGATGCTCCGAACAGTAGTCATACAACATGTAGGTGCAAAGGTCTCATCAAAATCAATGCCTCTTTCCTATGCATAACCCTTTGCAACAAGCCTAGCCTTATACCTATCAACTGTACCATCCGGTTTGTTGGTGCAATTCAAGCCTTCACTTTTGGCTTGGAACCCTTGAAGGATATCTCTACATGAAGCAAGGGTCATAGGAACTTATGCTTATGACCTATTACCATTTTACCTCTTGTAAAAGTCTTAGTGACTTGGCATATTATGTAATCACACCTACATGATTGAGTCGTGGAAAAAAATTGGTTGATTGATTGAGGGAATATCTCAATCAACTTTTTTAGGTGAAAGATTCTAGGAGATTTTGAATTTTGAATTCAACTCAACTCTATAAAAGAGGCAAGAAAAGAGTCGCGGGTAGCTGTTCATTTCTAGCTCATTTTCCTGAGGCATATCTCACCTATCTTTGAGTGTGTGAGTGCTACACTATTGCCCACACATCTCTATCTCATTAGGCAATACTTGACATGCCAATGAGTTTGTAAATCAATGTGAAGTAATACATACATTTACATATACAACTTCTATGTTCTCTGAGTTGTCTACCTCCAAGTCTGTCAACTTCAAATAGGCATATCTCAGTGTCTACTCAACCAAATCAAGTGATTCAAAGCTTGTTGGAACCAGCTCAAAGCACTCTACAAGACTACAAAGTTTGAAGAAGTTTGGTTCAGCCATTTTCGAGAAATTGCCTTCGAAGCAGTCTCTGGTATTTGTCTGCACATTTCCTAAAAAGTCGAGGGTGACTCTAATTTTGCTAGATTTCTCAGAGTATGGTTTGTCATTTCTTCTCATTCCACTTGCAATTGGTAGCTTATAAAGCTAATTTAATATGTCCAAAAGGAATTTGATCAATTGTAAGTGTGCTGGTCATACTGAGTGAAAAACTGAGCAGGTGTCAATACCAAAATAGCAAGTTTTTTTGGATTTGTGAAGTGCAAAGTTATCTGTTTTGATTTGATCATTACACATGTCATTTGCAAAGTACATATATGCTTTCTTGATATCATTTGGAAGCTAATCAAGTGTACTAAGCATTCCTGGAGTCAAAGAGGGCTGGTGTGAAGTAGGTTTAGCAGCACCTACTCAATCTCTGAGTGCATCCAACCATCCTCTCCCAACAGTGGTATCAGAGCAAATAAGGTAACATGGGAGATGGTTTTCCTTCATTCATTGACAAATTGGATAGGAACAATTACCAAGCTTGGTCTCTAAGGATGAAGACCTATCTACAAGGAAGAAGCTTATTTGGATTCATATCAGGAGATGAGGAATTGCCCTCATTCAAAGCTAGAGGCCTACCCACCAAGGAAGAACAAGAGAGGCTCAACACATGGTGTGCAAAAGATGCATTGGCAAGGTCTTACCTTCTTAACTCTATATCTGATTTCCTTTTACCTCACATAAGGAATTGCAAGACTTCCCAAGAAACTTGGGAAACCTTGTCAACATATTTTTCATCAAGTACAAGGGCCAGAAAGAATCAACTATGGATTGAATTCACTACTATTAGGAAACAATCAAAGCAATCAGTTTCAGACTTTGTCACTAGGGTCAAAGACATTGCAGACCAGCTTGCAAGTATTGGAGAGGAGATTGAAGAGGAACAAATAGTAAGGCAGGTAATCAATGGACTAAAAGCTGATGACAAATGGGAGAGCTTTACCACAGCAATGGACCTATACATGGACATACATGCTCCTGATCTAACAACTCTGATTGGTCAACTATTCACACATGAAGCAAGCTTACAAAGAATGGAGAGCAATCAAAAGGTAACAACCCCTCTGCTTTATACACTGATAAGAAGGTTAAAGATAAAGGTAAAAGTAAGAAGGTTGATGAAGAAGGCTCTACCTCCCAAGCAAACTATGCAGGGAGAGGTAGATCTTCAAGAGGAAGAGGCAGAGGAGGTAAGCCAGGTAGGGGGAGATCCTACAATTCATCACCATGCAATATATGTGGTCTGTCTAATCACACTATAGATGAGTGCTACAGAAACTACAAAAATCAGAGAGGAAGAGGCTATCAAAGAGGTGGATACTCTCAAGGTAGAGGCAGATTCAACCAACACCAAGGCCACAATGGATACAACAATCAGTACAACAACAATTACAACCACAACCACAATAGTAACTACCAAGGTGGATTCAGAAATAGGAAGGATTACAACAACTACACAGAGGAGCAAGATGACTCCCTATTGATCATGAATATGACCTCAAAATCAGGTATCAATGATGATCACTTATTCTATATTGATTCAGGATGTTCTAATCATGTAGCTGGCAATGTGGCACTACTTTCTGATTTGGAAGAACCCAAAGGCAAACATCAGGTACAGACAGGTGATGATACTAAGCATTCTGTTGTAAAGATTGGTAATGTAAAGACTAGTGATGGTAATCAGAACTTATTGAGCAGAGTACTTTATGTCCCAACTATCACCAAGAACTTAATGAGTGTAGGTCAGATTGTGGAAAAAGGTTTACAGGTCAGGTTCACTCAACATGGAGCATATGTGGAGGACCCAAGACATGGATTCAGAAGGATAGCCAAGGGAGAAAAATCAGGTAGATTGTTTACTTTTGAGCTAGAGGACACAAAGAACATTGCTTTATACAATTACAAGGATCAAACACTTTCAGAATTAGAAATATGGCACAAGAGGTTAGGTCATATAGGTGAAAGGACCTTAAAACAAATGTGCAGGGATCAATGTGTGCTTGGGATACCTAATGTATCCAAGCAACACATGATATACAAGTGTGGAGCTTGTCAATTTGGTAAGTCACACAGATTACCCTATTCAAAGAAAGGTTTTATGCATAAAGACTATCTGGAATTGGTGCATATAGATGTTTGGGGACCTAGCAAGGAACCTTCCATTTCAGGATCAAGGTACTATGTGTCCTTCATTGATGATTATAGCAGATGGACTGTGTTATACTTTATGAAGCATAAGAATGAAGTGTTTAATTGTTTCAAAAGATATCTTGCACTAGTTGAAAATCAAACAGGTAGAAACTTGAAAAGACTAAGGTCAGATGGAGGAGGTGAATACTTCTCCAATGAGTTTGAAGACTTCTTGCAGGAAAGAGGCATCAAGAGTGAGATAACCACAAGGTACTCACCTGAACAAAATGGGGTAGCTAAAAGAAGGAATAGGCTTATTGTTGAAACAGCCAGGTCCATGCTTAATGAAAAGAAATTGCCAAATTATCTTTGGGCCAAAGTGTATCTACTGCCACCTATCTCATTAACAAGTTGCCATCAAAGTCACTTGATGGAATGACACCATATGAAGCTTGGCATGGTAAGAGACCATCATTGGATCATTGTAAAATTTTTGGTTGTGTTGCATATGTGCATATTCCCTCACAGGTAAGGGGAAAGCTAGACCCTAAAGCTGAAAAATGTATCTTCATTGGTTATGACTTGAACCAGAAAGGGTACAGATTCTACAACCCCTCAAACAAAGGTTTCAAGGTAAGCAGAGATGTCATCTTTGATGAGAATGACTCATGGTATGAGAATGAATGCAGGAAGGTTAGTCTACCTTATGACATGGAAGAAGACTTCCCAAAGCTCACCAAGGAGGAACCAATCCAGAAAGAAGATTCAAGTTCACATGATGATGACATAATTAACCTTGAGGAATTCAAGGCATGGAAGTCCAAAGGAAAGATGAAAATGAAGAAGCTAGAGGATATACCAGAATCCTCAACTCAAGCAATGAGGAGATCTCAGAGAGAAAGTAAGAAGCCTATCAGATATGGGTATGATACTTCTCTTGTAACTAAGCATTCTGTATATCTTGCAAAGGATTTGTTGAATGAAGAACCAGGTTCATATGAGGAGGCAATCACAAAAACAGAATGGAAAGAAGCTATGGATGAAGAAATAGAGGCTCTCAAGGAGAGTGACACATGGGACTTGGTACCCAAGAAGGACTCTATGAAGGTGATAGGATCCAGATGGATCTATAAACTCAAGAGGAACTCAGATGGTACAATCAACAGGTACAAAGCTAGGTTGGTAGCCAAGGGTTTTGCACAAACCCAAGGCATTGATTATGAGGAGACATTTTCTCCTGTGGCTAAGATGCCAACAATCAGAGCACTAGTGAGTGTAGCTGCATCCAAGAATTGGAACATGTACCAATTGGATGTCAAGAATGCTTTCTTGAATGGATGGATATCTGAAGAAGTCTACATGTCACAACCACCTGGCTATGAAGATCCCAAGAAGGTAAATTATGTTTGTAAATTGAAGAAGGCTCTATATGGATTGAAGCAGGCACCTAGAGCATGGAATTACAGGTTGACAACATATCTCCAAGACCAAGGATTTGTGATGAGTAAAGCAGACACTTCTCTATTCATTAAGAGGAGTAGTACAGAGGTAATCTACTTGTGTGTTTATGTTGATGATATCATCATTACAGGAAATGATGTCAATGGGATTAGAAGTATCAAAGGACAGATGATGAAGGAGTTCAAGATCAATGATCTTGGATTATTAAAGTACTTCTTAGGTCTTGAATTGATTTATACAAACTCAGGTATCTTTATCACTCAGAAGAAGTATATTCAAGACCTGTTGAAGAGGTTTAATTTGCAGGAAGCTAAAGTCTCAAGTAATCCTATGGAAGTCAAGCTAAAGCTTAGTGCTCATGAAGGGGATGAAGTCCAAGACATTACAAGATATCAAAGTATGGTAGGTAGTTTGAATTATGCCACCTTAACCAGAATTGACATAGCATATGGAGTTAGTGTGCTAAGCCAATTCATGCACAAACCAAGGGTACCTCACTTAGAGGCTGCAAATAAGATCTTGAAGTATCTCAAAGGAACTCAAAACCATGGTTTGTACTTTCCTTATACATCAGATATTGACATTAAAGTATATTCAGATGCAGATTGGGCAGGATGCAAGGATGATAGAAGGAGCACATCAGGATACATATGTTTTGCAGGTGATAAACCTATTTCTTGGTAAGCCAAGAAACAACCTACAGTAGCCTTGTCATCTACTGAAGCAGAAACAACCTACAGTAGCCTTGTCATCTACTGAAGCTATCTGGTTGAAGCTTTTGTATACAGAGTTAGGCCTATACACAAGGCCACCAATTATCTTTGGAGACAACACAAGTTCACTTCACCTTGCAGCTAATCCAATATATCATGCTAGAACAAAACACATAGAGGTTCATTACCACTATGTGAGAGAAAAGTAAGCAAAGACATTCAATTGACTTATGTGTCCACTAATATGCAATGTGCAGATTTACTCACTAAAGCTTTGGATGGAAACAAATTATGCAGATTCAAATCCATGATTGGATTGCAGGATGTGATTGAAGATTAAAGATGAAGACTTGAGCCAAAATGTTTGGCTTGAGGGGGAGCTGTTGGTGCAATTCAAGCCTTCACTTTTGGCTTGGAACCCTTGAAGGATATCTCTACATGAAGCAAGGGTCATAGGAACTTATGCTTATGACCTATTACCATTTTACCTCTTGTAAAAGTCTTAGTGACTTGGCATATTATGTAATCACACCTACATGATTGAGTCGTGGAAAAAAATTGGTTGATTGATTGAGGGAATATCTAAATCAACTTTTTTAGGTGAAAGATTCTAGGAGATTTTGAATTTTGAATTCAACTCAACTCTATAAAAGAGGCAAGAAAAGAGTCACGGGTAGCTGTTCATTTCTAGCTCATTTTCCCGAGGCATATCTCACCTATCTTTGAGTGTGTGAGTGCTACACTATTGCCCACACATCTCTATCTCATTAGGCAATACTTGACATGCCAATGAGTTTGTAAATCAATGTGAAGTAATACATACATTTACTTATACAACTTCTATGTTCTCTGAGTTGTCTACGTCCAAGTCTGTCAACTTCAAATAGGCATATCTCAGTGTCTACTCAACCAAATCAAGTGATTCAAAGCTTGTTGGAACCAGCTCAAAGCACTCTACAAGACTACAAAGTTTGAAGAAGTTTGGTTCAGCCATTTTTGAGAAATCGCCTTCGAAGCAGTCTCTGGTATTTGTCTGCACATTTCCTAAAAAGTCGGGGGTGACTCTAATTTTGCTAAAGAGATTTCTCAAAGTATGGTTTGTCATTTCTTCTCATTCCACTTGCAATTGGTAGCTTATAAAGCTAGTTTAATATGTCCAAAAGGAATTTGATCAATTGTAAGTGTGCTGGTCATACTGAGTGAAAAACTGAGCAGGTGTCAATACCAAAATAGCAAGTTTTTTTGGATTTGTGAAGTGCAAAGTTATCTGTTTTGATTTGATCATTACACATATCATTTGCAAAGTACATATATGCTTTCTTGATATCATTTGGAAGCTAATCAAGTGTACTAAGCATTCCTGGAGTCAAAGAGGGCTGGTGTGAAGCATGTTTAGCAGCACCTACTCAATCTCTGAGTGCATCCAACCATCCTCTCCCAACACGGTTTACGCTTCACCTTGTATACCCACTTAGTGCCAATGGCCTTCTTGCCAAGAGGCAAGTCACATAAAGACCAAGTACTGTTCTTCATTATAGCATCATACTCAGATTGAATAGCAGCCATCCAATTTTCTGAATTTTGTGCTTCATCAAACGAAACCCGCTCATTCGCATCACAGAGACTAGACGTAGCCATAGCATAGCAATCTGATGCAAAAGAGGCACTATGAGAGCCTGAACGAGTACGATATGACAAAGGTGCATCTAATTTGCTGTCACACAAAGTCTGCACCAGCCATTTTAGCATAATTTTTGCCTGCTCAATACCAGCTCTCTCATCAACTAGTGCATCATGTAAATCTGCATCAGAAATGGAATGATCTGCATCATCACATGAAACCTGCAAAGGCTGAGAAGTTGCCTCATTGGGACTAGCACTAGACTATCCACCTGTAAAAAGAGGCAGCAAAGTATCATATATGTCTTTGGAGCTAACAGATGTCTCCTTAGTACATGAAAGCAATGGTTGAATAGCATCTTCCACAAAAACAACATCATGGCTAACTAGAATGCGTTTAGTCTGTGGATGATACAGACCATAGCCTTTACTTTCAAAACTGTACCCAACAAAAATACAATTTACTGCTTTATCATCCAATTTTCTGCGATGTTGTTTTTGCACTAATGCATATGCCAAACAAGCAAAAACACGCAGATGAGCAACAAATGGCTTGCGATCATGCCAAGCCTCATATGGAGTGATAGATTGCAGCGCTTTAGTGGGACACCTATTTAGTACATATGTTGCACGCATGAAAAACTCAAGCCAGAAACTATGTGGTAAATCCTGACTCTTGACCATACACCTCGCCATCTCCATGAGTGACCAGTTCTTTCGTTCAGCAACTCCATTTTGTTGAGGTGTATACGGCACTCTACACTGGTTTTTTATCCCACGTTCAGCCAAAAATGCATTAAAATCAGAAGACATGTATTCCCCCCCTCGATCAGAACGGAGGGTGCCCATTTTACATGCTGACAGATTTTTAGCCAAAACCAAAAACTATTTGAAGCACATGAACACTTCGGACTTTGCCTTCAATGGATATACCCATGCATGCCTAGAAAAATCATCGATGAAAGTCACGAAGTAAAGATAATTCCCAAAAGAAGGTATCTGCATAGGACCACAGACATCACTATGTACAAGCTGCAATTTTTGAGTAGCCCGAATTGAACCATCTTTTGGAAAGGACAAATGCTGCATTTTGCCCAAAATACAGCCTTCACAAACATGTTTTCCAGGTGCCTCAAGTTTGGGCAAAGAGGACACCATTTCAGATTTGTGCAGGCATAGCAAACTAGCAAAATTTAGATGACCAAAGCGTGCATGCCAAAGCTTTGCATTTGACATAGCCTGAGAATCATTTACTGCACATGTCAAATCATTCACAGATTTCTATGAGCTTATATAGCCCAGGACATAAAATGCTAGAAGCAATAATCACATCGCCATTTGATAGATCATGAACTGTACATCTGTCATCAACAAATTTCACAACCAAGCCAATCTTGGCTAATGCAGAAACTGATAACAGGTTCTTCTTGATCCCTGGCACAAATAAAGCATCTGACGAAGTGAAAGAACTACCATCAACAGTAGTCAAAATGATCTTACCAACTCCCATAACAAGATAAGAGGATTTGCTGGTGCATGTAACAGTATTCCCTATAGGGGCAAGCTCGAGTGAAGAGAAGAAACTACGTTGCGAGGTAATATGTTTGGTCGCCCCGCTATCAAAATACCTAACATTTGAGTCTACTGCAGACATGCACTGCTCATGAGAAGATGGATCAAAACTGCAGACAGTAGTAAACGCCCATTCTTCTTCCTGCACAAGATTAGCAGACTCTGTTTTTGGTGTAGAGGCCTCTGCAACAACCATTCTAGCCTCTTTCTTCTTTGCCTCTTTAGCATCCCGTTTTGGAAAGTTCTTTATGATATGATCATTCCCTTTACAGTACTTACAAAAAAATTTCTGCTTTTCTGATTTCTTCTCATCTTTATCTTCCTTCTTCGAATATACAAAATTATCAGATTTTTGATTACTAGTTGAAGAGCTCCATTTTCCTTTGCCTTCTGACTAGCCAGGAAAGCTTGATCTGCAACTCGCATAATGGACCTGTTCTGCCTGGGCTGATCTTCCTGCAACATAACAGAGACTAACTCCTCAAATGATAAGGCATTTGGATTGCCTTTCATCATAAACCAAAGAGTAGAAGCAAAACTCTGATATGAATCAGGAAGACCATTCAGAACGGTGTGCACAAGTGAGCTATCTGGTATAACCTCATCAGTAGAAATCAAATGTTCCTTCAAGTCTTTGATCTTCGTTAAGAAACTATCCATAGAATCACCTTCATTCATGTGCTCACTCTCCAAATGTTTTCGGAGGTAAGCAACACAAGCCTCATTCCTAGCTTGGTACAATGTGGTAAGTGTATCCCAAGCATCCTTAGCTATTCTGCAAGAGTGAATGTGAGGAATAATGGCACGTTTGACAGACAAAGTTATCAATGCATGTGCCTGGGCATCTCTGCCATCCCAGCAAATCTGCTCTACAATAGGTGCAACAAAAACCAGGGCATGAACAAGAATATGCAGAATATCACCATCTTCGACACCTTCTGCATCAGCTTCAGTACCTGTAGTTGTAATAGTTGCAAGTGTGATAGGACGTTTTTCGACACCCTGCACAATGTTCCATAATCCTTTTGCAACCAACACATGTCACAACATATAAGCCCATAACGGGTAGTTGGTACCATCCAACTTATCCTCAATAGCCAACATATAGAATACATCACTGCTTTCAGCCATGACCAGTGACTAAAATACCTTGATACAAAAAATTGATTGTATCTCAAAAAGTTGAACAGAACTACCCATACGAATTCCGCTAGACCTCTAACAGACTTTGAGACGCTTATAGTGGCGAACAGAAACTAGTATATACCTTTGGCACAAAAAGACAAAATAGCTTGCACAAGCACTGTGATAGTGCATTAAGAGGCCGAAACGAGCTCAGATCGCGATTTCGACACCATAGAGCGAAGATGTTTTGATCTTGAAAACACCCTGAGTATGCTTACCAAAATTCGTGCAATTTTGAGATTGCAACCGGAGGAGTGTCGACGACGCCCTAGATGAAGCGACGACCTGCTCTGATACCAATTGTTGGAGTTAGACGTCTACGGAAGCACGCAAATAAAACAAAGGAAGAAGAAGAAGCTTGGAGCACAACACACAATACTAAATGTATTACTAGAGAATGTACAAAACCATTAGGGCAATAGGCATATATACAAGCCAAGGGGAAAAAACCTCCTAAAGAGGGAAAAAAGTGCCTCGGCGGTCCTAGTGTTTTCGCACACATCACTACCTAAATATACCAACGCTCGTGTCTCTTAAAAGGGTAGAAGAAATCGATAGCTTACCCTTATTTTGTAACGTGAATGGGTATGTACCGTTATTTTTTTTCAAGGATGACTTCCCAACATTCTAATACTTTTCTCCTCACAAGTATTGAGTACTAGATTGTATTGCACTATGCGGATGCTGATATAGCATTTTGGAAGTAATTCATGAACACCATAGTATAGCCGCTCTATGTATATAGGGATTGTGCCTTACTCAATTGTACACTCTTTTGCTGTATGTCAACGTCTGGTTGATTAGAAGGCATATTCCAATCATTTTGTTGAGACCTCCTTATGCTGGCAGTAGTGTGTATGTGATTGAATTTTAGGCTATCTGTGCATGTATTTCTAACTCTAGTTAGAAAATAAATGCAACATCAATTCTAGTTTATATATATATATATATATATATATATATATATAACCAGATTTGTGTCTGTGTGTGTGCAAACAGAGTTGTTTTCTTTTGCAAGCCATATGAACCATTTATTCTGAGAGATTTTTTGCCTACTTTCACCTCATATAGCCGATATAACCAGTGCCAGAAATGTTATAATGCCAAAAAAGACTATGGTAAGCATCCAAAAGGTCTTTCTAGTCTCATTTTTATCATCTTTAGAACCATCAGGTTCATCATAAGTTCTCATGCCTGGGCCTCGAATTTAACATAATAGTGCTATGTTGAGTCCTTGAAATGATGATAGTGACCTTTTGGTTTGGGACTGAATTGAACTGAACAATCTTCCATTCACCAAAAACATCATCATGCTTAATTTTATCTTCTCTATCCTCTAGTTCTCGCTATGAGGTAGTGCTATCATGTCTTTTCAATTTTCCACCAGACAAGTTCTTGTATGTACTAGATGCTTACTATTGGTGATGTTGATCGAGAATGATTGGAGTGTGGTGAAAAGAGGATGGGATGCCTAGGTTCTTCGAGAACCACCAGACAAGCTCAAGAGTGACCTAGGTGCACTTCAACATTTGAAGGTTACAGATACAAAGTTTAATGATCAGTAATGGCACCCTTTTGTTATTATAGATGATTGTAGAAAAGTTGTTGGTCCAATTTTGGATGGAGATGCTGTGTACATATTATATGATAGTTGATGGAAGTGCGCATTACATAAGATGCATTTGTTCTTGTGTATGGTTGAAATAATGGAAGAGAGGAAACTGTGAGAGAAAGAATGGAAGAGAGGAGAGGCTGAAAAGAGAAGAGAAGGAGAGAAAGAAAGAAAGAGAAGAAGGGAGGAAGAGAAAGGAGTAGAGAGAAAGGGTGAAAGAAAGCATGGGTGAGAGGAGAGGCTGAAAAGAGAAGAGAAGGAGAGAAAGAAAGAAAGAAAGAAAGAGCAGAAGAGAGGAAGAGAAAGGAGTAGAGAGGAAAGGAGTAGAGAGGAAAGGAGTAGAGAGGAAAGGAGAACAATGTAGGGAAGTTGAAAAAGAGTGAAAGAGAGGAGATGAGAAAAGAAATAAGAGGAAGGGCTGAGTAAGGAGAAGAGGAGAAGTGGGGAGCTGAGAGGAAAATAGAGGAGAAGAGAGAGAGCATGCTTAGAAGTGAAGTGAAGAGAGGTAGAGGGAAAGAGAAGGAGAGAGAAGTGAGGAGAAGAGGAGAGAAAAAGAGGAAGGAGAAAAGAGAGGAAAGGGTGAGAGAAAGAATGGAAGAGAGGAGAGGTTGAAGAAGAAAAGAGAAGAGAAGAAGAAAATGGAGTAGAGAGGAAAGGAGAGAAGGAGAGGATTGAAGAGAAGAGAAGGAGAAGTGAAGAGAAGAGAAGGAGAAGTGAAGAGAAGAGAAGGAGAGAAAGAGAGGAAGGAGAGAAATAAATACATAATAAATTAAGATTTAGGGCTGCTTATTTACCACATTAGAATGTAACAAGGTAGTATTGATTATGTAGGAAACCAATACAGTTTCAACTATTTCTAATGGAGTTATGGTCTTGAGTATGAACATACTGATTGTGCCTAAGAATGGGTTAGTAGTGTAAGTGTTAGAGTAGTGTGTCTTTGTACACACACACACACACAGACACACACACACATCTATACACACACACATAGAGGTAACGACAGTATTAATATCTACATAGTACAAGTTTTATGGTATATGTGTGCATGTATGTTGAAGGAGAATGAGATCTTGCTTAGTCTTAATAATTTTGTGCATGTCTCATTTTGCTTGAATATGCTACAATCTTGATGCATGCATGTGTATGTGGAATGTGCATGAAATAGAGTGCGAATATGTGTGAATGTGTCTGTGTATGTACTATGTGTATTGTGTACAAGTGCACGTATGTGAGGGCACTGTGCATGCATGTGTGTGTGTGTGTAGATATTCATATGTTCAAGTGTATGTATGTGTATATATGTGCAAGTGTGCATGTGTATGTGTGCATGTACATGTATGCATTATGTATGCATCTATGACATGTGTGTGCATTGTGCACGTGTTTCTATCACTATGGTTAGTGAAGGTGAAAAGAAGTTTGATCAAACAATGGAAGAAGAAGAAAGCAAAAGTGAAGGGGATTACAAAGGAAAGATAGTTGAATATGAGATATAGCATAATGAATAATATCAAACACTCAAAACATTTCTACAATTTTAAGGGAGGCTATTACATAAATTCACCTAATTTTTTTATATTTCGTAAGGATGTCATCATAAAAATTCACCAAAATATTTATAATTATAATATGATATACCTTGATAAATTTGCCTATATTTATATACTTTTCAGTGAGGGGGGTGGTCTTATTTTTTACCCTGGTCTATGTGTGTGTATGTGTCTATGTGTATGCAAGTATGTATGCATATGCATGTTCATTATGTATGCATATGTGTGTGTATGTGTGTGTATGCTTGTAACTATGTATGTATGCATATGCATATGCATATGCATTATGTGTGTATGTGTCTATGTGTGTGTGTCTATGTGTGTATGTGTGTGTAAATCTGTGTGTGTATGTGTGTGTATGTGTCTATGTGTGTGTATGTGTATGTATGTATCTATGCATATGCATGTGCACTATGTATGCATATGTGTGTGTATGGGTGTGTATGCATGTAAGTATGTATGTATGCATATGCATATGCATTATGTGTGTATGTATCTATGTGTGTATGTGTGTGTATGTCTATGTGTCTATGTGTGTGTATGCATGTGTATGTGTGTGTAAATCTGTGTGTCTATGTGTGTGTATGTGTCTATGTGTGTGTATGTGTGTGTATGTGTATGCATGTATCTATACATATGCATGTGCATTATGTATGCATATGCATGCATATGTGTGTATATGTGTGTGTATGCATGTAAGTATGTATGTATGCATATGTATGCATGTATGTGTATGTGTGTGTATGTCTCTCTATGTGTGTATATGTGTGTGTGTATGTCTATGTGTGTATGTGTATGCGTGTATGCGTGTGTATGTGTGTGTATGCATGTAAGCAAGTATGTATGCATATGCATGTGCATTATGTATGCATATGTATGCATGTGTGTGTATGCATGTAAGTATGTATGTATGCATATGCATATGCATTATGTATGCATGTATGTGTATGTGTGTGTATGTCTCTCTACGTGCGTGTGTATGTGTATGTGTGTATGCGTGTGTATGTGTGTGTATGCATGTAAGCATGTATGTATGTATATGCATATGCATTATGTATGCATGTGTGTGTATGCATGTAAGTATGTATGTATGCATATGTATGCATGTATGTGTATGTCTCTCTACGTGTGTGTATGTGTGTATGAGTCTATGTGTGTGTATGTGTCTATGTGTGTGTATGTGTATGCATGTATCTATGCATATGCATGTGCATTATGTATGCATAAGTATGGATATGTGTGTGTATGCATGTAAGTATGTATGTATGCATATGCATATGCATTATGTATACATATGTATGCATATGTATGCATGTATGCGTATGTCTGTCTATGTGTGTGTGTATGCATATATGTGTGTGTATGTGTGTGTCTATGTGTGTGTGTATGTGTGTATACGTGTGTATGTGTGTGTATGCATGTAAGCAAGTATGTATGCATATGCATGTGCACTATGTATGCATATGTATGCATATGTCTGTATGTGTGTGTATGCATGTAAGTATGTATGTATGCATATGCATATGCATTATGTATGCATGTATGTGTATGTGTGTGTGTATGTCTCTCTACATGTGTGTGTGTATGCAAATATATATATATGTGTATGTGTGTGTATGCATGTAAGCATGTATGTATGCATATACATGTGCATTATGTATGCATGTGTGTGTATGTGTGTATATGCATGTAAGTATGTATGTATGCATATGCATATGGATTATGTATGCATATGTATGCACGTATGTGTATGTGTGTGTATGTCTCTTTACATGTGTGTGTATGCATATATATGTGTGTATGTGTATGTGTGTGTATGCATTTAAGCATGTATCTATGCATATGCATGTGCATTATGTATGCATATGTATGCATGTGTGTGTATGCATGTAAGTATGTATGTATGCATATGCATATGCATTATGCATGTATGTGTGTATGTCTCTCTACATGTGTGTATGTGTCTATATGTGTGTGTGTATGTATATGTGTATGTGTGTGTGTGTCTATGTGTGTGTGTGTCTATGTGTGTATATACATGTGTATCTATACATATGTGTCTGTATGCATGTGTATGTGTGTGTGTAAATGTGTGTGGATGTGTGTGTGTAAGTGTGTGTGTCTATGTGTGTGTATATGTGTGTGTGTATATGTGTGTGTGTATGTGTGTGTGTCTATCTGTGTATGTGTGCGTGTCTATGTGTGTATGCATGTGTCTATGTGTGTATATATGTGTGTGTACACATGTGTATGTAAATTAGTGTGTATATGTGTGTGTGTAAATGTGTGTGTATGTGTCTATGTGTGTATGTGTGTCTGTGTGCACATATGTGTGTATGTGTATATATATGTGTGTATGCATGTGTATGTGTGTGTGGAAATGTGTGTGGATGTGTGTTTGTGTGTGTGTGTAAGTGTGTATGTGTCTAATATGTATGTGTGTGTGTGTCTATGTGTGTGTGTGTATGTGCATGTGTCTATGTGTGTATATGTGTGTGTGTATGCATATGTATGTGTGTGTGTGCATACCTTGTTTCACAAAATGTGCGTGTGTCGATCTCTCTCTCTCTCTCTCTCGCCTCCTAATCCCAGCACAAATGTGCCAGGAGAAATTGATTTTTTTTTTTAACATTCTAGAGCATCGCTTATGCAATGCTCTAGAAGACCACGACATCGTGTATGCGATGATTCAACATCACAACCAGTTTGCCAACGTTGTTAAAAGCGAAGCTCTTTGCAACGCTTATTTTTAGCATCGCTTATGCGACGACACATCTTTTTTTATTAAAAAACAAGGCCGTCGCTTATGCAACGCGCTAGGGTTGCATAAGCGATGACCCCTGCTTTTTTTTCAATTCGGGGGTGTCGCTACGCCCCCTATTTCTAGTAGTGATGGGAATGGCAAAAGATTTTTACTCTTCAAGGCCAAATCACTCCCATAATGTACTTGACACAATGTTGTTCCCACATCAATTTGCACAAAACTAATGCGCAAATAATGATGTAAAAGCCCCAAATGTAACATCACAAAAGAGGCATGCAAGTAAGCCTTAAATGTAGCAATATACTGTTGATATATTTAGGTAGTGATGTGTGTGAACACTCTAGGACCGTCGGGGCACTTTTTTCCCTCTTTGGGAGGTTTTTTTCCCCCGGCTTGTATATACGCCTATTGCCCTAATGGGCTACTTATCTTTGTACATTCTCTGAATGTATTGTGTGTTTGTGCTCCAAGCTTCTTCTTCTTCCTTGTCCTGTTCGCGTGCTTTCGTAGACGTCTATCTCCAACAATTGGTATCAGAGTAGGTCATCGCTTCTTCTAGGGCGCCGTCGACACTCCTCCGTTTGCAATCTCAGATTCGCACGAAATTTGGTGAGCATACTCAGGGTGTTTTCGAGATCAAAACGGCTTCGCTCTATGGTGCCGAAATCGCGATCTGAGCTCGTTTTGGCCTCCGAACGCACTATCGCAGCGCTTGTGCAGGCTATTTCGTCCTTTTGTGCCAAAGGTATATACCAGTTTCTGTTCGCTAGTTTAAGCGTCTCGAAGTCTGCTACAGGTCTAGCAGAACTTATCTGGGTAGTTCTGTTCAACTTTTTGAGATACAGTCAATTTTCTGCATCAAGGTATTCTAGTCACCGGCCATGGCTGAAAGCAGTGATGTATTCCGTATGTTGGCTGTTGAGTATAAGTTGGATGGTACCAACTACCCATTATGGGCTTATATGATGCAACATGTACTGGTTGCAAAAGGACTGTGGAACATTGTGCAGGGTGTTGAAACACGTCCTGTTACACCTGCAACTACAAGTACTACAAATACAGGTGCTGGAGGTGCTGGAGCTGATGAAGATGGTGTCGAAGATGATATTGTGCAAATTCCTGTTCGTGTTGCTGTTTCTGTTGCACCTATTGCAGAGCAGATTCGTTGGGATGACAGAGATGCCCAGGCACATGCATTGATAGCTTTGTCTGTCAAACGTGCCATTATTCCTCACATACGCTCTTGTAGAACAGCTAGGGATGCTTGGGATACACTTACCACATTGTACCAAGCTAGGAATGAGGCTCGTGTTGCTTACCTCCGAAAACAGTTGGAGAGTGAGCACATGAATGAAGGTGATTCTATGGACAATTTTCTTACAAAGATCAAAGACCTGAAGGAACAATTGATTTTTGCTGATGAGGTTATACCAGATAGCTCACTTGTGCAGACCGTTCTGAATGGTCTTCCTGATTCATATCAGAGTTTTGCTTCTACTCTTTGGTTGATGATGAAAGGCAATCCAAATGCCTTGTCATTTGAGGAGTTAGTCTCTGTTCTGTTGCAGGAAGATCAGTCCACGCACAACAAGTCCATTATGCGTGTTGCAGATCAAGCTTTCCTGGCTAGTCAGAAGGGCAAAGGAAAATGGAGCTCTTCTACTAGTAAGCAGAAATCTGCAAATGCTGCACATTCAAAGAACCAAGACAAAGATGAGAAAAAATCAGAAAAGCAGAAATTGTTTTGTAAGTACTGTAAAGGCAATGATCATATCATAAAGAACTATCCAAAACTGGCTGCTAAAGAGGCAAAGAAGAAAGAGGCTGGAATGGTTGTTGCAGAGGCCTCTACACCAAAAATAGAGTCTGCAAATCTTGTGCAGGAAGAAGAATGGGCGTTTACTACTGTCTGCAGTTTTGACCCATCTTCTCATGATCAGTGCATGTCTGCAGTAGACTCAGATGTTTGGTACTTTGACAGTGGGGCGACCAAACATATTACCTCGCAACGTAGTTTCTTCTCTTCACTCGAGCCTGCCCCTACAGGGAATACTGTTACATGCGCCAACAACTCCTCTTATCCTGTTATGGGAGTTGGTAAGATCATTTTGACTACTAATGATGGTAGTTCTTTCACTTTGTCAGATGCTTTATTTGTGCCAGGGATAAAAAAGAATCTGTTATCAGTTTCTACATTAGCCAAGATTGGCTTGGTTGTGAAATTTTTTGATGACAGGTCTACAGTTCATGATCTCTCAAATGGCGATGTGATTATTGCTTCTGGCATTTTATGTCGTGGGTTGTATAAGCTCATAGACTATGAAAGATCTATGAATGATTCGGCATGTGCAGTTCAAGATTCTCAGGCTATGTCAGATGCAAAGCTTTGGCATGCACGCTTTGGTCATCTGAATTTTGCTAGTTTGCTACGCCTGTAGAAATCTGAAATGGTGTCCTCTTTGCCCAAACTTGAGGCACCTGGAAAACATGTTTGTGAAGGCTGTATTTTGGGCAAAATGCAGCGTTCTTCCTTTGCAAAAGATGGTTCAGTTCGGGCTACGCAGAAATTGCAGCTTGTACATAGTGATGTCTGTGGTCCTATGCAGACACCCTCTTTTGGAAATTACCTTTACTTCGTGACTTTCATTGATGATTTTTCCAGGCATGCATGGGTATATCCACTCAAAGCAAAGTCTAAAGTGTTCATGTGCTTCAAACAGTTTTTGGTTTTGGCTGAAAATCTGTCAGCATGTAAAATGGGCACCCTCCATTCTGATCGAGGGGGGGAATATATGTCTTCAGATTTTAATGCAATTCTGGCTGAACGTGGGATAAAACACCAGTGTACAGTGCCGTATACACCTCAACAGAATGGAGTTGCTGAACGGAAGAACAGGTCTCTCATGGAGATGGCGAGGTGTATGGTCAAGAGTCAGACTTTACCTCATAGTTTCTGGCTTGAGGCTGTCATGTGTGCAGCATATGTACTGAACAGGTATCCCACTAAAGCGTTGCAGTCTATCACTCCATATGAGGCTTGGCATGACCGCAAGCCATCTGTTGCTCATCTGCGTGTTTTTGGTTGTTTGGCATATGCATTAGTGCCTGAACAACATCGCAAAAAATTGGATGATAACGCAGTAAAATGTATTTTTGTTGGGTACAGTTCTGAAAGTAAAGGCTATCGTCTGTATCATCCACAGACTAAACGCATTCTGGTTAGCCGTGATGTTGTCTTTGTGGAAGATGCTATTCAGCCATTGCTTTCATGTACTAAGGAGACATCTGTTAGCTCCAAAGACATGTATGATACGTTGATGCCTCTTTTTACAGGTGGACAATCTAGTGCTGGTCCTAATGAGGCAACTTCTCATCCCTTGCAGGTTTCATATGATGATGCAGATCATTCTATTTCTGATGCAGATTTACATGATGCACTTGTTGATGAGAGAGCTGATATTGAGCAGGCAAAAACTATGCCAAAATGGCTGGTGCAGACTTTGCGTGACAGCAAATTAGATGCACCTTTGTCATATCGTACTCGTTCAGGCTCTCATAGTGCCTCCTTTGCATCAGATTGCTATGCTATGGCTACGTCTAGTCTCTGTGATGAGAATGAGCCTGTTTCTTTTGATGAAGCACAAAATTCAGAAAATTGGATGGGTGCTATGCAATCTGAATATGATGCTATAATGAAGAATGGTACATGGTCTTTATGTGACTTGCCTCCTGGCAAGAAGGCCATTGGCACTAAGTGGGTATACAAGCTGAAGTGTAAACCTGATGGTACAGTTGACAGGTATAAGGCTAGGCTTGTTGCAAAGGGTTATGCACAGGAAAGAGGCATTGATTTTGATGAGACCTTTGCACCTACATGCCGTATGACTACTGTTCGGAGCATTTGTGCACTTGCAGCCCATCATGGTTGGAATGTACATCAGTTGGACATTAAAACAACATTTCTGAATGATGACTTGCATGAAGAAGTGTATGTTTTTCAGCCCCGTGGCTTTTGTGCAGAAAGAGCATGAAAACCAGGTTTGCAGGTTAAAGAAGGCATTATATGGTTTAAAGCAAGCACCACGTGCTTGGTATGAGAAGATACATGCCTATCTGATTGCACATGGTTTTGAGAATAGTCCAACTGAAAGCACCTTGTATGTTAAACGTGCTAATGATGTGCTTCTGATCATTGTTGTCTATGTTGATGACATGCTGCTCACTGGTCCTATTGAGACACATATTGCTGATTATAAGGCTGATTTGCATGCCTCATTTGAGATGTCTGATTTGGGGCATTTGCATCACTATTTGGGCATTCAGTTTATGCACGTTGATGGTGGAATGGCTTTGTGTCAAACAAAATATATTGACACATTATTGCAGCGTTTTGGCCTTGAAGACTGTAAGCCTATTGCCACTCCTATGGAGACAGGTTTACGATTGAGTCTTCATGATGCTGGAGATGCATTTGATGCTGTTCTCTATCAGCAGGCTGTTGGATGCTTGATTTACTTATGCATTACTCGGCCAGATATTCAGTTTGCTGTCTCATAGATGAGCAGGTTTATGCATTGCCCAGGAGTCACGCATTGGAAAGCGGTTAAGCGCATCTTTCGCTACTTGAGTGGTACTCGGCTACTTGGGTTGTTTTATCCCAAGGGGGGATCACTACCTCCAGATATACATGCTTTTTCTGACTCAGATTGGGCTGGTTGCTATGACACTCGTGTGTCCACCAGTGGTGTTTGCTTCATGCTTGGTAGCTCATGTATATCTTGGTTGAGCAAGAAGCAGCCTACTGTGGCCACTTCCAGTTGTGAGGCTGAGTATTTCACAGCGACTGTTGAGTGTGTGTGGCTCAGACGCCTTATGGCTGATTTGGGTGTTGGCCAGTCTTCTGCCACGACCATCTTCAATGACAGTCAGAGCGCATTGGCAGTTGCGAGGAACCCTGTGTTCCATGCTCGCACTAACCACATTGAGGTGCATTATCACTATGTCAGGGAGAGGTTCTCTGCTGGGGAGATCAGCTTGGCATATGTGCCCACGCAGGAGAACATTGCAGACCTTTTCACGAAGGCTTTGCCTAGGGAGAAGTTTGAAGCTTTCCGCAAAGCTTTGGGCTTACTTCCTTTTGTGGAGTGATTTCCACATAGCTTGGCACTTCCTTATACATGAGTGCCAGCTCCTTGTTCACCGCATCACTCCCAGGGGGGATTTGTTGATATATTTAGGTAGTGATGTGTGTGAACACTCTAGGACCGTCGGGGCACTTTTTTCCCTCTTTAGGAGGTTTTTTTCCCCCGGCTTGTATATACGCCTATTGCCCTAATGGGCTACTTATCTTTGTACATTCTCTAGTAATACATTCAGTATTGTGTGTTTGTGCTCCAAGCTTATTCTTCTTCCTTGTGCTGTTGTGTGCTTCCGCAGACGTCTATCTCCAACAATGTTGTTCCCACATCAATTTGCACAAAACTAATGCGCAAATAATGATGTAAAAGCCCCAAGTGTAACATCACAAAAGAGGCATGCAAGTAAGCCTTAAATGTAGCAATATGCTTCCAGTAGCATATCAACAATGTATACAACAATGATTAAAAGTACATCAGCTTCACGCTTGACATACAAGGTCCTAGGGTCGATTTCAATTGACCTTTCTTCCATTTGTTTCTGATGATGAACTAAAAAGGAGAAAGTGCCTCCTTGGTCGGTGTGTGTAGAAGTGTGAGAGACACACAAGGAGCACAAATGCAGCAAAGACACATGGAGAAGACAGATGAATGGAGTAACTCTCTCTATTGATGATGAAAAAAATTGAAGTAAGAGCTGAAAAATATCCCTAAGTACAAAGTATCACCCATATGAGTGTATGATGTATGTGGTAACATGGGGAAAAAACCTCTAGTCAACACTAGAGTAAAAAGTGCCCATGTATAGGGAAAAGTTATGGAGAAAAAAGTGCCCAAACAAGGAGTTATAGATTGGCCTCCACTCAACAATCAATGTAAAGCTTTGTGAAAAGGCTGCATCTTTAAAGTATGCAAGAAAACTTTTGCAGGAAGTTATGTGCTTTGAAGCACCACTATCAAAGAACCAATCTGAATCAACCTCACTCACAACCATACATTTATAATGCAATGATGCATCATAATGACATGTAACAAAACATGCCCAAAAATATTGATCCATGTTGGCTTCATCATTCTTTGCATTTGAATAATTTTCAGCAATAGACATGTCTTCTTTTCATTGTGCTTAGCGAGCTTTCTACACTAATCAATAGTATGCCTAGCCTTCTAACAATATTTGCATCTCTTTTTATTTTGTAAATCATCATCATTAGAGGAATGAGTGGAAAAGGAAGGTTGAGGCTTTGGTTTTGCTAAACCCAAAGTTGAACCATACTTACTTTTCCCAATTTGCCTTTGAAATTGCTCCAAAAGATCTGGGCGATACCACTTTTGGCGATACTGCACCAGACGATACTGCTTGTCAGACGATACGATACCACTTCTCTAGGCAATACGATACTATGGACACATGCAATACGATACCTTTGTTGGGCACGATACGATACTGACTACCCTGTCGATACGATACCTCCAATGTGGATGATACGATACCAAATCCCGTCGTGATATGATATCTATGTAGTCCACGATATGATACCAGAAAACCCCGACGATACGATACTTATGCAATGGCCGATACAATACCAGAAACTCTGGCGATATGATATGAAAACTAGGACGATACGATACTAGGTTTCTCCACAATACGATACCTGAGTTTTGCACGATACGATACTAGCAGTCATGCAATACGATACCACAAAAACCGCACGATACGATACCACTTTTTGGACGATACGATACCAAAAAGGGTGACGATATGATACTGGGCTTCTCACGCAATACGATACCAGTGCACTTGGCGATACGATACCACCAACTTGCACGATACGATACCAACTCTATGGGCGATACGATACTCAAATCAACCGCGATACGATATTGGAATTTGGCCAGATATGATACCTGCATTTTGCACTATACGATACTAATAAGGTATCGCGATACGATACTGGGAAGAGAGACGATACGATACCAAAAGTGGACCGCAATACAATACCACTTTGATCAAGTGCGATCGCGATACCAACCAGGCGATACGATACCACAAGTGGTATCGCGATACCACGGCTGGCAACAGACGATACGATACTTTGGCGAGTATCATGATACAAGGGAATTTTTGGTATCGCGATACCAGAAACTCAACCGATCATGATACTCAAGCCAAAATACCTCCAAATTCAAAAAATTTTCTGCCCCCTTGCTCTTCTCTCACCCCTTTTCACTCCTAGCCTATTGTCTCACCCAAAGAAATCCAAAAAGCACTCTGTCCCGCCCCGCGATACCAAATGCGCATGTGATCACGTGTTAGTGCATTTCTAATGTGTTTTTGCCATTGAAATCTTATGGAATCTTACCTCTGAGATGTCCTGCTTGTGCCTTGTGCTCACTAACTAGCTTTGAAAGCCTGGGGAGCACGATGCTACACTGACGATACTGATCGCTGCGCTTAGATGATACCAAGAAGAAGCAATTGTCGAATGAGCTCCAAATTTTTGGTTTTTATATTTTTTGGTGACTGAACTTAACTACACTAATTTGGCAATTTTTTTGGATTTTTCTTGGTGATCTTGGCCTACTCCTACTTCACTCCTCTTCTCCTAACCTAACCCTAACTCTTCCTTCTCTTCCTTCCTACTAACCCTAAACCTAAAAACTCATTACACACACCTCCGGGATGTGAAGTAACAAATGCTGAAGTGGTTGACTACTTTCCACTGAACGAATTCACTTCTACAAGTACAATTTCATCACTCTTGAGCTATAACCACCACGAAGGCACCTTGGTTGAGATGTTCCCTGACAACGATGCCAAAAACGTGTGTACCTAAGTCAAGAAGTCTTAGGGACTTCTGCCAAAGAGACTAAATCTCATTTGCCACACTAGTGCATATAGTGAGGAATTGACACATGCTTATTTGTCAATCCGATGAACAGACCTAACCAAGTGTATGAGGACATGTGCACACATGATGGGAATTGAAGTGGTTCAGCTTATATGCATGAGAAAAGACTAATCCACCTCTCAAACTCACTCAAATACTGAAAGTGTCTGTCGCAATACCACTTACAGTAGTTTTCACTAAATCGAGGATTTCTCCTAGCTCCGAACTCCGAATATGAGCAACGCTAGGTTCCTTTCGAAGCTCTCGATGAGACGCATCTACTGGAGGTAGCTTCACTAGATTCTGACAACTGTGCTTCAAGTTATGACCAAAACGGTGAATGGTGGGAAATGCCCACACTCACTCCAAAACTTCTACTAGCTCACACACACACTATAGTAGCTCAAAAACAGTGGGGAGGGGTAGACAATAGTCCTACACACACATTCCAAGCATCACACACACATAGAAGATCAAAGAGAAGATGAAAATCTGCAAGAAAGAAGCAATTTTGAAATACAAGAGCTCTCCTTCTTCACAATGGAAAAAGGTCTCTACAAAGAGTCACAAAGTGACTTATATACATGTGCCCTAAAAATGGTCCTTTCACACAAGAGACCGGCACTTTATTGACTAAAAGGTGAATTTCCTACTAATTTACAAGGAATATATTACAATGATTTGGGAATATGCATCTAGAGGACTCCTCTAGTGCATTTACATGGCTTGAGGGAATTTCCTAAGACTTTGAAGAAGAAAAATATGCCCATTAATTTTAAAATTTTGGGGCTCCCCTTTCGTGCCTCTTTGCTCTGCAATAGGCTACCTCTACCCTTGCATCTTGGATGACTACCTTGGATGATTATTGTCCCCTGTTCGGTTGCAACTTTCCCTTGGACGAGAATTGCATCTCTTTATAGGCAAAACCAAGATGGAAAACCTTGCAAGTCGGAAACATAAAGAAGTGGGCAAGTAGATGGTATGCCCATGAAGCCCTAGCAAGCACAATTATCTAGTGTAACGGCCTAGGCTAGGACAATTTCTAAAAATTTTAGTGTCACTATAATTGCCTGGATCCTTGAGCAACAATCCCTCCCTGAAATTATCCATGAAGGTTAGTTCTATAATTTTGAATCGGTCCCCAAATATGTGTGATATGTTAGTCTATAAAAAGAGAACATCCTCAGGTCTACATTATGAATTAGTACCCTTGGAGAAATCGTGTATGCATAACTCGTGCCATAAAGCAATTGTATCACTTGTACTCTAAGGTGTCAACTCTAGCTTCCCAACAAGGAAGCCCTTGCCAGTATGTGCTAGCCCTATGATAACTTTCAGCTTGGATTAGCCAAGTTGCACCCTGTGTACCTAAGTCATAGAGCCTTAGGGACTTGTGTCAATTGAGACTATACCTCAATTTTCCCACAAGTGCATAATGTGGTGGATTAATACACGTTTAATTATCAATCTGTGAAATTACACATATCAAGTGTATGAAGACATGTGTGCACATGATGGTATGTGAAGTGATAATACGAATGCATGTAACTCAGCTCACTTGCCTCTCCTACTACTCAATCTTCTGAAAATGCACGGCATGATACTAGTAAGCACAAATTCGAACTTCTCTCAGCTCTCAAATCCGAATATGGTCATTAGTAGATTTATTTCAAAGCTCTCAATGAGACACATCTAATGATGCTATTTCCAGTTTAATATGACAAACTTGCATCAAGTTATGAGCACAATAGTGATCTGCAAGAAACCCTACTTCAGTGATCAGTGAAAAACCCTACTTCAGCTCTACAACTCACCAGGCTTCACACATTCATTAATTACAGTCACCAATGTAACAGGGGATGGGGTAGACAACACTCCTAGACACATTTTAAGCATGAAACACACACACACACACACACACACAAGCTCTTGGAGAAGAAGATACTCAATAGAGAAGAGGTAAATTAAAAAATTCAGCTTCATTACTCGCAATGTCAAAAATTTCTTACAAAGAGTCATCAAGTGACTTATATACATGTGCCCTAAAAATGGTCCTTTCACACAAGAGACCGACGCTTTTATTGAAAAACACTAAAATCCTACTACGTTACAAGGATTATGTTACAAATTTGGGATTTATGCATTCAGAGGAATCCCCTAGTGCATTTACATGGCTCATAATGTCTTCCATAGAAACTTGAAGAAGGAAATTGTGCTTATAATTTGAAAAATTTTTGGGGCTTGCTTTTCTTTGCTTCTTTTCTTAGCAACACTTTGTTTATCTCTCTCATCCCTTGACAAGCTTTCTTCTTGTCTTGTTGGATCTAGTTCCTGATTGTCTTGATGGCATATTTATAGTTGTCCACCGCCAGCACGTGTGGAGGCCTGAAGGGTTTAGAGGTAGTGTATACTGCTTTAATTATTTACCAGTGGTCAAGGAACTCATGGTAACTCGAGGCCCGATGCATTATCTTTTAGCATGTTAATTTCTTTCCACCACACGCTTCAAGTGACTAGAGTGACATTGATATTGGTCACTCTTTGCTATTGTGCTTCGATTGGTTGTTGGAAGGACCTTATGCCTATTTTAACTTCTTGTTCACACTCTTTGGTCGTGTTACTTTACTCTCAACTTGTTTATTGCTCCTCACTGCACGCAATCAATGGTCAAGGAAGCCTCTAGGACTGTTAGAGAATTTGTAACCTTATCCGAGCCTCAGTCCGATGCTTTTGTCGTCCCCTTGATATTCCTTATATTCATACATCTTGGTTGCCATGCATGCACCCAATGGGTAGAGTGACTAAGGTGATGGTGATCCAAGCACCTTTCACTAGAGTATGGCTGATGCTTCAAAGGTCCCATTATAAATCTTTGTTTATGTCTTTCGGGACCTCCTCCTTTCACATTGCAATCTGGTGCATGCCCTTGCGAGGCTTTGGGCAGAGGTGAGTCTTTTATTGAAGTACTTTTCTTTTTTATTTTCTTCTTCTTCGTCTTTTGCTTGATTCTCCCTCCAATGCTTCTTTGAAGGTTTGCATGTAAGGTCTTGGTAGAACTATTAATCGCGAATAAATAGACATTATTGTAACTTGGCTAAGCATAACAGAAAGATAAAAAATCAGAGCTTGTGCCCTGATTAATGCCGATGAAGTTCAAAATGTATAATGAGCATGTCTGAATACCTTCAAAACTATTAGCAGCATGCTCAATATTTTACTTGTCACTTTGATTGCTAAATCTAGAACAATTCATATATGGAGAGCCAAAATTCTATTGTACGCACCATGTAATCCTCCGTTGGCAGATAATTATGTGGTGGGCTCGGTAGAAGTGGGTAATTTATCTACTCATTATTTATTGTGCCATAGCTTATTAAAACTTCCCTTAGTCCTTTTGCGCCTCGCATCATAGGTTGTGAGATTGTGCCTACTTCTTTTGTAATTCACACACTTTTTTTCTTTTTAGGTATCGTTGTTGTCTTTGCATATTTAACCATTCCTGTCAAAGAAGGCATTTTCGTAAGATATTCTCTGATATTCAAGGCATGGTAGATTAGTACTATTAATGCCACACTTCCATTAAGGAACTTTTTGTGGCCCCATCGTTTCTTAGCTTGAAACAATCTTTCCTGGATATAGTGCATTAAGTTGATTTGGTTGCCTACTTGTTTGATGCGTGAGATAATAGGTGGACCACAATCTTTTGAGGTGACGTATATCTATGCATGTTCGAAAAGCAGAAGTGTTGGTGCACCAACCGCACTACCTCTTCGATGTCAATGCGATTGATATCCAAAAATGTTCTCATTTTGGTCCCATGACTCTCTTCCTTGATATCGATAGTTCCATCCTTAGTCCATCTGCTTCTTTGATTAGCTTGTGCATAAATTGGATGGTAGTCCATTCTCCTTCGGCATCAAGAAATTCCACTTCAGGCACTGATGGCATGTCTAGTGTTGGATGCAATGTGTTCATCACTTGAGTGCATCGTTGGAATTTTGACTTATAAATGGGATGTTTGAAATATCTATGAATTCCAGCCTTTTTTAAAACATCAACGTTGATGGAATTTTGTGCAAGATTCTGAAATCTTGTGACATCATCGGGAATTGGTGGTTGGTTTCCATGGTTTTGATAGTTATTAGGAACAAATGCTCACCCGTCGGCTGGTCTTCTTGGAACCAATGTCCTTTTGCCTTTGTGACTCTCTTCATTGGAAATTATAGCACTTCTTCTTGGACCGTCGCTTCAGAGTCTTCAGAAGCCATTTGCACTTATAAGAAGTCATTCCGCCTGTTTATGTTGTGTGGTGTGACTCATCATTTTTCATGGCTCAATATCCCCCTTACTAAGTAGAGACAAGTAAGATACCTAGCCATACCTTTGTTTTTCTTATTTTAATGATTGAAAGAAAACAAGAGACTAGTTTATAGCCGAAGAATTTATTTATTTATTTCGATTTGATCTTATAATAGTACATGCTAGGTCCTATTCTTGTGGTGGAAAAGTGCACCACTAATTTTGTTGAAGAATCCGTGTGCCGAATGCATGACGGAGTAATGTGGCCCTATCATGCATACTCTGGATGCAATGAACTCATCATGAGTGCAATAATGGTCTATTGGGTTATCTTGTTCGATTCCTTGTTGCTTATTTGGTCTCCACTCCAACATCATATTCTACTTTCGTGGTGTTTGATTTTGTTGTATTGCCTTTTTTTCATTCGCAAATGTATCTCTTGATCTTCTTCTACCCTTTGTTTGGGCTTTCCGTGTTGTAGTTGTTTGGGGTTTTCTTCTATTCTTGATGATTGGTTCAATTGCTTGATTCCATTGACATGACACTTCAATCAGCTTTTCCATCTCTTGATTTGCTTGTGGTTTGACTACTTTTGGAATTTAGATATGTTGTTATTGACCTCTAAGCTTCCATCAATGGCTTTCAAAGCTACACACATATAATTCTAGATCTATTCCATGGCGATTTTGGATTGCGGCTATTCTTTTGTGTTACTCATTGTTGATTGATCTGTTCATTCTTCTGACTTTCATGTTGTGGCAATTGATCCTTCTGAATCCATTGTAATCGTGTACTCGATCATTGTGGTATGCTCGTAGTCGATATCCATTAGGCTTTTCAATTTGCTTGCTAATGTGGTTGAATGAAAATGTCCTCACTCACTCTTTCAAGCTCACTTCCTAAGGAAGAATTGGCTAAGAGATAATGTGATACATCACAAGATGTATACAGGTTGGGATGAGGACAATCCTGATTTGTAGTCACACGTGGAATTCCTTGTCCTATCTTCTCTAAACTCGCTGCCATCAATACTATCGCATTGGTTATTTGCGGTTGTCTAGTCTCTAGAAGATTAAAGACTTTTTTGTTTCCTACTTTGGTCGATATGTATCCTTGGGCTAGATGTATGCTGACTTCATACTCAAACATCCAGTCTTGACCTAGTATCAATCCTTTGAGAAGATCTTTGTCCTTGCATACAAGAAATCTTTGATTCATGGTAGTGTTTCCCAAATGTAGGGACATTGAGATTTCTCCTATACATTCGATGACTTGTCCTCCGATTCCTATCATATATGCTTTAGTAGGATTCATAGTTCTTTTGAGGTCATTGGCTAATGAGACTTGCATGCAACTTAATGTGGCACCTGTGCTAATCAATGAATCTACTAATTGATATTCGTTTATACTGATCACTAGATTTAAATAGGATCTGTTGATGCAATTATTTATGTTCTCCACATTATGGATTAAATAGTTTGTCATGGGTATAAGTTCTTCTCCTTGTATATATCGTTCATCCCACTATCTTATCCACTCTTTCCTCTTCTTGATTCGCTCAAGTGCTTCCATTCAAGCTTCTTCTTTCATCCTTTCTTCTTTTTTTCAATTTTATGCTCCACGGAGTCTTGTATTTTTTTTCAATTAGTGGTTCCATGTGCATTTTTGACTCAAGAGCCACTTATGTAGTTAGGAAGTACATCTCCATCTAAGGTGGCTAGGTTAGATGGCTAAGTTCACTGCTCTGCTAGTTGATATTGGATTTATCAAAAGTGGTCCATATTCGCATTGTTGTAGCTTTTTTGCATGTTGTTTCAATGTGTATACCAATACTAGATCTCCTTCCTTTAAAGCCTTATCCTTAGAATGTGCATCATAATATGGATTTTATCTTCTTTTTGCTGCATAAATTCCTACCAATGCTTGTGGTCGGGTCTCATGCAACTTTTCATATTGATCTAATTGGTTGGAGTGTTCATGACTTGTCCATTCATTTTGTTGCACCACTCGTAACGTGGGGACTAAAAAGTCAATTGGAAAAATTTCTTTTTGCCCATACACAAAATTGAATGGAGTAGTTCCAATGGCTGTCTTGTATGCCACATGGAAGGCCCACATTGCATGATGAAATTGTTTGTCCCAATCTAACCTTCCATTGTTAACTATTTTAGTTAAAACTGTGCATAGTACTTTATTGGAACTCTCAGCTTGTCCATTGGCTTGGGGATGATAAGGGGCTGATTTCTTATGAATCACATGAAATTCATTCATTAGGGATTCAATCACTTCATTGATGAAATGTGTCCCCCTATTGCGAACAATTTCTATCGGGAGTCCAAAGTGTGTGAAGATATTTTCTAATAGAAATTTAGGTGCGATTTGGGCGTCGTTTTTCCTAGTCGCTTTTGCTTCCACCCATTTTGTTAGATAGTATGTGGCCACTATAATATATTCAACATGTGATCCTTTTGCAAGAGGATTTATAGGTTCTATAAAATCAATACCTTATTTTGAGAATGATCTTGCACAAATCATTAGTCTTAGAGTCATATCATCTCTTCTTATAGGATATTTGGTTCTTTGGGACACCACAGCTTAGTACATATGTATCGACATCCATATGCAAAGTTGGCCACCATAGGCATGCAAAGAGAATCATTTTCACTATCTTTTCGGATGAAAAATGACCTCTTGTTGCACCCGCATGAGCCATCTCTAATATAGGTAAGTATTCTCCCTCATGAATACACAACGGTAGTTGATTATCCTTTCCCCTTTTGAATAATTGTCTTCCCATAATAGTGTAATATTTACTCATCTCTTCTAAAGCCCTTTTTATTGTTAGGCTTGCTCCTTCTTCGTGAGTTTGTGATTTCAAAAAATTCACTAATGCTTTACTCCATTCTAGTGCTATAGTGGAGAAATGTAAGGAGGAACAGTCCTCTGGGGCATTCTCTTGGCATTCTTGGCAATTCAGAATGTATTCATGTACGACAGTAGATATGTGGAATGTCTTGGAAGAACATTTCCAAAACACAACCAAATCGAGGAAGGCTTCACTATGGGCTGAATTTACAACATTCAAAAAGAAAGTTTCTCAGTCAATTTCTGACTATGTTACAAGAATGGACATTGCAGATAGCTTGGGAACAGTAGATGAAGAAATTGATGAAGACAAGTTGGTAAGGCAAATACTTACACGTCTAAGAGGAGATGAAAAGTGGCAACCTTTCATATTGTATATAGAATTATCATCAGATCATTTTACTCCTGATCTAAATCAATTGTTATGACATATGCTAACATTTGAATAGGACATTAAAGGAGAGAGTGATAGAGGTTCAAGTCAAGCAATGTATTCAAGATAAGAAGAAGAATGCTAAAGCCAAGTAGGCAAATGATGAAGAAGGATCTTCAAATTAAGTAAACTTCATGAAAGGGAAGATGAATTTCAGAGGTAAAGGAAGAGGAGGTAAGCATAAAGATAATACTAAAGCTTGTTGGATTTGTGGTAGAATAAATCACTTGGAAAATGATTGTTGGTACAATAATCAAAATGGTGGAAGTCATAATCAGAATTTCACTCCTAGAGGAAGAGGAGGTAGAACCTCATTTGCTAGAGGAGGAGGAAGGTGTTTTCAAACTCAATCCTATAACAACACATATTACAGTTATGCTTCAGATCTAAAGGAAGAACTTGACTCTTATTCTTAATGCAACTCATGAAGTAATCAACGAAGATCAATGGTGTTTTATATTGACTCAGGATGTAGTAATCATTTGAGTGGTAATATTTCTCTAATGACTGATATGGAAGTTAAAGTGAATGGACATATAGTTCAAACAGGAGATAACACCAAACACAAAGTTGAGAGCATTGGATCAGTGAAGACAAGGAGTGGAAGTACACTCCTACGCAAGGTACTTTATGTTCCAACAATCCCTAAAAATTTAATAAGTGTAGGGCAAATTGTTGAGAAGGGATGAAGTCAGATTTACAAGTGATGGTGTTTTTGTTGAAGATCCAAGTCAAGGATATAGAAGTATTGTCACAGGGAAAAAGGAAGGAAGATTATTTACTCTCAAAGTCCAAGGTAATGTGGGACATGCATTGTTTACTTATGGAAATCAAAAGATGTCTGAATTGGATCTATGGCATAAGACGTTAGGACATTTTAATGAAAGGGGAATTAAAGAAATGACAAAGAATGGTGCAGTGCTTGGTCTACCAAATATTGAAGGTCAACATATGATATACAAATGTGAGGCTTGTCAGTTAGGTAAAACTTACAAGAAATCATACAATAAGCAAGGATTCAGGTATTCAAATATGCTTGAATTGGTTCATACAGATGTGTAGGGTCCTTCAAAGGACTATAGCATAAATGGATCAAGGTATTATGTGCTATTTGTTGATGATGCAACCAGATGGATTACTCTATATGTGATCAAGGATAGATATGAAGTGTTTGAGACATTTGAACACTATCATGCCTATGCAGAAAGAATTACAGGACAAAAGCTCAAGAGATTGAGATTAGATGGAGGGGGAGAATATTTTTATAAAGAATTTGATGATTATATATGGAATGCAGGTATCAAAAGAGAAGTAACTTGCAAGTACTCCCCACAACAAAATGAAGTTGCAGAAAGAAGAAATAGAACTCTTGTAGAGTTTGCAAGATCAATGATGAAGGAAAAAAAGGTTTCCTAATTATATGTGGGCAGAAGCAATTAATACTGCAACTTATCTTGTGAATAGGTTGCCTTGCAAAGCTTTTGAGGGAAGAACTCCTTATGAAGCATGGTGGGGTAATAAACCTACTCTTGATCACTGGAAAATATTTCGATGTTTGTGTTGGAGACTTCTTAATCTCCAAAGGTCTGATCTATACTGATCTAAGAACACTTCTATATCAGTTATGGATCAAACTTTACACAAATATTGTCTTCTTTTATCAAAACTTTCACTAACACTTCTCTGAGTAAAGAAATTCCTTCTTCAGAAAGTCTGCTTCAGAAATCGACTTCATTTCCTACACATATCTTCAAATTTCTTCAAACCAATGATGCACATATCTTCAGGCTACCTTTGAGCAATCATATCAACCATTAGTTCATCAAAAGAATCATTAAAACTTTAATTTGATCCTTAAGATCAAAAGTATGTTAGAAACTGTCTTTTTGAACAAGCGACTTTGACATAGGTAACTTCTAAGATTGATTTCTCACAGCATGGATCCCATTTTACTAAATGCTTTTAGCCTTCCTTGCCTTCTAACTTAGATTTTGAATGCTCATTCATCAAAAACTTTACACTGTGCAGTGAGATCTAAGCAAAACAGTGACACGAAAAAATGCGCAACTCTGAGAGATCATCTGTAGACTTTACATACACATGTTCCTATTGATCATACTCACAGCAGAAGAGGAATTAGACATGAAACTTTGAACATAGCTTCATTAGCTTCTAGATTAGATGTGTACAAAAGGATTTCTGATCCACATGATCAGACTGAGAGAAATCTACGAAATACTCGTCGCTATTTTTTGAAGATGACTCTCTTCACATCTATCTCTATGACACTTGTTTTCTAATGAATCTCTCATGTATTTCTTTACATCATTGACTCATATACATATGGTTCTAGATTTATCTCATGTCTATTACATTACTCCTTATCATCCTAAGGATTATCTTTACTCAAATTACAAGAATTTCCAACTGTAATGTACATATGTATACAAACTTCACTTATGAGATCTCTTCACTTTCTCAAGTGACTTCTTGAACTTCAATCTGACCATTGACATGCTTCAAGCTCTTCGTAATCATCAATTTGTGATTGCTTTGTTCCAAGAGCTACCCCTCAATCACTAATTGTGATTATTCCATTCTTCTTCACTCCTGCCATCTCCTTGAATCTCTGTAGCTTAGGTCCATCCAAGCTTTTTGTTAACATATCTGCAACTTGTTCTTTTGTTGGAGTATACATCACTTCAACCTCTTTATCAAGTACCTTTTCTCTCAAGAGATGATACTGAATCTCTACATGCTTAGTCCTGGCATGAAAAACAGGGTTAGCTGCCAAATACAATGAACTCATATTGTCTCCAAAAATAATTGGAGTACTCTGATCAATTCCAAAACTCTTCAACAAGGTCTTTAACCATATTACTTCTTTTGCAGCCTCTACCATTCCTTTATACTCAGCTTCTGTAGATGTCAAAGCAACTGTATGTTGCTTCTTTGAGCACCAAGAAACTAATTTATCTCCAATATAACAGAGATACCCATGAGTAGACCTTCTATCATCTGAATCACCTGCCCAATCTGCATCACTAAACACTTTGATTCTTGTATCAGAAGTAAATCCATAATACAAACCTTCACTTAGGGTTCCTTTGATATATCTGAGTACCCTTTGAGCTTCAATCCAATGAGTCTTCTTTGGACAATGCACAAATTGTGATAACACACCTACTGCATATGATAGATCTGGCCTTGTCAAGGTAGCATAGATTAAACTACCTACCAAACTCTGATATTTCTTCATGTCATTAAATTCTTCACCTCCATACCTGCTCAACTTATGATTTACCTCCAATGGTGTGCTTGAAGGCTTGCAATCCTCCATGTTGAATTTGACCAGAAGATTCTTCAAGTATCTTTCTTGTGTAACATATACTCCATGTTGAGTATATACAATCTACATTCCTAAGAAATAAGATAAGTTTACCAAATCACTTATCTTAAACTCCTTCTCTATTTGTTTCTTAAGCTCATTGATTCCTTGAGCATCTGTACCTGTGACAATAATATCATCAACATAAATACACATGTATATGTATCCATTTTCACTTGCCTTCACTAGCAAGCTACTATCTGCCTTTGATGCTTGAAATCCACATTCATTCAAGAACTTAACAAGCCTGTAATTCCATGCTCTTGGAGCTTGCTTCAGGCCATACAAAGCTCTCTTGAGCTTACACACATAATCTGATCCAATTGAATCCATGAAGCCTTCAGGTTGCTCCATGTATACTTCATCTGCAATGTATCCATTCAGGAATGCATTCTTCACATCTAATTGTGATAATTTCCATCCTTTACAAGCAGTAATAGCAATCAATGATCTAATTGTAGACATCTTAGCAACAGGATTAAAGGTTTCATCATAATCTACCCCATAAGTTTGGGCATAACCTTTGACCACAAGTCTAGCTTTGTATCTAGACACCTTACCATCTGCAAACCTTTTTGTTTTATACACCCACTTACATCCAATGACCTTCTGATTCTTTGGTCTTGGCACCAACTCCCATGTTTCATTTTCAAGTAGAGCATCATACTCTTCTTGCATTGCCTTCTCCGAATTCTGTTTACCTTTAGCTTCTTCATATGTGATTGGATCCTCTTTTGTCTTCACAATATAAGCATAATCTTTGGTTGTTAAGAAAGATGTGTCATAGCTATACCTGATAGGATCTTTTCTTTCCCTTGAGGATCTTCTAACCTCTGCACTTCTTGAAGTCTCAGCCACAATTGATTCTAGATCAAATCTTGGCCCATCTTCAACATTATCTTGCAATTTACTTTTATAATCAACATCATCAATATCTTCTTCATACACACTTACTTTTGTCTTCCCTTTCCTTTGTATTTCTTTATCATCTGCATACTCATTTGTTAACCCTGTGTGCCAAGTACTTTCCTCATCAAATGTAACATCTTTGGTAACAAGAAATTGCTTTGTGGATGGACTCTACAATCTGTAACCCATCTGTCTATCATCATACCCAATAAACACATACTTCTCTGCTTTGGGTTCTAACTTATGTCTCAATTGTGAAGGAACATAAGCATATGCTAAACATCCAAATACCTTACAATGATCAAGAGTAGGTTTCTTACCCCACCATGCTTCATAAGGAGTTCTTCCATCCAAAGCTTTACAAGGTAACCTATTCACAAGGTATGTTGTAGTGTTAACAACTTCTGCCCATAAGTAATTTGGACAATTCTTTTCCTTCATCATTGCTCTTGCAAATTCTACAAGAGTTCTATTTCTTCTTTCTGCAATTCCATTTTGTTGAGGAGAGTACCTGCAAGTTACTTCTCCTTTTATACCTGCATTCGACAAATAATCATCAAACTCTTTAGAAAAATACTCTCCCCCTCCATCTGATCTCAACCTCTTGAGCTTTTGTCCTGTAATCCTTTCTGCATAAGCATGATAATGCTTGAATGTCTTGAACACTTCTGATTTGTCCTTGATTACATATAAAGTAATCCATCTGGTTGCATCATCAACAAACAACACATAATATCTAGATTCATTTATGCTATAGTCCCTTGAAGGACCCCACACATCTGTATGAATCAATTCAAGCATATTTGAATACTTATATCCTGATTTATTGTATGAACTTTTGTGTGCTTTACCTAATTGACAAGCTTCACACTTGTACATCATGTGTTGCCCTTCAAATTTTGGCAAACCAAGCACCACATCATTCCTTGACATTTCCTTTATGGCTCTCTCATTGAAATGACCTAGACTTTTATGCCATAGGTCTAACTCAGACATCTTTTGACTTCCATAAGTAAATAGAGCATGTCCCACATTACCTTGGACTTTGAGAGTAAACAACCTTCCTTCCTTTTTACCTGCAATAATGTTTCTATATCCCTGATTTGGATCTTGCACATAGACACCATCATTTGTGAATCAGACTTCATATCCCTTCTTCACAATTTTCCATACACTTATCAAGTTTTTAGGAATAGTAGGAACATAAAGTACCTTGCTCAAGAGTGTACTTCCATTCTTTGTCTTCATTGCTCCAATGCTTTCCACCTTATGCTTGGTGTTGTCACCTGTTTGAATTGTATGTCCATTCACCTTTGCTTCAATATCAGTCATCAGTGATATATTGCCACTCAGATGATTGCTACATCCTGAGTCAATATAAAACACCCTTTGATCATCTCCTACTGATTCATGAGTTGCATTCAAGATGAGAGTCATATCATCCTTCTGATCTGATGCATAATTATAATAATTGTTGTTGTAGGACTGAGATTGAAAGCTTCTTCCACCTCCTCTAGCATATGATGTCCTACCACCTCTTCCTCTGAAGTTGCCTCTTTGGTTTCTGCCTCCTCTACCTCTTTGATTAAAACTCTGATTATTGCTTCCACCATTTTGATTGTTATACCAACAATCATTTGCCAAATGATTGGTTCTGCCACAAATCCAACAAGCTTTAGTATTATCTTTTTTCTTACCTCCTCTTCCTTTACCTCTGAAGCTCATCCTTCCTTTTGTAAAGTTAGCTTGACTTGAAGATCCTTTATCATCAGTTGACTGCTTCCCTTTGCCATTTTTTTTCTTGTCCTTGGAGTACATAGCTTGGCTTGCACTCCTTCATTGTCTCCCTTAATGTCTTGCTCAAAAGTTAGCATGTGTCCTAGCAATTGATTAAGATCAGGAGTAAAGTGATCTAGAGACAATTCTATGGATAATATGAAAGGCTTCCACTTCTCATCTCCTCTCAGACCTGTAAGTATTTGCCTTACCAACTTATCCTCTTCAATGTCTTCATCTACTGCTCCCAGGCTATCAGCAATATCCTTCATCCTTGCCACATAATCAAAAATTGATTGTGAGCTCTTCTTCTTGAAGGTTGTAAACTCTGCCCATAATGAAGACTTCCTTGACTTGGTTGTATTTTGCAAATGCTATTCCAAAGCATTCCACACATCTTTTGCAGTTTCTAATCCTCTAATGTGAGGAAGAAGATAATCATTTACAGCCATGTAAATGATGCTCCTAGCTTGAGCATCCTTTTTCATCCAATTCTTCAAACCTGCAAGTTCCTCCTTAGTTGGAGCACTAGGATCTTCAAACTCAGGCTTTTCTTCTTCTCCTGTAATGAAATCCATCAAATCTTTGCTCATGAGGTGTGCCTCCATCCTCATAGACCAAACTGGATAGTTCTCCCTATCTAGCTTATCAATCTGCAAGCTTTCTCCCATCTTTGATCTTCTATGTCTGCAATTACTATAATTTATGATAATAAAGTGTAACTTTGATATGAAGTTTCAATCCTTCTTGATCCTTTGAACTCATACTTGATTCTCCTTCAGGTTTTCTTTCAATCTTTGATCCTGTGCTCCTTTAATTTGAAAGAACTTCAATGTCTGCAACAGTCGGGACTTCCAATGCTCTTTACTTCACTTGTATTGCAGCTTCAACTCTGATACCATTGTTGCAGACTTCTTAATCTCCAAAGGTCTGATCTATACTGATCTAAAAACAGTTCTATATCAATTATGGATCAAAATTTACACAAATATTGTATTCTTTTATCAAAACTTTCACTAACACTTCTCTGAGTAAAGAAATTCCTACTTCTGAAAGTCTGCTTCAGAAATCGACTTCATTTCCTGCACATATCTTCACATTTATTCAAACCAATGATGCACATATCTTCAGACTACCTTTGCGCAATGATATCAATGATTAGTTCATCAAAAGAATCATTAAAACCTTAATTTGATCCTTAAGATCAAAAGTATGTCAGAAACTATCTTTCTGAACAAGCGACTTTGACATAGGTAACTTCTAAGATTGATTTCTCACAACACGGATCTTGTTTTGCTAAATGCTTTTAGCCATAGCTTCCTTACCTTCTAACTTAGATTTTGAATGGTCAGTCATCAAAAACTTTACATTGTGCACTAAGATCTAAGCAAAACATTGACACGAAAAAATGTGCAACTCTGAGAGATCATCTGCGGACTTTACATACACATGTTCCTATTGATCATACTCAGAGCAGAAGAGGAATTAGACCATGAAAATTTGAACATAGCTTCATTAGCTTCTAAATTAGATGTGTACAAAAGGATTTCTGATCCACATGATCAGATTGAGAGAAATCTACGAAATACTCGTCGCTATTTTTTGAAGATGACTCTCTTCACATCTATCTCTATGACACTTGTCTTCTAATGAATCTCTCATGTATTTCTTTACATCATTGACTTATATACATATGGTTGTAGACTTATCCTGCATCTATTACATTACTCCTTATCATCCTAAGGATTATCTCTACTCAAATTACAAGAATTTCCAACTGTAATGTACATATGTATACAAACTTCACTTCGGAGATCTCTTCACTTTCTCAAGTGACTTCTTGAACTTCAATATGATCATTGACATGCTTCAAGCTCTTTGTAATCATCAATTTGTGATTGCTTTGTTCCAACAGTTTGGCATATGCTTATGTTCCATCTCAATTGAGACATAAGCTAGAACCTAAAGCAGAAAAATATATGTTCATTGGGTATGATGATAAACAAATGGGATATAGGTTGTGGAATCCATCTACAAAACAATTTCTTGTTTCAAGAGATGTTACATTTGATGAGCAAAGCACATGGTTTACAGGATCAGATAATGTCTATACAGATCTTAAAGAAATCAAAAGGAAAGGGAAGTCAAAGATGAAGGTATATGAAGAAGATATTGACGATGATGTTTGTAGAAATGAAATGCATGATAATTATGGAGATAGACCAAGGTTTGATCCAAAACAAAATGAAGGAGAAACTTCAAGAAGTGAAGAAATTAGAAGATCATCAAGAGATAGAAAACAACCTATTATGATACCTCTTTTTTGACAACTAAAGACTATGCTTACATTGTGAAGACAGATGAGGATCCATTCACATATGAAGAAGCTAAAGGAAAGCAGAATCGGGAGAAGGCAATGCAAGAAGAGTATGATGCTCTACTTGATAATGAGACATGGGATTTGGTGCCAAGGCCAAATAATCAGAAGGTGATTGGATGTAAGTGGGTATACAAAACAAAGAGGTTTGCAGATGGAAAAGTGTCTAGATACAAGGCTAGACCTGTGGTCAAAGGATATGCCCAGACACATGGAGTGGACTATGATGAAACCTTTAGTCCAGTAGCCAAGATGTCTACAATCAGAACTATAATTACAATTGCTACAAGTAAAGGTTGGAAAATTTCTCAATTAGATGTAAAGAATGCATTTCTAAATGGATATATTGCAGATGAAGTATACATGGAGCAAGTAGAGGGTTTCAAAGAGTCAAATGAATCAGATTATGTGTGTAAGGTTAAGAGAGCTTTGTATGGTCTAAAACAAGCTCCAAGCGCATGAAATTACAGATTGGTCAAGTTCTTGAATGAACTTGGATATCAAGCTTCAAAGGCAGATAGTACTTTGCTAGTGAAAGTAAATGAACATAGATACATTTATGTGTGTATTTATGTTGATGACATTATTGTCACAGGTACAGATGCTCAAGGAATCAAGGAACTAAACAAGCAAATGGAAAATGAGTTTAAGATAAGTGATTTGGGAAACTTGTCTTATTTTCTAGGGATGGAGATTATATACACTCAACATGGAGTGTATGTTACACAAGAAAGGTATTTGAAGAATCTTATGATGAAGTTTGTGTTGGCAGTAGCCAGAGGCACAGAAGACGCGGAAGCATGTAAAAACAGAGCAGGGAGCCAGCCGAATCATTTTTTCAAAGATTTATGTTTTATAAATATTCTTCAAAACCTCCAACACTGATTTTCATCACTATTGTAACATATGTAACATAGAAAACACCCTTTTTGTAATTCATAACTCCATTTTGTGCAAGCTGAGGAGTTCTCGAGCTTGAGGAGCTTAGGTAGAATGAGCGTATCAACTTTGGTTATTTTTAGACACCGTTTACCCTTTCAAATAGCATCTAGGACCTATTTTTTAACTATGCCGGTCACTAGATGTGAAATCGGTCAAAACTAGTATAGAATCTATAAAAAGAGCTAGAGAGCTCATTTTTGAGGTTAGCTTGTTGAGTAGAGAAGAGCTTAGAGCTACTTTGAGTTGTAAGAGTGTTCTTGAGCAATAGAGTTGATTCCTCACCTTCCATTGTGTCTTGCTTGTCTCTTCGTAGTGTGTGTATATGTGTGTGTGCATCTCTATGCTTCTCACCTTCACTCTCACTTCATCTCATATTCACGATCTTCATATCACTCCTATCTCTTCCGCGGATTGACATTAAGGAGGTGGAGCTTCTTAACGTGGTTCTCACCATTGTGCTAGAGCAACACCAAATTTGGCGCCGTTGCCGGGGATCGAGTCTAAGATGAATGTGTGATGGTAAGAGTATAGCAAGAAGTGGCGTTGGAAGGTAAAAATTTCAGTTTTTGTTGTTGTTTTTAGTTAGTTTTTAGTGTTTTTCACCTCCCCCACACTCCATCTTCATCACTGCATCATCATCTCCAACTCCAAAAAAATCAGAAAATTCACCATATCCACCCATTCTCCTCATTTCCCCTCATTTGTGCATGTGCAAGAGAGAGAGAGAGCTTTTGTGCTTGTGTGTACTTGTGTGTTTTTGAGTTTTTTTGCAGGTACAGAGCTCCAGTGCATCAGGAAAGCTTGGAAAAGGTAAAAATTCACTTTCTGTCAGGGATCTGCTGTAGGTGTCAGACCATCGTGATGGTCTACCAACTACTTTATTTTTGGTAGGCGAGTTCATAAGCGTGTAGGCGACCCTTGCGTGTGTAGGAATCCATTGTTGCATTTGCAAAATTCACACTTTGGTGGACCATCGCGATTGGCTCAGACCATCGCGATTGTGCCACACCATCGCGATTGGCTCATGCCATCGCGACGGCTCGGCCGGACCATCTCGACGGTCTCGCACCATCGCGATGGCTCACTTGAGCCATTGCGACGGTTCACTTGGACCATCACGACGATCCTGTCGACCCCACGCCATCGCGATTGGCCCATGCCATCTCCTCGATAGTGCCTTGTGTAAATTAGACCATCGCGATTGCTCACTTGCCATGCCATCGTGACGAGACCCTTACACCATCACGACAACTCAAAATTTGGACCATCGCGATTGGCTCACGCCATCGCACGGTGACCATCGTGACGGTTCACTTTGGACCACCGCGACAGTTCACGTTGACCGTTGACTGACACCATCGCGATTGTTCACTCAATCGGACCATCCCGACGCCTCATCCTGACCATCGTGATTGCTCACATATAGACCACCGCGACCGTGCACTTCAGACCATCGGGATTGTCCACCCCAAACGCATTTTTAGGGTTTGATTTTTTGGGCAATTTTGGGGCTATTTTTTGAAGATTTTTGGATCATTGCACTCATAGGAGACCCCTTAGCTCATAATTGGAGAAAAACCTGTTTGTCAGTTTTTACCCCCCAGGGCCTGAACGGTCATATCTTTTTCATCCGAAGTCCGTTTTTTGAGCTTTATAGCTCGTTAGACTACTCTTTACGAGTACTACGTGACCTCAACTATTTTTTCATAAAGAATACGTTGATTTTTAGATAAGCTAATTTGAGGTTGACCTAGTTTGGGACTAGAAAGCCAAGGGGCATTAAAAAAAAATTGGGCAAAAGGGAAATGACTTTTAAAAGTATTTATATCCAAGTGCTTGATCATCCATTGTGATATTGGTCTAATAGTGGATTTTTCCAGGTTTAGCAAAGGCAATCAAGGGCATTCAAGGCAAGGTAGTGAAGGGCATAAAGCTTGGGAAGCGCGGCTTCTTGGGCATCAGGGCAACCAAAGCTGACTTGAGGTTGGAAGATTACTCAACCCCCTCAGTCAATTCTTAGCTTAGGCTAAACGGTAGATTTGTGGATTAACGACGATAGGAACACCGCAAGTATAAGAGACTTAAATTTATCAAGTCTAAGACTAAAGATAAAGGTGTGTGATACGAAAACCTAAGGGAAAGAACATAAGTCTGACGAAACGAGAACTCAAAGTACCATGGAAAGTCGATTCCTGACGCATACATCAAAACAAGAATCTAAAGGGATTTAAAAAGAATCAAGAAAGTAAGAACAAGGAATCATTGACGATCTGAGCGTGTGCTGAGTGTGCAAGGAAGAAATTAAATGAGCCTTAGATCGGGCAAACATATAGGTAAGTCTGACCGACGAAGCCTTAGATCATCAGAAGCAAGTGTAGGCACTACTGCTTGATCGTGGGCTCAACAATTGAATAATAGTTATCCCTACGAGAGCTCAGACACGAGTGAATCGAAAATGGCATTTAGCACAGAAAGACCAAAAGGAGGGTCAAATGTAGCATATTTAGAAAGACCCGAAGGACCCTATAGGACGCAGTTAGAATTTCTCCGAACCAACCGCTTAGGTGCTCGCATCTATGAGGATGGTTTGAGAAGACAAGTGGTGCAAATGCACAACCCTGATCAACCCATTGGATTGGAATGTCTTAGTGGTGAAATTGGAAAGAGATGCGTACATAGACAAGGAAGGAACGATGTACATCGTAAGCACGCAACCAAACAATACGAATGAGTTTGGCGTAATTCAGTTAGAGACGGATGCGAGAGCACAAGGAAAGGAACCATTAGAAGAACCAAGAACACATAGAGGGAAATCTGTACTGACACGAGTACTTGTTCCAGATTGGACCCCTCAGGATAACAGAAGCATAGAATTGTTTGTAAATAAAGAGACTGATGAAGCATTTTGGAGGTACAAAACAGAACAACCTAGCGAGGTAGGCTCCATCATAATCTATGAGTTCAAGGACCCGGATACACCTAGAAAGATTGTATACCTAGATGAAACTTCAGAAAGAGTGTTTGTGGTACCAGACCACGCTAGAAACACATACACATGGAGAGGTGAATTGGTATTCCCTCCATCACGAACAAACGTAAACGTGAGCCAACAAGGGGCAGGAACATCCTCAGCCCATGGCATGCAAAGAGAGAAGAATAAAGAAAGACCGGAAGTAAGCTTCAATCATCCCATAGGAAGAGATAGAACCACCGTAGACACGGAAAGAGTGGAAAGACAAAGAATGCCAGGTGGTAGAGATGATTTTCCTCTACCTAGACCACATGAACACGCAAGAATACTGAGACCCACTCAGTTAGTAAAATCCATGAAAAATTACTTTGATGGGACTGGAGATCCCTATGACCATGTTGCGGAATTTAAGCAAGTGCTCAGAGCCGAGCAAGTCGAAGACATGTTCACGCAATATAACACGTTTGGACTAACGTTAAAGAATACCGCTTTAACTTGGTTCCAACCATTGCAACAAAGGCAATTTAAAGATATCCATCACTTTTTAGAGTCATTCATCACTGAATTCTCTAGAAGTGGGATCAGACATGACACGTCTTCATTGATTCATAGCTTCAAACAGACCCCTCAGGAAACAGTTAGACTGGCAGGACGTAGGTTTAGACAATATGTTGAAAGATGCCCAATGCAAGAGTTACCCTCACAGGCCAAGCAAGTGTCATTGTTTCTAGACGGCTTGTTGAGCTCTAAACTACGCTCCTATGTGTACTTAAAAGAACCCAAAACGCTAGAGCAGTGTGTAAGAATATGCATAGACATTGAGGACAACTTAGGAGATGAGTTGGAACTCTCAAAGGTCTATAAAGACTCAGACTGTTCATCTCTAGCATCCACAAAATTGTCTAACTCAATAGAGGACCTAGCAGAAAAAGTGGCCCAGAAACTAGGAGTTTCTAGTAAACAGATGCCTAGGGTAACAACAAACAAGCGTTGTTACACCTGTGGTGGTGATCACATGGCAAATGTGTGTCCCAATGCAACACAACTGCAAGCCAACCCTAGTGGCCAATACTGTATGGTCGAGAGAAGATACACAAATCATACGGCTCAGGACTGCCCATACAACAAACAAGCAGTGAGACAGAACTACCCACAAGCATACCTGCAGCCAGGTAGGTATCAAGGACAATACAATACTCAGCCTCATTATTATAGGCCTCCACAGAATTATCCATATCAGGCTCAACAAAGACCTCAACCTGTCTTAGCTCAGCAGCCACCCCCACCCGCGAATGTCATCTCAGTCAAATACGCTGCTGCAGAAGAGAACCTAAGTAGGGCCTTAGTGCCTTCTTCACCTTTGATCAACGAGAGTGATCCGAACTCAAACAGTTTTGACTCCACTCATGTAGATAGTCCACCCGCGTATTACACAGAGTCACCAGAACATATAGAGACATATCATTATGAGAGTCCACCAGTGGAACCTAGTTGGGAGCCCGACTATGCTAATGTGATGTACACAAACCCTAATCCGCGGCCCCAATTAAGACAACAAAGACCACAGGGCCCTAGAGGACCATGCTTTAGGTGCCAAGGAGATCATTTCATAAAGGATTGTCCACATCCTCCGATAGCAGGATAGTCACAGTACTATAAAATACAAGGCTTTTGTGCCGACTGCGGCAAAGAGCATGTCATAAAAGATTGTCCTAAGAACCCAGTTAACGCTTCAAATGTGACACCGATCAACATGATAGGTATTGTAAACAACACAGATGGATCCAACCCTACATACGTGCCTATCCAAGCTATAACAAGAGCCCAGGTGCTCTTACAAAATCAACAGCTTAATCAGGAGAAAATAACTGGAAGTAGTGAAATTGGAGAATCTAGCAGTAAAAAGACGAAATCTTGGAAAGATTCTAGAGAAAGAATTAAGAGAAAGTGGAGTAAAAAGATAATTGAGTTGGAAGGAAGTCTCAAGGAATCAAGAGCCAAAATCCTAGAATTGACTTCACAGGAATTGAATCAAGAGAACCCAGCTCAAAAATCAGGATCAATTCTAGCTGAACCCATACCAGAAAACCTAGACATGATGTTTCGTGCATATCAGGCTAGAATAAAGGAAGGACCTCGAGTAGCTGAAATGAGCAAGAACTACCCTCAAGCAGACTTAGAAATAGAGAGGACTAAACTTTGCATGAAGATGGTAGAATTAGCACAAGCTTTGTTCGAAGCCTCTAGATATCTTAATTGGAATAACATGGCAAAACCTGAACTACACTTTCAAGGTCTAATGGAGAGGCTAGAATACTTGATAGAAAGCAAAGAGAAAAGGGATCAGCATAGGAATCTTAGTGTCCCAGAGACACAGGAAAGGAATGAACCATCCCTATCTCAAGTGCCAAACACAGAAAGTCAAGACAACCTATCTTCTATACATAGATATTCACATGAATTTTTGAGAGAAATACAAGAAGAGAAGTGGAGAAAAGAACAAGGAACCCATCCTCCTCTTCAAGAAATAGACGACTTGCAGGAGCAATTTCCTCAAGACATCCCCTCTATTTACGATGATGTAGAGGAAGAACAACTGAGTGAACATACAGGTTTTGAATCTAATTCTTTGCATGAATTACCTCAGTTCACAGGACCTTGGGAAGCAAAGTCTATTAGTATGAGAGCACCCACAATAATAGTGAGGAATGAAGAATCAGTAATCCCTAGAAACACGGAAGTGATCAAGAACACTAAAGTACAGTGTAATCTCACTCTAGAGGAGTTGTTAAAGGTTAAACCAGAACTGTGGAAACATGTAGCAAATCAATTCCCTGAGCTTGCTACAACTTCCTCTCAGATAGGATCACATAAGAAGGTACGAGAGATACCCGTAGAAAAGATCGGAGATGTAAGTGAGGGAGAGGAAGGTAACACTTATCTTCCAATAACCCATCGGGACTATACCACGAAAGCCATCTTAGATTCAGGAGCCGGAGTAGCCATTGCTACCACCGCTTTATGGAAACGTTGGGGTAAGCCAACACTCAGACCTACCAAGATGAAGCTACAAATGGCTGATGGACACATAGAAAAACCATTAGGCTTACTAGAAGGCATATCTCTCACCACTTGTGGTGTGGAGTTTGAGCATACCTTCGCCATTTGTGACTTTGCGAAAAATCACGCTTATGAGATGATATTGGGACGACCATTCATGCGTCAGTTGCAAATTGTACAAGATTGGGGAACTAATTCTTTGTACTTGCAACATTTAGGAGTGACTACTAAGGTCAATCTTAAAGACTATTCACATCGAGATGTACCCCCAATACAATGGAACACCATCCATATGCACCAGTAGAAACGGAATCGGTACACTCATTAGAGTCAGACCCCTCATGGTCACACGAGGACACTCACTTATGGATGTGTAAAGTAGCAAAACAAGAGGAAGAACAGTTAGAAGCAAGGACCTTAGGTGCAGAACAAAACCCACGAACTCTTCAAGACCCAGCTTACGCACCAGTAGTATTTCCAGATGAAGAATTCGAACCCCATGGTTGGGCAGAAATCCTAGCAACCATGGATGTAGCCATCAATGAAGAACAATGGACACCCCACTGTGTCGAGAATGGCTATGATATCTCAGTTTTCAGATAGAGCCAATCATGTGTGATTCCATTTTAGAAGAATGTGAACCTAGTGTTGGAGTTAGACGTCTGCGGAAGCACGCGAACAGCACAGGGAAGTAGAAGAAGCTTGGAGCACAACACACAAGACTGAATGTATTACTAGAGAATGTACAAAGATAAGTAGCCCATTAGGGCAATAGGCGTATATACAAGCCGGGGGAAAAAAACCTCCTAAAGAGGGAAAAAAGTGCCCCGGCGGTCCTAGAGTGTTCACACACATCACTACCTAAATATATCAACAAATCCCCCCTGGGAGTGATGCGGTGAACAAGGAGCTGGCACTCATGTATAAGGAAGTGCCGAGCTATGTGGAAGTCACTCCACAAAAGGAAGTAAGCCCAAAGCTTTGCGGAAAGCTTCAAACTTCTCCCTAGGCAGAGCCTTCGTGAAAAGGTCTGCAATGTTTTCCTGCGTGGGCACATATGCCAAGCTGATCTCCCCAGCAGAGAACCTCTCCCTGACATAGTGATAATGCACCTCAATGTGCTTAGTGCGAGCATGGAACACAGGGTTCCTCGCAACTGCCAATGCGCTCTGACTGTCAGTGAAGATGGTGGTGGCAGAAGACTGGCCAACACCCAAATCAGCCATAAGGCGTCTGAGCCACACACACTCAACAGTCGCTGTGAAAGCTGCCCTATACTCAGCCTCACAACTGGAAGTGGCCACAGTAGGCTGCTTCTTGCTCAACCAAGATATACATGAGCTACCAAGCATGAAGCAAAAACCACTGGTGGACACACGAGTGTCATAGCAACCAGCCCAATCTGAGTCAGAAAAGCATGCAAATCTGGCGGTAGTGATCCCCCCTTGGGATAAAACAACCCAAGTAGCCGAGTACCACTCAAGTAGCGAAAGATGCGCTTAACCGCTTTCCAATGCGTGACTCCTGGGCAATGCATAAACTTGCTCATCTGTGAGACAGCAAACTGAATATCTGGCCGAGTAATGCATAAGTAAATCAAGCATCCAACAGCCTGCTGATAGAGAATAGCATCAAATGCATCTCCAGCATCATGAAGACTCAATCGTAAACCTGTCTCCATAGGAGTGGCAATAGGCTTACAGTCTTCAAGGCCAAAACGCTTCAATAATGTGTCAATATATTTTGTTTGACACAAAGCCATTCCACCATCAACTTGCATAAACTGAATGCCCAAATAGTGATGCAAATGCCCCAAATCAGACATCTCAAATGAGGCATGCAAATCAGCCTTGAAATCAGCAATATGCTTCTCAAGAGGACCAGTGAGCAGCATGTCGTCTACATAGACAACAATGATCAAAAGCACATCATTAGCACGCTTAACATATAAGGTGCTTTCAATTGGACTGTTCTCAAAACCATGTGCAATCAGATAGGCATGTATTTTCTCATACCAAGCACGTGGTGCTTGCTTTAAACCATATAACGCCTTCTTTAACCTGCACACCTGGTTTTCATGCCCTTTTTGCACAAAGCCACGGGGCTGGAAAACATACACTTCTTCATGCAAGTCACCATTCAGAAATGCTGTTTTAATGTCCAACTGATGTACATTCCAACCATGATGGGCTGGAAGTGCACAAATGCTCCGAACAGTAGTCATACGGCATGTAGGTGCAAAGGTCTCATCAAAATCAATGCCTCTTTCCTGTGCATAACCCTTTGCAACAAGCCTAGCCTTATACCTATCAACAGTACCATCAGGTTTACGCTTCAGCTTGTATACCCACTTAGTGCCAATGGCCTTCTTGCCAGGAGGCAAGTCACATAAAGACCATGTACCATTCTTCATTATAGCATCATATTCAGATTGCATAGCAGCCATCCAATTTTCTGAATTTTGTGCTTCATCAAAAGAAACAGGCTCATTCTCATCACAGAGACTAGATGCAGCCATAGCATAGCAATCTGATGCAAAGGAGGTACTATGAGAGCCTGAACGAGTACGATATGACAAAGGTGCATCTAATTTGCTGTCACGCAAAGTCTGCACCAGCCATTTTGGCATAGTTTTTGCCTGTTCAATATCAGCTCTCTCATCAACAAGTGCATCATGTAAATCTGCATCAGAAATGGAATGATCTGCATCATCATATGAAACCTGCAAAGGCTGAGAAGTTGCCTCATTAGGACCAGCGCTAGCCTGTCCACCTGTAAAAAGAGGCATCAAAGTATCATACATGTCTTTGGAGCTAACAGATGTCTCCTTAGTACATGAAAGCAATGGCTGAATAGCATCTTCCACAAAGACAACATCACGGCTAACCAGAATGCATTTAGTCTGTGGATGATACAGACGATAGCCTTTACTTTCAGAACTGTACCCAACAAAAATACATTTTACTGCCTTATCATCCAATTTTCTGCGATGTTGTTCAGGCACTAATGCATATGCCAAACAACCAAAAACACGCAGATGAGCAACAGATGGCTTGCGGTCATGCCAAGCCTCATATGGAGTGATAGACTGCAACGCTTTCGTGGGACACCTGTTCAGTACATATGCTGCACACATGACAGCCTCAAGCCAGAAACTATGTGGTAAAGCCTGACTTTTGACCATGCATCTTGCCATCTCCATGAGTGACCTGTTCTTTCGTTCAGCAACTCCATTCTGTTGAGGTGTATACGGCACTGTACACTGGTGTTTTATCCCACGTTCAGCCAGAAATGCATTAAAATCTGAAGACATATATTCCCCCCCTCGATCAGAACGGAGGGTGCCCATTTTACATGCTGACAGATTTTTAGCCAAAACCAAAAACTATTTGAAGCACATGAACACTTCGGACTTTGCCTTCAATGGATATACCCATGCATGCCTAGAAAAATCATCGATGAAAGTCACGAAGTAAAGATAATTCCCAAAAGAAGGTATCTGCATAGGACCACAAACATCACTATGTACAAGCTGCAATTTTTGCATAGCCCGAACTGAACCATCTTTTGGAAAGGAAGAACGCTGCATTTTGCCCAAAATACAGCCTTCACAAACATGTTTTCCAGGTGCCTCAAGTTTGGGCAAAGAGGACACCATTTCAGATTTCTGCAGGCGTAACAAACTAGCAAAATTCAGATGACCAAAGCGTGCATGCCAAAGCTTTGCATCTGACATAGCCTGAGAATCATGAACTGCACATGCCGAATCATTCATAAATTTTTCATAGTCTATGAGCTTATACAGCCCACGACATAAAATGCCAGAAGCAATAATCACATCGCCATTTGAGAGATCATGGACTGTACACCTGTCATCAACGAATTTCACAACCAAGCCAATCTTGGCTAATGCAGAAACTCATAACAGGTTCTTTTTGATCCCTGGCACAAATAAAGCATCTGACAAAGTGAAAGAACTACCATCAACAGTAGTCAGAATGATCTTACCAACTCCCTTAACAGGATAAGAGGAGTTATTGGCGCATGTGACAGTATTCCCTGTAGGGGCAGGCTCAAGTGAAGAGAAGAAACTGCGCTGCGAGGTAATATGTTTGGTTGCCCCACTGTCAAAGTACCAAACATCTGAGTCTACTGCAGACATGCACTGATCATGAGAAGATGGGTCAAAATTGCAGACAGTAGTAAACGCCCATTCTTCTTCCTGCACAAGATTTGTAGACTCTGTTTTTGGTGTAGAGGCCTCTGCAACAACCATTCCAGCCTCTTTCTTCTTTGCCTCTTTAGCAGCCAGTTTTGGACAGGTGTTTATAATATGATCATTTCCTTTACAGTACTTGCAGAACAATTTCTGCTTTTCTGATTTCTTCTCATCTTTATCCTGGTTCTTCGATTGTGCAGCATTTGCAGATTTCTGCTTACTAGTAGAAGAGCTCCCTTTTCCTTTGCCCTTCTGACTAGCCAGGAAAGCTTGATCTGCAACACGCATAATGGACCTGTTCTGCCTGGACTGATCTTCCTGCAACAGAACAGAGACTAATTCCTCAAATGACAAGGCATTCGGATTGCCTTTCATCATCAATCGAAGAGTAGAGGCAAAACTCTGATATGAATCAGGAAGGCCATTCAGAACGGTCTGCACAAGTGAGCTATCTGGTATAACCTCATCAGCAGAAATCAATTGTTCCTTCAGGTCTTTGATCTTTGTAAGAAAACTGTCCATCGAATCACCTTCATTCATGTGCTCACTCTCCAACTGTTTTCGGAGGTAAGCAACACGAGCCTCATTCCTAGCCTGCTACAAAGTGGTAAGTGTATCCCAAGCATCCTTTGCTGTTCTGCAAGAGCGAATGTGAGGAATAATGGCACGTTTGACAGACAAAGCTATCAATGCATGTGCCTGGGCATCTCTGCCATCCCAACGAATCTGCTCTGCAGTAGGTGCAACAGAAACAGCAGCACGAACAGGAATCTGCGGAATATCATCTTCGACACCATCTTCATCAGCTCCAACACCTGTATTTGCAGTACCTGTTGTTACAGGTGTAACAGGACGTCTTTCAACACCCTGCACAATGTTCCACAATCCTTTTGCAACCAGTACATGTCGCATCATATAAGCCCATAATGGGTAGTTGGTACCATCCAACTTATCCTCAACAGCCAACATACGGAATACATCACTGCTTTCAGCCATGGCCGGTGACTAAAATACCTTGATGCAGAAAATTGACTGTATCTCAAAAAGTTGAACAGAACTGCCCAGACGAGTTCTGCTAGACCTGTAGCAGACTTCGAGACGCTTAAACTGGCGAACAGAAACTGGTATATACCTTTGGCACAAAAGGACAAAATAGCCTGCACAAGCACTGCGATAGTGCGTTCGGAGGCCGAAACGAGCTCAGATCGCGATTTCGGCACCACACAGCAAAGCTGTTTTGATCTCGGAAACACCCTGAGTATGCTCACCAGATTTTTTGCGAATCTAAGACTGCAAACGGAGGAGTGTCGACGACGCCCTAGAAGAAGCAACGACCTGCTCTGATACCAATTGTTGGAGTTAGACGTCTGCGGAAGCACGCGAACAGCACAGGGAAGTAGAAGAAGCTTGGAGCACAACACACAAGACTGAATGTATTACTAGAGAATGTACAAAGATAAGTAGCCCATTAGGGCAATAGGCGTATATACAAGCCGGGGGAAAAAAACCTCCTAAAGAGGGAAAAAAGTGCCCCGACGGTCCTAGAGTGTTCACACACATCACTACCTAAATATATCAACACCTAGCACTGATGCATTTGAGGATGCGAGTGACTTCGATTTAGAGTCAATTATTATGGACCCTCCATTTGCATCAGAGGAAGAATATTTATATGGAGTAGAAACTCATCCTCAAAAACACGAAGAAATTATGAATGATGTGAGAATAGCCACACAAGTGACCAGCAAGAGTGAAGGCAAGAAAAGAAAGAAGAAAGAAACCATGTCAGAGGAAGAAGAGTCTCTATTTGAAGTTCCTGACAATTTTAAGAAATATTTAATAGAAGATAGACGAATCATGGTACGAATGCCTAACAGGAAAGTTGAAGTGGGAGAAGTATATGATAACCGAGAGAAAACCAAAAAAATCATAGTAGCCATAGAAGGAGAAGAAGAAAAGTGTACATACATTGGGCATGATTTGATGAAAGAAGAAGAAGAAGAATTAGTTGCCCTATTGCGCGAATATAGAGATGTGTTTGCATGGAGTTACAAAGATTTGAAAGGAGTAGACCCGGATATATGTTCTCATAGAATCCCTATGACTCCAGATGCAAAACCCACAAAACAGAAACCATACACGTACAATGATAATTACGCTGTGAAGATTAAAGAAGAAATAGATCGTTTGATAGAAGCAGGATTCATATACGAAATTGAGCATACCGAATGGGTATCCCCCATTGTGGTTGTGCCCAAGAAGAATGGAAAATTGCGTGTGTGTATTAACCTTAAAAAAGTTAATGCCGCCATGATTAGAGACAGTTATCCTCTTCCTATCACGGAACATTTATTGGAAAGAGTTGCGGGCAAGGAAGTTTACAACTTCCTTGATGGGTTCTCAGGCTATAATCAAGTAGCCATTGCTCCAGAAGATCAACACAAGAGGGCTTTTGCCACTGAATGGGGCATATTTGCATTTTGTGTGATGCCATTTGGCTTAACAAATGCACCCGCTACTTTCCAACGACTCATGTGTCATGTTTTTAAGGAATTCTTGCGCAAGAATTTGGAAGTTTATGTCGATGACTTATGTGCTCATTCAAATATACGACAGACACATATCCCTGAGTTAAAACAAGTATTTGACAAATGTCGAGAATATCAGGTTTGTTTGAACCCAGAAAAATGCGTTTTCATGGTCAGACAAGGAAAAATTTTAGGACATATTGTGTCAAAGAATGGAATTTCTACAGATGAAGAAAAGGTGAAAGTAATTGCAGAATTACCTAGACCAACTAATGTAAAAGAGGTACATGCATTTATGGGCCATTGCGGTTATTATAGACGATTCATACACATGTATGCAATCATAGCCAAGCCTCTGTACTCTCTTTTGACCCATTTTGAATGGACAAATGAATGTGAGAATTCATTCAATGAACTCAAACGACGTTTGTGCTCAGCACCTATATTGACCACCCCGGATTGGAGCAAGCCATTCCATGTACATGTGGATGCATCCAATTACACCATAGGATGTGTGTTAGCACAACCCACGAATGAAGGTAATATAGATCTCCCCATAGCTTACGCGAGCAGACAGTTGAACGTAGCAGAAAGAAATTACACCACTACGGAACGAGAAGGATTAGGGATGATCTACGTGGTAAAGAAATTCAGACATTATTTGTTGGCAAACAAGTTCAAATTCTTTACAGATCATCAAGCACTATTGTACTTAGTCAACAAGCCATGTAACACAGGACGATCAATACGTTGGTTTCTATTGCTCATGGAGTATGATTTTGAAGTAGTAGTCATGAAAGGAAAGACACATCTCAGAGCTGACCACCTTTCAAGATTAACCACAAGAGAAGCTCCTCAAGGAGTAGTGGATGAATTACCCGATGCATATTTGTTTAACCTTGAGATAGCACCAGAATGGGCTAAATTGATAGTCCCTATTCTCACATATGGACCCAAGAATCCTAGGATAAGGATCAAAGAAGGAGAGATTACCAAGTCTCAAAGATATCAAATCATGGCAGGAAGTATATATAAACAAGACAATCAAAAGATTCTTGCTTGTTGTGTAGATGAATCAGAACATGCAAATTGGTTGCAATTAGCACACATAGGTGCATTAAAGCAACATCATTCAAAACATCGAACATTGCAGACTCTGCATAGACTATGAGTATATTGGCCTTCAATGGAAGCAGATGTCTACAAATTGTGTAAAGAATTCCCTGTTTGTTGTGAAAGACCACCGGTAGAACATGCTACATTATATCATGTGTCTTTCACACCAGACTGGAGTGAACCTTTAGTGACATACTTGAGGACGAACACATTCCCTCAAGGAATGACTTTAGCGCGACAACGAAGTCTAGAGCAGGAAGCTCAGGACTATTCACTTATTGGCGATAATCTATACAAAAGAGGAAAAGACGAATACCTAAGACAATGTGTTCACGAAAGAGATTATCTGAGCATACTAGAGACTGCACACCAAGGTGTTGCAGGAGGTCATTTTGGACCGGATAGGATAATCAAAGCCATCCTCTTTGCAGGATTATGGTGGCCCACTCTTCACATGGATGCATATACCTATGTTAAGAGATGTGATGTGTGCCAAAGAACTCAATTTCCTACTCGCAGAGACGAAATGCCATTGAAACCCATGATGGGCGGACGTGCATTTTCTAAGTGGGGTATAGACTTTGTAGGACCCATTAACCCCCTTGCAAAAGGTACACATGCGGAATACATTATTGTTGTGACGGATTATCTTACCAAATGGGTAGAGGCAAAAGCCACAAAAAAGAATGATGCACACACGACTGCAAAATTCTTATTTGAAAATGTCTTTACAAGATATGGATTGCCTATAGAGTTAGTGAGCGATCAAGGAACTAACTTTCTAAACCAAGCCATTGAATATTTGTTACAGGATTTTATGGTGATTCACAAGAAATCCGCACCATATCATCCTCAGGCCAATGGTCAAGCTGAAAGCACGAACAAGATCCTTTGTAATGTACTGACGAAACTTGTGAACAACAAACGTTCAGATTGGGACAAACAGTTACACCATGCTGTTTGGGCATATGGAGTGGCCTACAAGACCGTACTCAATGCAACTCCCTTTCACATGGTTTTTGGTCAGAATGCTGTGCTTTCTTTGGACTTCTTGATACCGACCCTTAAGGTTGCACAAGAACATCAGTGGACCGGCCATGAATTATCAGCAAGAATAATGGACTTGGAACGATTAGGAGAAACCAGGCTAAAGCAGCAGCAGGAATATACGCAGCAAAGAAGCGACAGAAAGCATATTTTGATGCACATGTGAAAGATAAAGGCTTGAAAGAAGAAGATTTAGTTCTAGTATATACTCTGAAACAGCACGCACAGAAGTTAGAAAAGTGAGGTTATGGACCTATGATCATTAACAGACTCTCGACAAGTGGAGCATTACAATTAGCCACCTTAGAAGGAGACATAATGCCTAATTACATTAGTGGCTGTAGAGTCAAGCTATACCAAGAACCTCTTACTGAGGATATGCTTAGACGACTCACGTTGGCAAAGAAGCGTAAGGAGGAAGAAAATAGAATACGAGCTGAAGCTCAGGCAGAAGCTATAGAACGCATTAAGCGCATGAAGTTAAGAAGACAAGGACTAGGGAGAGAACATTATAACCATCTAGACACATCACCCAGATACCCCATGGCCATGTGTCAAGCAAAGTCAAGTACACACCCTAGCATAGTGGACAAGAGACCATTCATTACAGTCAGGCTAGAGCACGGCAACCCTTGCCAAGAGCTCAGGGCTTTAATTGATTCAGGTGCTACAACTAGTGCGATTAGATGGTCCCACTATAAGGACTCAGGAATAGAAATGCATCCAATTGAGGCATACCTCATAGGGCTAGGAGGAATGGAAACCCCTTGCATGGGTGAGGTGGACCTTCCTATCCTCATACACGATGTGACTATGACCACAAAGCTACTAGTGTGCCATGATGACGATCTGATAGAACCCCTAATCCTTGGCCAAGATTGGCTATACGATCACTCAATGGACCTAAATCTTAGACAAGGCTCCTTGCAGATTAGAACCTTAGATCAAAAGCGAGTGATACCGCTTGACTTCCCTAATGGCATTCCGACTGAGGTTTGTAGCTCTAGACCCTATGAAATGCATGCGACGGAAGACCGGAAGATCTTTGGTCAGATCAGTCACGTTACGTCTACACTAACCCATGCGGGCTTGGCGATGGACAATTGTCAATCTAAAGGACGTAAGGAGATTTTCCCTTGGGCTTCCTGCAAACTAGAAGGGGTAACCACCCAACAGATGGGTCAGGAGGGTTACATCAGCGGACAAATGGACACTATCACCTGCGGTGCCCATCCTTCCACACTTACTGCGGATTGGCCTAGATTAAAAGTACAAAATGGAGCACTTCCTAATGGGCAGGTTTTGCAAGTGTTGGACCTCCCTTCTTTTCCAAAGCAGAGTGTCCATTCGACCTCTCAACCTCAACCACAAAAGAGTCAACCACGACGAAGGAACCCAGACCGACGACAATATCAGACGACACAAATAAAGCAGCAGTATCAGTACCTCAGAGCAGAAGACACAAGACAAATATGGGTGCCAAAAGGACAGAAACCACCGACAAGTTTCAACAATGCAAACAATGACAAAAAGAAGTCAAGGCAGAAGTAGAGACAGTATCCAAGGTCTCCTCGACCTTCTTCTACGACTACAAACATTCGACAAATTTTGATCGCCAAGAAGTACCTTATGAACTGACCCACAACCACGCAGATTTGGGTACCCAAACAATGTATTATAGCTCAACCCTCAAGCCATGTAATATACACCCCTCAGAAATCTTTTCAACCCTCAATACCACCACGTCCGATCTCAACTTTTGTCCCTCTGCAGTGACCTATCACCTGATCACAAACTCTTAGGAAGTGGATACCGAAACGTATCTAGAAGTCTTCTCCTAAACCTTTGTCTAACATAACTACCACCCCGACTAATCTACAACCTTAATAACTCATTCATGACTGAACCTTGTATAAATCCACACACTATAACTCAACGTCACCTGTAATAACATCTCATCAAAGAACTGCATGCAATATCTGAAAACATATAGGTGTCTAGAGACCTGCACTAGTTCTGCAAGAAGCATTGCATCAATCACATCACAACACTTGGCTACACGGGTTACACATCGGCTATGGAAAGGGATTGCGGTCTCACCTTAATGGGATCATAATTAATTTCCATACTAATGTGCTAATCTTTTGTAGCAGATCTTTTCCATTAGCACGTCAATCATCATGCAAACCGAAGAAGGACCATCTGACACTGGAACCAGTATACCCAAGGCTACTATTAGTGATTTACTTCTGAGCCCCATCCGACGGCTCCACCGCCAGAATTTCAAGGTTTCCCAGAACCGATGCCTATTGACGATCCTCCTAGAGGGTATACTGAGAAGATTCATCGTAATTCTCACTGGTTTCAAGGGCTAGCAGGACCCTTGGCGGATGCTGAGTTTATATTTGAGGCTAATTTGACTTTTGATGACCGTACCTAGGGCAAATATCAGTTTCTCTCAAGAGAGTTTGAAGGGCTACAGAACACAGAAGACTTAACACATGTTTGGGCAAGAGCCGGCTTCACAGAGTATTTCAGTGACCCTTTGCCTAAACCTGACTTCTACAGATGCTATTACTTACTCACCACTTTGGTAGCTTCGGAGAACAAGGATCTGCCAGGCACCTTCATCCTGCCATCCTTAGTGAACGATCCACCATATAAAAGATTTTATCTTTCTAAAGATTTGATTCGAGCTGCCATCAAGATTCATGGAACCCACACGCCCACAGAGCAAGAAAGGTTAGTTCAAGACCCTATGAAACGTGGGGACGTCACTAAGTGGGAAGAGATTTCAGCGATCACACCTGAGCTTTCAATACCACTGCGGATATGTATGCAGCATTTTGCTTTCCCCGCTCAGGACAGATTCACAATGCCTCACAAACGAATATGGTTTGGTTTGTATTTATCTTGTATTGGACCCCAGATAGTTGATCTAGCTAGTTGGATCATTGATCAGATGTATTTAGCACAACATAGAATGGGAAAGAAAGAAAGTCATCAATGGATGCTGCACACTGACTAGAATTGTATATATGTGCTTAGCATATGACTTGCCAATTGAGCGAGCATTGACAAGTGAGGAGCTGAAAGCATTTAAAGGAACATCGAAGAAAGCTAGGAAGCCTAGCAAAGGAAGAGCAGGAAAGCGAATGAGAGGAACTATCCCCTGCCTTCAGGTGCCAGAATCACCCTCACCACAACCCTCTCCTGAACAGTCTCCTACTGAACCCCCTGTACAACCCATTCGCATAAGGTTATCAAGACCAGTTACAACGGAGGGCACTACCAGCACAGTCACTACTCAAGCAGCCACAGTCCCAGGACCTACCACCACTACAGCAGAAGTTCCCACCACTATTGGTGCGGAAGCTTTCTCTTTTTCGATACCCCATTTAGAAGCAGAACAAGCAGACACCACATTTGATTTTGAGATGCAGGATGTATTTTCAAATGAATTTCAGTTTTCAGAAGGCTAGATCTTCTCTCAGGAATATGAAAGGCCCCGCTACCCTACCACACCGCGAGATCAACCACAAGGACAAGTAGTGTCTAGTTCCGAGGAAGAAAGAACGGAAACCGATGGAGATGAAGGCAATGACGAAGCCAGCCAGGGCACTCACGAATCCCAAGAGCATGGACAAACAGACGAACAAGGACAAGAAACCGACACCCAAGGTGACACGAGCACACACGAAGAAGAAACCTTCGAAGCAGCAGCTTATACCCTAGCCATCAAAAAGTTATACCATAATATGGAAAAGGTTTGGGCACGTAAGAAGTTGACTGACGAAGAGAGCCAAACCCTCATAGAACAAGAGCGAGTCTCGGGTGGGTTCGAAGAAGTATACATTAGAGGTTTCAGAGAGCTTGTCAAATCAGTTGGACCCACTGAAGCCTTAAGATATTTGCAGAGAAAACCGCTACCGCAATGTGTTCCTCACAGAATCCGCCTACTAACCAAACCGGGTGAATACATTCGGGTACCCACCGGCTGTCAGTCTTCAGAACAGGCTAGGGAAGCACGTCTCGTCGCTGAAAGCTCATTGGCAGAGGACACCATTATCGTCGACTCCCCACCCCGTACTACCGCTGTACATACCACCACAGTCGTCGAAGTACCGACCACCCCAACCACTCCTCCATCACCTCCCATCCATTCAGTCTCCCCCATACACCCCCCTTCTCCCAAAACAACATCCTCTTTCTTCGGTGGAGTAGTAGAAGTCGTCCTTAATCCCATTCATCCCACAATTCCCGCACCCACTCAACCTAGTCTACCCCCTACCACATCCACCTTTCTATCCAACCCATTTCTCCATCCATCTTTTCCATCCTTCCCCACACCTCCAAGACCCCTCTTCCCATTCCCACCTCCATTAACATTCTCCCCAATCTCACCTCCCCAACCCACCGTAACCCCTCTTTCCCCTTCCACCAAGCCGTCCAAGACAACCCCTCTGTAAATTACTCCTCAACCTTTGTAAGTCCTGTATTTACACCCACACACTTACCCACGATCACACCACTATTCACGGTTACCGCACTCGACACCACATCCAGCGATATGGATATATCACCACCCACTGCACCTCCACTACACTTCATTTGTGGCACCACAATATTTAAGCACACCACAATTTTCCACAATCACCACAACATCCACTTTCCCACCCCCATTCCCTGCTCCCTTTGCATCTACACCCATTGCATCTTCACTTAGCACACCATTAATATTATCACCCACCATAGACACAACATTTTGATAGATGTTCCCGTGTATGACACAAGTAAGAGATGAGTTCACATCTCTTGGAAATAATTATCAACAGCTACAAAGGACAACCAACGACTTATAGTCGCAGCTTAATTCATTGTCGATTGAGAATGCCTCATTGAATACTCGATACCAAGAATTACGCGAGGCATACCACAAACTGGAAGTAGAAAGTGAAGAGAAAGCCAAAGAGGCCACTGCTGATCTTGACAATTTGTTAAGGGCCCAGACAGTTCGCAATGCGACGTTGACTCGGAACATGGGCTTACTCAGAAGACATCTAGCAACAGCAAAGGAAGAGAACCAGCGGCTACAAGAGCAGAACATAGAAAATTTAGAAGCTGCTCTTGATCATCCAAACCAACCATTAAGTCCTAGCCGGTTCAAAGCAGTACCCTTCGAATCAATGAAAATGCTGCTCGATGATCACATCAGATTGCTCAATGAATACGATCGAATGAACGAAGAATATCAGAAGCTAAAAGAAGATCATAAGCTACTCCAGCTCAGAGCACCTGCAACACAAGGACTACCAGTGCCTGCGGACCCATCTCCTGACATCCTAGAGGAACTCAATGCACTACGGGCCCAGGTATCAACTCTTGAATCAAGGATAGCTATATATGAAGCACCACCAAGGCCAGATTCCCCACCAGAGCTCCCAACTGATGAAGAAAATGTAACTATTCCGGTGGAGGAGACTTTTGAAGAAGCCTACGAGCCCCAACCCATCCCAGGCGGACGAGTCACGGCCGAAGGCCAGACGACTTACGAACTTCCTACTCCCGCATGGATGAAGACAATTGAAGAGCTTGGAACAACCCATTCAGAACGAGTAGAGGCGCAGTTGCACGCAATGGCAATGATTGAGGAAAGAATTCTATAGTCGCCCTACTTTGCTCATTTGGCCCCGCGTAGATACATATCAGGGCATGAGTTACAGTACAAACCGTATTTCATGTTAATGGCCAAACATCAGTTGGCCATAGAGAAAGAAACAGGCAAGAAACCATCTCACGCTACTCAATTTGAACCTGAGGATTTGCCACTGGATGCGCAGCAAGGCGAGATCTATCAACCACACTGGCGTAAAGATCTTTTACAAGAGTATCCTGAGATGATGAGTACTTGGGTTAAGGCACCACTACACTTAAAATACAACCCATGTTGGGGACCAGTGCCACGTCGTCGTTCCTGGAAGGCATTTGCGATTAAGATACAAAACAACAAGCAATGCCAGGATTGGCTAAACTACCCATACTTCAGGCCACCTACAAGACCACCCACAATTGGATACATGATGGCCACGATTCGACATTGGATCCCTCGCTTGAAACACATGGACGATATAGCAGCGCACATGACTATCAAGATATTTGACATGATGCAGATGGTTTTTAAAGTCTTTAGACGCGTCAAGGCACCACATGTAAACACCCCGGGCTTCGAGCATGGCAATCTAGATCTTGCATATGACATGAGTACAACGCCATCGCTTCGGGTGTGTTATGCCTGGCACTGCAGAATCAAATACTTACCGGCGTGCTACAAGCAGACCTTCGAAGAAATGTTCACAACCTGTTTTTGGGAATACCATTCAGAAGTGTTCATCAGCAGGCCAACCCACCTATTGCAACTATTCGCCTGTGAACAAATGGTTTATTCCACACATTATCGACTCCCACCACCCGACGAACCGCAACCAATTGATTGGGAGAAACTCGAGGTAGATTTGGCCTGAGGCATTGGAATATCAGAACACACCCTCGCTCAGGAACTACTACAGAACTACATCCGACAGATCGCACAACAAGGTTCTGTCGAGGACGATAGAAGCGAGAGGGAGGGGGGTGTTGGCAGTAGCCAGAGGCACAGAAGACGTGGAAGCATGTAAAGACAGAGCATGGAGCCAGCCGAATCAATTTTTCAAAGATTTATGTTTTATAAGTATTCTTCAAAACCTCCAACAGTGATTTTCATCACTATTGTAACATATGTAACATAGAAAACACCCTTTTTGTAATTCATAACTCCATTTTGTGCAAGCCGAGGAGTCCTCAAGCTTGAGGAGCTTAGGTAGAATGAGCGTATCAATTTTGGTTATTTTTAGACAGCGTTTACCCTTTCAAATAGCATCTAGGACCTATTTTTTAACTATGCCGGTCACTAGATGTGAAACCGATCAAAACTAGTCTAGAATCTATAAAAAGAGCTAGAGAGCTCATTTTTGAGGTTAGCTTGTTGAGTAGAGAAGAGCTTAGAGCTACTTTGAGTTGTAAGAGTGTTCTTGAGCAATAGAGTTGATTCCTCACCTTCCATTGTGTCTTGCTTGTCTCTTCGTAGTGTGTGTGTATGTGTGTGTGCATCTCTATGCTTCTCACCTTCACTCTCACTTCATCTCACATTCACGATCTTCATATCACTCCTATCTCTTCCGCGGATTGACATTAAGGAGGTGGAGCTTCTTAACGTGGTTCTCACCATTGTGCTAGAGCAACAGTTTGACATGGAGAATTGTAAATCCTCAACCACACCATTGGATGTTAATCATAAGTTAAGCAGGCATGGAGGAGAAGAGTTCAAGGATATGAAGAAATATCAGAGTTTGGTAGGTAGTTTAATCTATGCTACCTTGACAAGACCAGATCTTTCATATGCAGTTGGTGTCTTATCTCAATTTATGCATTGCCCAAAGCAAACTCATTGGGTTGGAGCACAAAGAGTGTTAAGATATATCAAAGGAACTCTGAATGAAGGTTTGTATTATGGATTCACTTCTGATACTGGATTCAAAGTGTTTAGTGATGCAGATTGGGCATGTAATTCAGATGATAAAGATCTACTCATGGTTATCTATGCTATGTTGGAGATAAGCTAATTTCTTGGTGCTCAAAGAAGCAACATATAGTTGCATTATCATCCACAGAGGTTGAATACAAAGGAATGGTGGAACCTGCAAAGGAAGTTATTTGGTTGAAGACTTTATTAAAAAGTCTAGGAATTGATCATAGTGTTCCAATCATATTTGGAGACAACATGAGTTCATTATATTTGGTAGCTTAGGTTGTTTTTCATGCCAGGACTAAACATATAGAGATTCAATATCATTTCTTGAGAGAAAAGGTACTTGACAAAAAAATTGAAGTCATGTATACACCAACAAAAGAACAAGTGGCAGATATGCTGACAAAAAGTCTGGATGGACCAAAGTTACAAATGTTTAAAGAGATGGCAGGTATAAAGAAGGTGCAAGTAATCACAATTGATGATTGAGGGGGAGCTGTTGGAGCAAGATAATCATCAATGGATGAGTACATGAAGCTTAGGAATGAAGAAGTGAAGAAAATCAAGTTCAATGCATGAAGTTAATTGAAGAGTCAGAAACAAATGTTCTGTACATTTATGTATAGTAGCTTTGGAAAAACACTTAAAAATACTTGATGTAGTGACGAGTTTATATCCATATGTATATATAAGCTCATGTATAGTCATGATAAGAGAGAGAGAGATGAAGGATAGATGAGAATGTAATCAATAGATTTCAGTTGATTCAAAAAGATAGATGTGAAGAGAGTTTTCTCGTAAGTTAGCCACTGGTCTTTCCAAGAATTCTCTCAGCCTGATCATGTGGATCAGGAAATCTTTTGTACACATCTAATTCATAAGCTAATCAAGCTATGATCAAAGTTTGATAATCTAATTCTCCTCAAGTTGTGTGTATGACAAGTAGGAACATTCATATGTAGAAGTCTGCAAGTGAAGTTCTCATAATCACACATTTTCTTGTTCAAAGATTTGCTTGGATCTCAATGCTCAGTGTAAAGTTTTTTATGTTTGAGCATTCAAAATTTAAGTTAGAAGGTTAGGAAGCTTTGTCCAAAAGTATTTAGCAAAACGGATTAGACTCTGAGAGAAATCAACTTAAGAAGTTGACTATGTAAAAGTCGCCATTTCTGGAAGACAGTTTTGACACGGGTTTAATCTAAGTGATCAAATTAGAAATCTAATAGTTCTTTTGAAGAACTAATGATCAATGTAATTGTGCAAAGGTAGTATGAACTTGTGAGTATCATTTGAATGATTAAAAGTCATATGCAGAGATTGAAGTTCATTCCTGAAGCAGACTCTTGAAGATGAAGAAAGCTTCATACAAAGAAGTATTTCTTAACATTTATGAAATATAATTTGAAGTTTGTGTTTATTTTGGTTTATTCTTGATATAGAGGAGTTCTTAAGTCAAGATGGATCAGAAATTTGGAGATTAAGAGGTCTCCAGCATACCTGATACCTGGTCAATGCATAAACATGCTCATCTGTGAGATAGAAAATTGAATATCTTCGCGAGTAATGCATAAGTAAATCAAGCATCCAACAGGCTGCTGATGGAGAACAACATCAAATGCATCTCCAGCATCATGAAGACTGAATCATAAACCTATCTCCATAGGAGTGGCAATAGGTTTGGAGTATATTTTGTGTCAATATATTTTGTTTGATACAAAGCTATTCACCATCAACTTGCATAAATTGAATGCACAAATAATGATGCAAATACCCCAAATCAAATATCTCAAATGAGGCATGCAAATCAACCTTAAGATCAGCAATAAGCTTCTCATGAGGACCAGTGAGCAACATGTCATCAACACACAAAACAATGATCAGAAACACATCATTTCCATGCTTAACATAGAAGGTGCTCTCGATTGAATTGTTCCATGTGCAATCAGGTAGACGTGTATTTTTTCATACCAAGCACGTGGAGCTTGTTTCAACCCATATAATGCCTTTTTCAGCGTGCATACCTGGTTTTCATGCCCTTTTTGCGCAAAGCCATGGGGCAGAAAACATACATTTCTTCATGCAAGACACCATTCAAAAATGCAAATTTAATGTCCAACTGATGTACATTCCAACCATGATGGGCCACAAGTGCACAAATCCTACGAATAGTAGTCATTTTGCACATAGAAGCAAAGGTCTCATCAAAATCAATGCGTCTTTCTGAAGCATAACCCTTTGTAGCAAGCCTGGCCTTATACTTGTCAGTTGTTCCATCAGGCTTATGCTTCAACTTGTATACCCACTTCATGCCAATGCGCTTCTTAAGAATGCCTTTAACTTGTTGAAATTGAAATACATAAGAAGATAAAGAAATTTCGGACAGATGGTGGTGGTCAATTTACATCAACAAAGTTTTAAGATTTCTACAAGAGGAAAGGCATCAAGCATCAACTCAGAGTGGCACATAGGTCTCAAAAAAAGGGTGTTGTAGAATGCTAAATTTGAACCATCATGGATATGAAAAGGTGCATGTTGAAGGGAAATGGTTTTCCAAATCAATTTTGGGAAAAGGCTATCAACACTATTGTCTACAACTTGAATTGAAGTTACATCAAGGCACTTGATGGAAAGGCTCTACAAGAGGCCTACATTGGTAAAAAGAAATTTGTTTCCCCTTTCAAAACATTTGAAACTGAAGTTTATGTACATGTTCTAGATAGCGAGAGAAACAAGCTTCAACCAAAAAGCATCAAATCTATCTTCTTAAGGTACAATGAGAATAAGAAGGCTTATAAGCATTACAACCTGAGGCTAAGAAGATCATGGCAAATGTCGATGTGGTCTTTAAGGAGTAGCTACATGAAGTGGAGGAGGAAGAGAGAAATTCAACTTTATCATAAGGGGAAGAAGCCATCCTGTATGAACCTAGCCCAAGAGTTATCCCTTATATAGAAAAGAAGGAAGCATCATCCTCATACAATGGGTGTTGATATATTTAGGTAGTGATGTATGTGAACACACTAGGACCACTGGGGCACTTTTTTCCCTGTTTAGGAGGTTTTTTTCCTCGACTTGTATATACGCATATAGCCCTAACGTGTTACTTATCTTTGTGCATTCTAGTGGTAGTACATTCAGTATTGTGTGTTGTGCTCCAAGCTTCTTCTTCTTCTTTTGTTGTTCCATGCTTCTGCAAACGTCTAACTCCAACAATTGGTATCAGACGTTCAAGTTAGACGTCTGCAAAAGCATGCAAACAACACAAGGAAGATGAAGAAGATTGGAGCACAACACACAATACTGAATGTATTATCACTAGAATGTACAAACGTAAGTAGCCCGTTAGGGCAATAGGCATATATACAGCCCGGTGAAAAAAAACCTCCTAAAGAGGGAAAAACGTGCCCCGACAGTCCTAGAGTATTCACACACATCACTACCTAAATATATCAACAAATCCCCCCTAGGAGTGATGCAGTGAGCAAGGAGCTGGCACTCATTTATAAGGAAGTGCCAAGCTATGTGGAATGAATCCACAAAAGGAAGTAAGCCCAAAGCTTCACAGAAAGCTTCAAACTTCTCCCTAGGCAGAGCCTTCGTAAAAAGGTTTGGAATGTTCTCCTACATAGGAACATATGCCAAGCTGATCTCCCCAGCAGAGAACCTCTCCCTAACATAATGATAGTGCACCTCAAGGTGCATGGAACACAGGGTTCCTCGCAACTGCCAATGTGCTCTGACTATCAGTGAAGATGGTGGTGGCAGAAGATTGACCAACACCCAAATCATCCATAAGGCATTTGAGCCACGCACACTCAACAGTAGCTGTGAAAGTTGCCCTATACTCAGCCTCACAACTGGAAGTGGCCATAGTAGGCTGCTTCTTGCTCAACCAAGATATACAGGAGCTACCAAGCATGAAGCAAAAACCATTGGTGGACACACGAGTGTCATAGCAACCAGCCCAATCACTATCAGAAAAAGCATTCAAATTTGGCAAAAGTGATCCCCCTTGGGATAAAAGAATGGTGCTTCAAAGGAGGTCTATGTAAGTTTAAAGGGAGTCACGAATTGTCCAAAGGAAGCTCAAGCTAACCTACGACAAAATAAATCTTTGGAAAAATCACAAGGGGAAGTATTCTATTTGGTTTTCATTTATCTCTTTTTTGAATTATAAAAGGACACTACATTGTTATTTTACTCCAAAGTATTCAATGGAGAGATAGTTTTAGAATGATAGTAATAAGCAAATAGATACATTGAGGCATGAAGTAGACTTTATTCCAAGTAAAGGGGTAAAAATAATAGAGTACACACTAGGAAAAAGGGCTAAAGGGAAAAAGGAAATGTGCAAGGTAGACATATATAAAAAACTAGATGGTTTGTAAGAGACAATAATTGATATCCAAGCAATGTATTTATGGATAGGGAGATTAAAACTAAGATGGATGTCCTTAGAATTTGAATACATGAATTGAAAGAAAAGTTGGAGAAAATCCTAGGCATACTTCACCAACATCAATCTTTGCTTACTACTCAATTAGGATCCTTGTATATCCAACCAAGGAATCCTTCTTTAAGTAAGGGACATGATGTTCCCTTATCCATCACTAATATTTTTTCACTTAGGAATATGTTTGAGGATTTGATTTCAAATCCTCCACTCACTACTTCTTTAGGGATTAGGAGTCTTTCCTGTGCAAAGTCTTGAAACGGTCTCCATTCTTAAGAGAAGAAAGGGATAAGAATAGAGATCGAGTCTTGACCTTTCTCGAGAAATAGCAAGACCTGCATCAGCTTAAAAACACTCTTGAGAGCTACAAAACCTTGGAAAAAAATTTGTCCCTTGGGCTAAAAGCCTTTAAATGTTGGATGATATTGAAATAATCCCAAAGGATTCTCGAGACTTGGAGCCAATTGATAGAGCTCTTTAAGAAAAAAATCTTTTAAAAAAATAAGGATGAATGTAACTAGGAAGAGTGGGACAAGATCCTTCAATGAGGATGTCCTCTCTCATTTTACATTTCTTATTATTGAGGAATATTCCTCAAACTCCAAAACCTCGATGACTTTCATAAAGTTAGAGGTTGTACTTGAGGACTGAACAAGGCAATTACACATGATATTAAGAGAAGTCCTCCCAAGATTATATAAGACATGATAAAAGTGGCACATATCTATGAATATCAAGCTTCATCAAGGATAGACATGCTTCAAGAGAAACAAAAGAGACATGAACACTTTTAGGAAACAAGGTTTCAAAAGCCCATGACCCTCACAACCAAGACTTGATCATAAGGTATGGGAAAAAGAAATAAATGAGAACATTTTCTTTAATTTCATAAATCTTAGAAATTTGAGTAATATTGTACTAGTAGCATGCAACATAAGCCCACCTGTGAGAAAAAAACGAAAAGACAAAGTAGGACTCTACCTTGTTTAGACTTTGAACAATTAAAATAATAATATTCCAAAGAAGTTGGAAGTCTTGCATGAGGATTACACATATCAATGTTGCTTGTTTCTATGTGGATCCAAAACTAGTTTGGACCACATGGCTTAGTCAAACTTCATGTTTATATAATAGGGAAATGGAAATTTTCATGATAGATGTATCAACTACCCACAACTTCCTTAATCACTCACAGGTGAAGAATTTAAGGTTGCCCCAACAAAAGTCACAACATCAATATACATTTTCTATGATGAAAAGTCAAGAACAAAACATATGGGACACAATGATATGTGATTTGGAAATTGAGTTTCAAGGGTATAAAGATAAACTTGATTTCCAAATCATGTATATGGAAAGGAATAATATGGTGTTGGGAAGGAAATGGCTCTAGGGTTTATGAACATCAATTAAAAGGAGGTATTTATTGCATATTTTGGAATTTGAGAGAAATGCAATCCAATACGATTTATGGGGAGCATGATGTGCCAAGTACCCTCATGATTTCAAACATGGAGTTGAAGAAACATGTAAAAAATCATAAAGCAAAAGTGTACATGTTACTTCCAACAAATGTAAATAATGTTTGTAATATAAATTCACTTCCATATGTCTTGACTTCTTGGTTGATAATGAGAATTTTAAGTTTAATTGTTTAATGAATAAGCACCTGAATGGTTTTTCAAAAAAAACTTCTCCATGGATTGCCACCTCCTCAAGGGAACATTGATTATGCCATAAACTTGGTCCTATGTACTAAGCCTATATGTAAATCCCCTAGCAATTCCCATATTCCCAGCAAGTTGAAGTGGAGGAGTTGAAAGAATACCTTAAAAAAGAATCATTCAATCAAGCTAGTCTTCTTGGGTACCTCCTAACCTCTTACTAAAGAAGAAGAATGGGTCAATGAGGTTGTGCATCGATTATTGAGATTTGAATAAATTTACCATAAAAAATAAATATTTGATTTCCCTTTGGAAATTCCTAGTGGTAAATAGAAAAGTATTTCCATGGACTTTATTAGGGGCTTACCTAGAACCCAAAAAGGATATGATTCATTTTGTCTTATAGTAGAAATCTTGAACAAAATGGCTCGTTTTGATCCTACTCAAGCTACATAAAACTCTAAGAAATAGCCAAGTTATTTCTTGGTCTACCTCAAGACATAGTGGTTGATAGAGATAGAAAGTCTACTACTCATTTTGGGAGAGCTATTTTTAGTGGCCTTGAAACAAAACTAAGCATGAGTACTACTAATATCCATGGTGGGATGGACAAATAGGAAGAGCCAACCAAATACTTGAAGATATGTTGAGAGCATACATATATTAAAATCAAATTGAATGGGAGGACTATTTAGGTTTCATTGAGTTTTCTTACAATAGTGCTAAGCATTCTGCAATGGAGTATAGTCCATTCATATTATGGTATGGGTTCCATGCACAAGCACCATATGCAGTAGGACTAAAAAATAAGAAAGTCGAAGAGACCAAAAATTTCATGGAATATATGAAATTTAAGTTGGAAGTAGCTAAGGAAAACTTGAAGAAAGTCTAGGATAGAGCTAAAGCATATAACAACCTTAAGAGGTGAGAAAGTTCATTTAGGTTTGAGAAAAAAAATTGAAAAAAGGACATTTTCCTAAATTATCTCCAAGATATTGCGGCCATTTCATAATTCTTAGAAGTTTTGGGCCTATGGCTTATGATTTAAAGCTTCCTGAACATTATATGCTTCACATGATGTTTCGTGTGAGAAGATTGAGAAGGAAACTGGATGAGAAAACAATTCAAAGAATTTAGACTTTCGAATGAAAGATCCCAAAGATTTATCTTAATTTTTTATCATAGAATATTTAAGGTTCAATGGTAGTTGGAAAACAAGACTTAGACAAAAGTAGGATATTTGGATGACATTGAAAATAGCGTATACTACAAGTACAAGATCAAGAAAGGTTCAACCAAAAAATGAGTTGAATGACATCAAGAAAGATACAAGAACTTCATGGATCCATAGCATATTGAAAGTGGAAGAGATTAAAGATCAGCTAAGATCAATTCAAGCTCATGTGGAAGGAGGATCATTTGGTTGCACATACTCTCTAGACTAAAAAATGAAGAGAGATGGAAACCATTCATTAGATTAGTTTATATGAGAGAAGAATTTCTAGATTTTTTCAAATTTTTTTGCACTCATGCTAATTGGAGAAGACATATTTTAATGTATGGGGCCTCAAATCAGAAAGGATCCCAAGGATAAGCTCGATTCATCAAAAGGAGGAAACAAAGGTGAAGAGGTTCAAGCAAAGGTAGAGAAAGAAATACATGAATAGATTATCAAAGAACTTCAAGTAAATCCTTCAAAAATAGAGGAAAGTGTGCTATCAAGCCATATAGATACAAGAAGCTACTACAATAAAAATATAAGACAGTCCTAGTGAAGACAAAAACAATTGCTACATATGTGGAAGGTGTATGCTACCAAAGATTGCTATCAAAATGAAAATGATCAATGTGTTAATATAAGAGGAGGCTATCAAAGAGTAGGTAAATGACAAAAGTGTGCAGTTGAAGGTAAAAGTGATGATGATGATTCTCTTCTTATGATGAATGTAGATACTAAGATGAATGATGATAGTCCTATATGGTATATAGATAGTGATTCATTGAACATGCATCTCATGATGCCTAATGGTTTTCAAATATGCATAATACTTTGTTTATAGATCATATTGAAACAATATATGATAAAACACATAAGACTATGCAAGTTGTGTATGTTTTTATGTAGGATAAGTGCAAGAAGATTTCTTGATTGATGTATTTTGTGTGCCAACCATCACTAAGATTTTGACATCAATTGCTCAAATGGTAGAAAAATTATTCAAAGTGAGATTTACTCATGAGATTTTCTTTATTGAGATCCAAAGCAAAGGATGTTAATTTCTAAGGGTAAAAATGAAGGTAGATTATTTTATTCAAGATAAGCCCAAATCATCCAAACTATTTCTCTTACAGTATGCATATGATAGTAGAGCTTGATCTATGGCGCAAAAGGATAGGCCAAATGAATATACAAAAGATAAAGGAGTTATAAAAGAAGGGAATTGTTGAAGGAATATTGAATATTACCAAGCAAAGTCTAATACATCTTTGTAAAGCTTACAAAATTTGAAAATAGATTAGATAACCTTTCAAGCATTGAAATATGTAAGTGATGGCTTTCTAGATCATATATGCATGCATGTGTGGCAATCTACTAAAGAGGCATCCTTTGTTGGTAATATGTACTATGTATCATTCATTAATGATCATAGTATAATGACAAATTTTGTGTATTTCATCAAATATAATAGTAAAGTCTCTGATTATTTTAGAAATTTCAATTCATATGTCAAGAAGCGGACATGTAGGTATATTAAAAAGTTAAGATTTGATGGAGGGGGAGAGTATTTCTCTCCCGATTTTTGTGTTCTTTTGTATGATTTGGGTATTAAAATTTACGTGACATGCAGATATATAACAAAACAAAATGGTGTAGTTGAGAGAAGAAATAGAGTCATAGCAAAAGCATTTAGAGGCATGCTAAATAAGATCTATTTGTCTAATTGGTTTTGGGATGAAGTTGCTAGAATAAGTGTCTAATTTATGAATATAGTTCCTACTCATGAAGTTCATGCTTTGATGCCATATGAGGTATGGAATGGAAGCAAGCCAAGTTTAATTCAATTGAAAGTGTTTAGTTGCATATGTTATGTGCATGTACCTAGTGAAGAGCTCAAACTTGATGTGAAATGCAAAAAGTGTATATTATTGATTATGAAATTACCCAACGAGTGTATAGATGCTATAATCTTCATACCAATAGCTTCACTGTGTCAAGAAATGTAAAATTTAATAAATCACTTTCATGTTATTAAAATAAGAGAGGTTTGTAGGTCATTGATGAAGATGAAGAGGATATGGATAAAGGAGATTAGTGCTTACCTTACCCCAAAATAACTTTAATTCATGGGAGAAGTGGAATTGATGAAGAAAGAGGAATATAAGAGTAAATTAAAGTCCACATCAGGTATAAGAAACAAAGGGAAAGATAAGATAGTTGAAATGGATGATGAAGGTTTAGAGATAGGAAGAAGTTTTGAGAATGGAGAGTCATCTAGAACTCCACAATAGTTTTAACCATTATTAAAAGATCTCATGTGCCAATTTCAGAGCTAAGGAGGTTAAAAACATTATCCGAACCATCAGAAAGGTTTTCCTATGATTTTTTAATGACTACTTATCATGCATTCATAAAGTGGAGCAAGATATAGAACCTACATGCTATGAAGAAGCAAATAATCACAAGGAATGGGAAAGTGAAATAAAAGAAGAGATCAATGCATCGAATGAAAATGATACTTGGAATTAAGTTCCTAATAGTCAAAAGCTAGAAAACATTGGAAATTAAGGGATATTTAAAGTTAAACAAAAAAGTGATGGTAGATTAATGGTACAAGGATAGACTACTAGTACATAAAGGATATGCTCAATCTTATGGAATTGACTATGAACAAACCTTTATTGTCTATGATCTCCATTCCTTGTGTACTAAAATCTCTATTGATCCCATATCATTTCATAAACAATGCTCTGTGTAAAAAAGTTATGCTATTGAGAAATCAATAAAATGTACAAATTAATTTGAAAACATATTTAAAATTTAATAAAAACTTACTACGTAGTGTATAATGTTGCACTTTCCCCATGATAGGATGAAAAAGTATGTCGAATCCTTGAAAATGGCTTGCAATAATTCACATTGAAGATTTTTAGTATAAAAAAGACCCATCAAATTCACCAAATTATATAAGTCCAAACCTTCTTTCACTTGCTAATGAGATCAACTTGACTATCACTATCTATTGTAATCAAATAGAGCTTTTTTCAAAGTTCTCATTTTCCATCATCTTGAATTCTGACATCTCATTTTAAAGAAAAATCTTGCCTTCTTCCCATTCATTGATACTTGTTGTTACTAAAATCTCTTGAGATTTAGCAAAATTCTCACAACTAAAAATGCATGATCTTCACAAAAACCAATAGAATGAAGAATATATTCCAATTTTAGGAATTGTACAATAAAAATATGTAGTGGCTTCATTTCAAACACATATTCAATATGAATCTTTAAAAACCTATCAAAGATCCTCATTAAGGCATGCAAATTCCAAAATTGAAGATGAAACAAAAGAAATGGAATAATGACATTTTAAGAATTGGTGGTTCCCTAACAATTGGATTCTTATAATATTGGACACCTCAATAGAAATATCTCCCATTCCTACTATTGGATGCATCTATGTCATCAATCTCTTCAGCTTCATCAACTCTTGTCAATGATCTTGCACAATTAGATGGTCTCCTAGATGCTCAACATCCTTATGCACAATATGGGCAAGGATAAAGATCATATGCATTTTTTTTACACCCTAACATCCATTTGATACTCTTTAGACTACCATCCAAATTCCAAAAGCAAACATAAGCATCTCAACACCAAGGTGTTAAGGATTGTCTGCCATGGCCAATGAGGGTTGAACCCTCACCCCGAGTTGAAGATGGGGGGTGCTAGCCAATTGAGCCAGCATGTGTGGAAAAAAGTCATTTCATGAAGGAAGCATAGTAATGGAATTGATGATGTGGCACGTGAGTTTGAAAGCATTTAAAAAAAATTGACCTTTTTTATTATAAATAAAAAATAAAAATTAAAAAAGGTATTTATAACTTACTCTTGAAACAATAGCCATTCTAAATAAAAAGATTGAAAATAAGTCTTTTTTAAACTAGCTTTTTTTTAATAATTCATAAAAGTGCATGAATTTGATTATGTGCCCATTTGAATTTTGGAGGGAGTTTGAAACTTTCACTTTTGTAAAAAAAGCTTTTAAAAAATGAGTTTAAGAAAGGTAGTTTTGACACACATGTGTGTGTATGTATGTATGTATGAATGCATCATTTTAAATAAATAAACACAAAAAATAGAAGAACTAGAAAATAGTTATTCTTTATGCACATACATGCATGATTCAATGGTATATGTGTGTGTGTGTATTGTTACACTTATGTGTTCCTCGAGTAGCTTTGATGTGAACCTTTTTCCTATAAAGGGGCACTTTTTACTTGAGTGCTCACTAGAGGTTTTTTCCCATGTTACCACATATATGATACACTAATATGTGATGGTACTTTGTACTTAGGGATATTATTCATCTCTTACTTTAGTTTTTCTCATCATCAATAGAGTGAGCTATTCTAGCCATCTGTCTTGTCCATGTATCTTGTTGCTGCTCCTTGTGTGTGATTCTTGTGTGCATTCTTGCACTTTTAGACATAACCAACAGTGGTATTAGAGCAATTTCAGCTCCTTCTCAAGTTTTTATTTTTTGCATTGTGGCACACACACACTTTTGACAATGCATTGACATCAAAACATTGAACATTGATTTTCAACAGCCAAAAAGCATTTCAACTAGTTGCACTATTGTTTACCCTCATTTCATAGCCATTCATGCAATCAAAATTGCCATCATAGTGACAAATTATGAGTTGAAGTTTCAACATTTATTTTAGCTTGCATTGAAGTAAAGATCTTGTCACATTCTTATTCTTTAGTGAAATGGCAGACATCAATGACTTGTTTTGCATGCTTCAAGCTAAAGATAAGCTTGATGTGACCAACTACCCAATGTGTTCTTACATGATGAAACATGTTCTTGTTGCAAAACAACTATAGAACATAGTGGTAGATAAAGATCGAAGGCTCTCAGGTTCTTCTATTTCACAATCTACTATCATAGATGGAGATTCTGCTTCAAGTATAGTGACTAATCCTTCTTAACTAAGATGGTACGGAAACAATGTTCAACACATTCATTCATGTTCTACGTCAAGACAAACACGGGACATTCTTGCTTCATTGCATGCCATACATAATCAAGCACATGTTGCATACTTGAAGAAGCAACTTGAAGATGTATGTATGACTGACAATGAGTATGTCATTGTGTATGTGACATGCATCAAGGAATTGAAAAAGCAGTTGACAAATATATATGAGATTATTTGGATGCATCACTCATCTCTACATTGTTAAAAGGATTTCCAAAATCTTTTCAAATTTTTGCCATTATACTCCATTTGGTTCCAAAAGGGAATCCAAATATGTATGGATTTGATGAGGTTGTGTCTCTTCTTTTGCAAGAAGAACAATCTAGAGTGAATAGGAATGGTTTGATTGAGGGAACACAAGATCTTGTTATCTCACAAAAAGGGAAAAGCAAGTATGGTTCAACTTTGGGATCATCAAAACCAAAGCCTCAACCTTCCTCTTCCACTCATTCCTCTAATGATGTTGATTTGCAGAAGCAAAACGGATGGAAATATTGATAGAAGTTTGGTCATACTACTGATGAGTGGAGACAAGTTGCTAAGCACAATCAAAAGAAGAAGGAATATGGCATGTCTATTGCTGAAAATTCTTCAAATGCAAAGAATGATGAAGCCAATATGGCTCAAGATTTTTGGGCATGTGTTGTTACATGTCATTATGATGCATCATTGCATTCTAAATTTGTGGTATTTTGATGATGTATTACATACTGAACACATGTCTATCAAGAGTGCAAACACTATGCCAAAGTGGATAAAACAAACTTTACATGACAACAAATTGAGTGCACCTTTACTTGGTAGAATGAGATCAAGCTCTCACCATGCATCAAGTAATTTTTTGGATTATTCTCTTATTGCAACAACATGTAATGAAGAGCACCTTACTGTTAAAGATGCATGTGGTGATCCACAATGGATGAGCTCTATGCAATCAGAAATGGATTGTTGGAGTTAGATGTCTACGGAAGCACGAGAACAACACAAGGAAGAAGAAGAAGCTTGAAGCACAACACACAATACTAAATGCATTACTAGAGAATGTACAAAGATTCGTAACCCATTAGGGCAATAGGCTTATATACAAGTGTTGACAGTATAGACAGTATACGGGAAGAAGCAAGTACGGACACACATGCAGATCTAGCACTAAGGCAACCCTTCATTGTTTTTCAAAACCCTTACATCATTTTTAAGTGATTCTCATCACTAAAAACCCTTGTAAATATCATTTCACCTTTTTGTAGCTCCATTTTGTACAAGCCGAGGAGTCCTCGAGCTTGGGGAGCCTTAGAAGTAGTTGCCTGCCAATTTTCATAATTTTTAGATCTCGTTCGAGCCCTCAAATAAGCCCTGGAACCTAATTTTTAACTAGGCCGGACACTAGGTCTGGACAGGGCCAAAGCTAGTCAAAAACTATAAATAGAGCTAGAGAGCTCATTTTTAGGTAGCTTCTTGTAGTTTGAGCTTGTATGAGAACTTTGTTGCAATAGAAGTGATTCCATTGTCTTACTCTCTTTGTTCTTGCCGTGTGTGCGCGTGTGCGTGTATGTGTGTGCATGCTTGTGTGCTTCTCACTCACGCACTTGTGCTTCCACTTGCTCGTGGTCTTCATACCATCCTCACGTCTCCCCGGATTGACATTAAAGGAGGTGCTACTCATCGCTGAGCTACACCAAATTTTGGCGCCGTTGCCGGGGATCGAGCTTTGAGGACGAGCGTGTGATGGTAAGACGTAGAGAGGACGCGTTGGAATGGTAAGTAGTAGGTAAATTTCTGATTTTTTTTTCATCTCCTTCTTCATCTCCATCTCCATCTCCATCTCCACCTCCACCTCCTTCTCCACTACAAATTCCCTCTTCCTTATCATTCCCTCATTTGTTGTGTGCGAGTTTGAGAGAGAGCAATTGTGCGTGCTTGTATTTGTGTGTTTTTTGCATGTTTCTTGCAGGTGGCAACTCCATCATCATCTCCAACAAGCTCAGCAGGTACAGAAATTGTCTGCACAGTCCCCGAGGCGTTGAGCTCGAGCTATCGCGACACTCCGAAAATTTCACCCAATCACGATTCTGAGTGCACCATGACACTACGCAGGCCTAGAGCTCCCAGGAACACTAGATAGAACAGAAAAATTCACCATATCCCGAGCTATCGCGACACTTCGAGGTATCGCGACACCCCACAACCTATCGCGATACTTCGAGGTATCGCGACACTCCCCGACCTATCGCGACACTCATAGGTATCGCGACACTCCCCGACCTATCGCGACACTCCTAGGTATCGCGACACTTCCCACCTATCGCGACACTTCGAGGTGTCGCGACACTCCACGACCTATCGCGACACTTCGAGCTATCGCGACACTCCGAGGTATCGCGACACTCCGAGCTATCGCGGCACTCCGAGCTATCGCGACACTTCCCACCTATCGCGACACTCCGAGGTATCGCGACACTCCTAGGTATCGCGACACTCCGAGGTATCGCGACACTCCGAGCTATCGCGACACTCCGAGCTATCGCGACACTCCGAGCTATCGCGACACTTCCCACCTATCACGACACTCCGAGCTATCGCGACACTCCGAGGTATCGCGACACCCCGAACTATCGCGACACTTCCCACCTATCGCGACACCTCCGAGCTATCGCGACACTCCGAGGTATCGCGACACTTCCCACCTATCGCGACACTCCGAGGTATCGCGACACTCCGAGGTATCGCGACACCCCGAGCTATCGCGACACTTCCCACCTATCGCGACACTTCGAGCTATCGCGACACTTCGAGCTATCGCGACACTTCGACCCGACCTATCGCGATACACGGCCTTTAACGCATAAAAATTGAGGGTTAAGTTTTTTAGTGATTGGAAGGGTAGTTGAGCTTAATTTTAGGCACCTTGGTATAACTTTAGAACCTTGGAAGTGGGCAAAAGGCCTAGAAACCAAAGAGGGATCTCCTGAACCCTGAGTGCCTGTTTTGACCCTTTAGTGCCTGAATGGTCATAACTTGACCATACGAACTCCGATTGATGAGATTTTGGTCTCGTTGGAAAGCTCGTTGAGAATCCCACGTGGACCTCGACTGGTTTTTGTAAGAATCATACGCGGAGTTTTAGAACATGCATTTTTAAGTTGACCTTTAGGTGGAACTAAGTGGTTCTCAGATTCAGGGGGTACAGTAAACTACTCCAAGGGGGCTGAAATTATTGAAGTGTGTCTTTCAATTACTTGTGGCAATAGAGCTATACTAACAGGTGTGCTTTTGCAGGAACTTTGTGCGCGCTCAAGGCAATCCAAAGCAAGCTAGCAAGGGTGAGTACCAAGCTTGGGAGAAGGCTTCCTGGGCTTGTGTAGCAGTCTGGTCAACCAGCTAATTGAGGTTGGAAGATCTCTCAACCCTCCTTTGTCAATTCCTAGCCTAAGCTAAGTACGACTTAGGTGTTGGTAATTAATTAGGGCAACGTTAGGCACGAATCAAGTCCAAGAATATTAATCAACAAAGTGCAAGAAGTAAATAGGTCTTAAGTGCGAAAACACTAAAGGACAAAAGGTAAACTGGAGTCGATCACTTATCAAGTGCGGAAATTCACTTAAATACTCCTGACGACGCGATTTCAGACAAGACCATAAACATAATATTCAACTAAAAAGAACAAAGTGATTGGTGCAAAATCAACCTGCAACGAGAGTGTGCTTGGGTCCCAGGGGGTAGATAAATCAGGCATATGAACCTTAGATCAGGCAGACACTTAGGCCGAGACAGACAAAGCCTCAGATCTTCTGAAGCTAGTGTCAATCACACTGCCAGGTCTTGGGCCCAGCAGTTGAGTGATTACCCATACACTCCCAGATCAGAAACAAGTGATTCTGAGATGTCCTATCACATGGAGAGACCAGTAGGTAGTTCAGGGTTGGCTTATCTAGAAAAGCCCGAGGGGCCTTATAAGACTCAATTGGAATATATCAGGACGAATCGTCTAGGTGCTCGCATCTACGAAGACGGACTGAGAAGATCGGTGGTCCAGATTAAGAACCCCGATCAACCCCATGGATTAGACCACTCGGTAGTCAAGTTTGAGAATGGAGCCTACCTAGATAAAGAAGGGACTATATATGTAGTCACCACTCTCCCTGATAGAACTGATGAGTTTGGAAATGTGATTGCGGAGACCGACATGGGTGATATAGAGCAAGGGAACTTAGAGAGAGAGCCAAGAACTCCCCGTGGTAAATCTGTCTTGACCAGAATCATGACTCCAGAGTGGATTCCACAGGATAATAAAAGCATAGATCTGCTTTTAAACCGAGAAACCGATGAGGTTTTTTGGAGATATAAATCTCCTCAATCTCAGGAAGTGAGTGCCCTCACAATCTATGAGTTTAAAGACCCTGATAGCCCAGGTCAAGTAACCTACCTAGACAATGCATCAGAGAGAATCTTCGTGGTCACTGAGCTTGGCAGACATGCCTACACATGGAAGGGAGAATTTGTTTTTCCCCAACCAAGGTCTACTGTGTCCTTTGGTCACCAAGGAGCTGGGACCTCCCAAGCTCATGGGGCTCAGAGAGATAGAAGTAGAGACAAACCTGAGGTAAGTTTTGCCAACTCCCCGGGAAGAGAAAGAACGGGAACAGAAAGGAATAGAGTGGAACCTGAGAGACATAGAACCCCATGGAATCATAGGGACATTGATGATTTTCCTTTGCCAAGGCCGAGAGAACACACTAGGACCCTGCGACCAACTCAACTGGTGAAGTCCATGAAGAATTATTTCGATGGTACGGGAGACCCTTATGACCATGTGGTAGAATTTCGACAAGTGTTGAAAGCTGAACAGGTGGAGGACCTATTCACACAATATAATGCTTTCGGTCTAACCCTTAGGAACACTGCCCTTATGTGGTTCCAACCACTGAATGAGAGGCATTTCAGAAACATAGACCAACTCTTAGAGGCATTTATTGTTGAGTTTTCTAAGAGTGGAATCAGGCATAACACCTCCTCACTAATTCATAGCTTCAAACAAACACCTCAAGAGACGGTCAGACTAGCTGGAAGAAGATTTAGACAGTACCTGGAGAGATGCCCTATGCCGGAGTTACCCACACCAGCCAAACAAGTGGCCTTGTTCCTAGACGGATTGTTGAGCACTAAGCTCAGGTCATATGTGTACCTGAAGGACCCTAGAACGATAGAGGAGTGCGTGCGCATGTGCATAGACATTGAGGACAATCTAGGTGAGGAATTAGGACTATCAAAAATCTATAAGAATTCTGATAGCTCTAGTGACTTGACATCTGGTCAATCCACATCCATCGAGGAACTTGCAGAGAAGGTAGCCCAAAAACTAGGTGTCTCTAGCAAGCAAATTCTGAGATTTGCCCCAGTTAAGCGATGTTACAATTGTGGCGGTGAACATATGGCAAGTGTATGCCCCATTATGGCCCAACCACAGGTGAATCCTAGTAGCCAGTACTGCACCATAGAGCGCAGATACACCAACCACACTGCACAAGACTGCCCATATAACAAGCAAACTGTTAGGCAAAATTATCCTCAGCCATATCCACAACATGGTAGATACCAGAATCAGTACCCATCACCACAATACAACAGACCACAGCAAACTTATCGGCCATCTTATCAAGGGCAGCAGAGGCCTCAACCAGTCCTAGTGCAGCAACCCCCTGCTCCAACCAATGTGATCCCAGTGAAATATGCATCTATTGAAGAAAATCCGAATAGAGCCATAGTCCCAGTCACCCCATTGCTATCAGACAGTGATCCAAGTGACCATAGTTTTGACTCCGCACATATTGATAGCCCACAGGCTTACTACATGCAGTCACCCGAGCATGACGAGTCATACTATTGTGAGGACCCAAGTGAAAATAGTGGGGAACCTGAGTATTCTAATGTCATGTACACAAACCCCAACTCTAGACCTCAACCTAGGCAGGTACGACCCCCATTTCCTAGAGGGCCATGTTTCAGATGTCAGGGAGATCACCTTATACGTGATTGTCCACTGCCTGCCCCTACACAGCCTCAACCAGTGACCATTCAGGGCTTCTGTCAAGATTGCGGGAAAGAGCATCTCCTACGAGATTGCCCGAAGAACCCTAATAACATGCCTAAAATCACTCCTATCAATGTTGTTGGGTTAGTTGTAGACTCCATAGGGAGTGTGACTTCCACTGCACCTGTGCAGGTGATCACAAGAGCCCAGGCACTTCAACAACACCAAGGTGTTGGTCCCGAAAAGAGCCCCGAGGTGAGTGAAACAGAGAGCATACCCAAAAAGAGAACTAGCGCCTGGAAGGATAGTCGTGAAAGAATGAAGAGGCAATGGGCAAAAAAGATAAACGAACTTGAAGAAAGCGTGAGAGAAACCAAGGCAAAAATCACAGAAATCACATCTCAACCGCACTCCCACACACTTCCACCACTACCATCCCCATCACCCTCCATTTCTCCACCCTCTAATACACCCCTCGTAACCCACCCACCACCCCGAGTAGGATCAGTATTAGCTGACCCCACTCCTGAAGGCTTGGACATGATGTTCAAGGCCTACCAGGCTCGACTTCAAGAAGGGCCAACAGCTGCAAACCTAGACAGAGTTACCCTAGAGCAGATTTAGAGATTGAACGGATGAAAATGTGCATGAAAATGGTAGAACAAGCTCAAGCTATACTTGAGACTAGTCAAAAGTTCAATCAGACCAACTCTGTCAAGCCGGATTTGCATTTCCAAGGCTTACTAGAAAAATTAGAGCAGTTGGTAAACAAATCACAAGTTTCTTTACCTCCACAGGCTCAACCAGTTGTTGAAAGAGGGAGCTCACCACCTAAGGGAGCTTATGTTCCTAATTCCACGGATGCTGGAATACCTCCTTCAATTCAACAGTACTCTCAAGAGTTCTTGCGGGAAATACAAGAAGAGAAGTGGGCCAAGGAGAAGGGTGATTCCCCTCCTATTCCTGAGATTGATGATCTTCGTGATCAATTTCCCCAAGACATTCCCTCTATCTATGGGGATCAAGCAGAGCAACAAGAGGATGAGAGATTAGATTTTGAATCTAATTCTTTACAAGAGTTGCCTCATTTCACAGGCCCATGGGAATCTGAATCTCTCCAGATCAGAGCTCCCACGATATTGGTAAGAAATGAAGACTCAGTGATTCCCAGGAACACTGATGTTGTGAAGAACACTAAGGTTCAATGTCACCTCACTGTAGAGGAACTCCTCAAGGCAAAACCGGAGCTCTGGAATCATGTGAAGGATCAGGTCCCAGAACTTGAAACCAATACACCAAAAGTAGGCTCTAAACAAAAAGTACCAGGGATACCTCTCGACAAGATAGGAGACATGAGCGAAGGTGAAGAAGGTAACACTTATCTTCCGGTCACCTATCAAGGTTACACAACCAAAGCAATTGTGGATTCGGGTGCCGGTGTTGCTATTGCGACCACCTCCCTGTGGAAGCGATGGGGCAAACCCACCTTAAGACCAACGAGAATGAAACTTCAAATGGCAGATGGTCATTTTGAAAGACCTCTCGGATTGCTTGAAGGGATAACTCTAACCACTTGTGGTATAGAGTTTGAACATACGTTTGCTATATGTGACTTTGAGAAGAATAATGTTTACGAGATGATCCTAGGAAGACCCTTCCTACGACAATTGCAAATAGTACAGGATTGGGGAACCAACTCCTTGTACTTACAGCACTTAGGGGTCACCACCAAGGTCAATCTGAAGGATCACACCTTCAGAGATGTACCACCCCTACAATGGAATCCTATCCACAAAGCGAAAGAGGACTCTATCTCCGTGCATTCTGGAAGTTCACCTGAACCATCCTGGTTGCATGAAGATACTCACTTGTGGATGTGCAAGGTCGCAGAGGAAGAGGAAAAGCGCCTAAAAGCGAGAGAAGAAGGAACTCCCCCAGGAGATAGACCAATAAAAGACCCAGCCTATACACCAATGATATTTCCAGATGAGGAATTTGAGCCTCATGGTTGGGCAGAAATCTTAGCTACCATGGACATTGCAGTCAATGAGGAACAATGGACACCCCATTGTGATGAGGAGGGTTATGATATTTCAGTGTTCATGTGTCAGCCCTTGTTGGAAGAGTGTGATCCTAGTGAGTTCATAGAAGAAGAAGAGAGTGACGATGATCTAGAATCCATTGTGATGGATACTTACTTTGACTCCGAGGAACACTACTTAGAAGACATAGGAGTGTTAACCCAAAAAGAAGAAGAACCTCTTGCAAGTATCAAAACGATAAGTTCAAAGAAAGGAAGTGAAGGAGGTCAAAAGAAAAAGAAAAGAAAAGCAGTAAGACAAGAAGAAGAAGAATCATTGTTTGAAGTACCAGAAAATTTCAAGAAATATGAAGTGGAAGACCGGAAAATTTTGGTACGAATGCCTAAGAGAGAGGCCATTATAGGAGAAGCATATGACAATAAAGAAAAGACCAAAAAAATTGTAGTGACCATTGAAGGGAACGAAGAGCGATGTACGTACATAGGAGACGACCTAAGTACAGAAGAAGAAGCAGAGCTTGTAGTGCTATTAAGGGAATATAGGGATGTGTTCGCATGGCACTATAGAGACTTGAAAGGAGTAGATCCAGAGATTTGCTCTCATACGATTCCGATGACCGCTGATGCCAAGCCAACCAAACAAAAGCCCTACACATATAATGATAATTATGCAGCCAAAATAAAGGAGGAAATTGACAGGCTGATTGAAGCTGGATTCATCTATGAGATTGAGCACACTGAATGGGTGTCCCCTATTGTAGTGGTGCCCAAGAAGAATGGGAAATTGCGAGTGTGCATTAACCTTAAAAAAGTTAATGCCGCTACGATCAGAGATAGTTATCCACTTCCAATCACCGAACATCTTTTGGAGCGTGTTGCAGGCAAGGAAGTTTACAGCTTCCTTGATGGATTTTCAGGTTACAACCAAGTAGCCATTGCCCCCGAAGATCAACACAAAACGGCCTTTGCCACAGAATGGGGAATCTTTGCATTTCGTGTGATGCCATTTGGGCTCACCAATGCACCTGCAACATTCCAAAGACTCATGTGTCATGTCTTCAAGGAGTTCTTGCGAAAGAGCTTAGAAGTATATGTGGATGATTTATGCGCTCATTCCCAAGAAAGAAGTTACCACATCCCTGAGCTCAGGCAAATCTTCAACAAGTGTAGAGATTATCGAGTGTGTCTGAATCCAGAGAAGTGTGTGTTTATGGTACGACAAGGTAAGATCTTAGGTCACATCGTTTCTAAGAATGGAATTTCAACAGATGAAGACAAAGTAAGAGCAATAGCAGAGTTGCCCAGACCAAGGAATGTTAAAGAGGTACAAGCCTTTATGGGCCATTGCGGATATTACCGTAGGTTTATCCACATGTATGCCATCATAGCTAAACCTCTTTATGGGTTGTTAACAAACTTTGAGTGGAACGAGGAATGCGAGAATTCTTTCAACGAGCTGAAAAGACGTTTGTGCACAGCACCAATATTGACTACTCCGGATTGGAGCAAACCCTTTCACGTCCATGTAGATGCCTCCAATCATGCAATAGGATGTGTGCTAGCACAACCCACAGGTGAAGGAAACCTAGATTTGCCGATAGCATATGCTAGTAGGCAATTAAATGCAGCTGAACGAAATTACACCACAACGGAGAGAGAAGGCTTAGGCATGGTGTATGCTGTGAAGAAGTTTAGACACTATCTATTGGCCAATAAGTTCAAGTTCTTCACTGATCATCAAGCTTTACTATATTTGGTCAATAAACCTTGCAATACAGGCCGCTTAGTAAGATGGTTCCTCTTACTAATGGAATACGACTTTGAAGTTGTTGTCAGGAAAGGTAGAACCCATCTTAGGGCAGACCATCTTTCTCGCATCACTTCAGGAGAGCCACCGCAAGGAGTGTCTGATGAATTGCCCGATGCTTATCTGTTCAATTTAGAAGTTGTTCCTAAATGGGCAAACAAGTTGGTACCAGTCCTAACCTTCGGGCCTGCAAATAAAAATGTTAAAACAAGCAAAAAGGAAATTGTAAAATCGTTAAAGTATCAAATATTAGCCGGAAGTATGTACAAGCAAGATACCGAGGGCGTATTAGCTTGTTGTGTCGAGGATGATGAACATGCTAGTTGGTTGCAACAAGCCCATGAGGGACTGCTAGGAAATCACTACCCTAAACAACGAACATTGCAGAATCTAAAACGTTTAGGGGTGTATTGGCCTAGCATGGACAAAGAAATACAAGAGTGGATCCACAATTGTCCAGTGTGCCAGAAAAGACCCCCAGTGGAGCATGCCACTCTTTATCACGTGTCATTAATCCCAGATTGGAGTGCTCCATTAGTAGAGTTCATGAGATCGGGAACATTGCCCAATCAGGCTAGTCTTGCAAGAAAACGGAGCATGGAGCAAGAGGCTCAAGACTATGCCTTAGTAGGAGACAACCTATATCGAAGAGGCAAGGATGGTTACCTAAGACTGTGCGTTCATGAATCAGACTACTTGAAAGTCTTAGAAATGGCACACAGCGGTGCTGCAGGCGGACACTTTGGGCCTGACAGAGTAATTAAGACCATTCTATTCTCGGGACTTTGGTGGCCCACTCTTCATATGGATGCACACTCTTATGTGAAGAGTTGCGACACATGCCAACGTGCCCAATATCCGATAAGAAAAGATGAAATGCCCTTAAGGCCAATGATGGGAGGACGTGCATTTTCAAAGTGGGGTATAGACTTTGTAGGTCCCATCAACCCCCCAGCTAGAAACTCCCATGCAGAATACATTATTGTAGCCACAGATTACCTTACAAAGTGGGTGGAAGTAAAGGCCACGACAAAGAATGATGCTCAAACGACGGCTAAGTTCTTATTCGAAAATGTGTTCACTAGATATGGGTTACCAATAGAGTTGGTTAGTGATAGAGGTACGCACTTCTTGAATGAGGTCATTGAAAATCTCCTTCAAGAATTCATGGTGATACATAAGAAATCTGCACCCTATCACCCACAAGCTAACGGACAAGCCGAGAGCACGAATAAGATCCTGTGTAATGTATTGACGAAACTTGTAAATAATAAACGCTCTGATTGGGACAAACAACTTCATCATGCTGTTTGGGCATACCGAGTTGCTTACAAAACGGTACTCAATGCCATCCCATTTCAGATGGTCTTCGGACAAAATGCGGTGCTACCCTTAGATTTCCTAATTCCAGCTTTAAGAGTAGCACAAGAGCATGAGTGGAATGGACACGAGTTGTCCTCTAGGATCTTTGATCTAGAGCGTTTAGGTGAGACGAGGCTACGAGCAACAGCAGGCATCTATGCTGCAAAGAAACGGCAAAAGGCATACTTTGATGCCCATGTGAAGGATAAGGGCTTGAAAGCAGGAGATCTAGTGTTAGTCTACACATTGAAACAACACGCAAGAAAGCTAGAAAAGAGAGGCTACGGACCTATGATCATTAATAGGATCTCCACGAGTGGAGCAGTACAACTAGCCACTTTAGAGGGGGATGTCCTCCCAAACTATATTAGCGGATGCAGAGTCAAGCTGTATCAGGAACCCCTCACGGAGGAGATGCTAAGCCGACTCAATACTGCTAAGCAACGTAAAGAGGAGGAAAAACGAATTCGAGAAGAAGCACAGGCAGAGGCCTTAGAGCGTATCAGACGAATGAAGTTGAGGAGACAAGGAAGGGACCAGCCTATGACTGACACTCAAGAGTCTCCAGGCTATCACATGGCCATGTGTGAGGCTTCAGGTGAACATACCCATAAGATAGTGGACCGACGACCTTTTGTGACCTTAGAAATAGGACAAAGAGACAGCACAACAAGCGTGAGGGCTTTAATTGATTCAGGAGCAGCCACAAGTGCAGTTCGGCTCTCTTATTGCCAGCAGCTGCAATTGGAGGTAAATCCCCTAGAAGCATATCTGATAGGATTAGGAGGTGTTGAAACCCCTTGTATGGGAGAGGTGGATCTTCCCCTCTACATACAAGAGGTCCTCATGCCAGCAAAAGTGCTAGTGTGTGCAGACGAGGATCTGACCGAACCTCTTGTCTTAGGCCAAGACTGGATCTATGATCACGCAGTCAACCTCAACCTAAGAAGTGGACTTCTTCAGGCTTGGGTAGGCCAAAGTCGTCTCACGATTGAATTAGAAAATCAAGCACTCAAACCAATAGAACAGGCACCAACTCCTGGTCCCTCCAGGAATCCACATGAAGATAACCATGATGAACTTGTCCAAACTTCTATGGTGCAGAGGAATGTCAATCTTACTGGAGGTTCAGGAGCCAAGAAGGAATTCCTAACTGATCCAAAGAAGATTCTAAACGAACGGACTGAACATCACTCTACACGAAGGAGGCCGCTGATCAAGAGGCAGGAGCGCCAACCCGTGCAACATGGAGCATCTCGTGGCGTGAAGCAGATCTGGATACGCAGGGATGGAAAACCCACAGCTCCAATAGCAGATTCTCAAGGAGACAAGAAACGAGCCTCACCATCAAGGAACAAAGTGAAGAAACCCCCTAGGATAACCCCTAGGCATACCATTTCTATTTGGGTTCCTAAGCGGTCAATGAAGGCCACCCCTAATGCTAGACAGATATGGGTGCCCAAGGCTAGCTTACAAGCCCAAATTACTTCACCTTCAGGCACTAGGATGAAGCAGCTTTCACAAGCACTCTTGGCCAACAACTCAGAAAGTGACAAGATACCTACACCTCTCACTGTCCCCACTTCCATCAACCCCCGGAATGTCTGGAAATGGGTACCCACAAGGTCCCAAATACATCGCACTCTCATACCGAAATCTTCACATGTCCTTAGCTCTAAGAGCTACGACCCCTCTATCAGAGTGTGGAGAATTAAACTGTGTACTAAACCCCCTGACCCTATTCTGTAAATCCGTCCACACTAACACAGAAGCATTCCAAGCCCATTGCATAACCAAAGTATGCATCTAGGATGACACTGACCTTTAATCACCACTCACACATATCATAAACACCTCACCACTAACCACTGACCTCCGGGATTGTCATGTTAGTATTGTGAAGGGAACACCATTACATCTTGTTTCCTATGCAACACTAATGTGCCTTTCGTCTTCCAGCAGATAAGCAACCTACTCTCATGGCAACAGCGGCAGGCACAAGCTCTCAGGCAGGATCTGGTGCTCCTATCAATTGGGATGCCATGCCAGTGGAAGCTCTACCAACAGCTAGGCCTGAAGAACTCTTGAATGTGCGAAGGATTCCTATTCCAGATCCACCCAGTGGACTAACCGAAAGAGTAAAAGGGCACTCCCATTGGTTCAATGAAATGCCAGGGGATTTGGGAGACGCAGATCACATCTGGGAGTCCAAGATGGAGTGTGGAGGGGTTTGGTGGACCTTCCAATTCTTTTCCAGAGAATTTGAGACCTTACAGAATGCAGCTCCACTTCAGGATATCTGGCAAAAGGCAGGACTACAAGCTTACTTCAGTGCAGCTCTACCTAAACCCGACTTCCTCAGGTGCTACTACTTGATTGCTACGTTGAAACCTACCGGGGATAAAGATCATTCAGGCACATTCTGGGTGCCCTCCTTATCCAATCTGGAGGAGATGAGGAAGTTTGAATTAAATGTAACGTTAATCAGGGAAGCCCTTCAAATGTATGGCACTCATGTGCCTTCAGATCGCGACCCCTTGATACCAGAATCAATGAAAAGCAATAGAGTCAAGAAGCTCAAAGAAATGTGCGCCCTCACCCCCAACATCACCATACCTCTGCGGATGTGCCTCCAGCACTTCGCATTTCCCGCTCAGGACCGTTTCACTCAGCCTCACAAGAAGATATGGTACGGGTTGTATTTAGCAGAGACCGGAAGCTTGCCCATTAAGATGCCGGTATGGATCTTAGACCAGGTATATGAGGCTGGCAAGCGGGGGGCGAGGAAGCCCACCTTACATGGTTGTTGTGCGCTGACAAGGATCATCTACAGATGTCTGGCATATGATGTGCCAGTTGCTCGAGCCCTAAAGTATGCACACCTGGAGCTGTTCAAAGGGCGAAAGTCAGGGAGTCAGCCTGCAAAAAGAATGCGTGGATCCCTTTCACAGGTCCTGATCCCTCCAGAAGCCACCGCCAAAGTCTCCACTAGAGAGGAAGCCCAGGTGGCACCTATCACAATCCACCTCCAAGAGTCTCAACCAAGAGAGGTGGTACAACCCACTCCTTCTGCCCCTCCACTACCTACCGATGCAGAATTTGCAGCGATGGCCACCTTCACAGAGGACCCAAACTTTGATTTTGAAAGATTTCTGCAGACGGTCCCCCTATCCGACAGTGAAGATTCCCTTGACAATGTGGGTCCGGACACATCTGCCCAAAGAGAACAGCCACGGGGCGAGATGAGCAGAGTACAGGGGGAAGGAGTGGCACAACATCCGCATGACCAAAACACACAAGTGCAGGAAGGCGCACACAGAAATGACCCGCAAGACAGTGAAGAGGAGGCCCCTGCCTACACAGCACAACTCAGACGGCTGTACAAAACAATCAAGCAGGTACAGAGAAGACATAAGATGACAGAAGAAGCAAATAGGGCCCTAGTAAACCAGATGTGCAGTCAGAGCATATCGACCCCCATTTTGTAGAATCGCTAAATCTTTTGGAGGACACCTGTGGCATCAGTGAAGCAATGAGAACCTTGGTCTATCGAGAGAACCCTGTTTATGTCAAAGAAGAATTGATACACGGCCTCGACAAGGAAAGATGATTCAGATGGAAGTATCTACCGCGTTAGCTACGTCCACATCAGAAGATGTTCACATGATTAGCCCTAGGCCCAATGATGAACCGGAGGAAATTACGCATGCACCATCCCCCCCATCATCTCCTATCCCACCCTCAGAGCCTCTCTCCACGTGTCTTTCTACACAACCATTCTCCTCCTATAGTGAGACCATTGTACACACCCCCGTTTCCACTTTCCTTCCTTCACCCTCATCCATCTCCGTCACTCAGATTTTTGAACCCCAACTAGGTCAACCTTCCTTCCTCCATGCCCTTGGACAACCATCTGCCACTAGACAGACTCTTTCCCTCCCTTTACCCTCCACCCCTCCATTTCCTCCCTTCCAAACTCTACCTACCCCGTCCCTTGTAACTGCCTCGGGCTCCACACTAATCAACCAACCCTCCTTCTGGACCCAACTTGTAAACATTCTTCAACAGGTTGATGAACATAATAAAAAGTCCCTTCCCCAAATTCACTTCCCCACATTCACAGCCACCACTATCACACCACCCACCATCCCGGTGTTCACATTTCACGAATCACACTCTCTCATGTCCGACCCCATGGACATCTCACCATCCGCTGGGTCACCCACCACCACTGTTCTCACCACACCATCGCAGGTTATTACACTCACATCACCACTTCCACACACGATAGGCACAACATCCACTTTTCCCATTCCCACTTCCCAACCCCCTGCATCTTCCATCCTTACCCCCGCATCCACCTCATTTAGTCTTGCACTCGACACCATGCTCGAAGCTGCCACTCAGCTTAAGCAAGAATATACATTATTGGAGGAAAATAACAAAGCGCTTTGCACCCTCTCAGCAACACTCCAAGAGCGTGTCAATGCTTTGGAGTCCAGCCATACGGAGTCACAAAGCAAAATATCTGCCCTCGAACATGCAAATGCGCAACTCGAAGCGAGGCATATGGAAGAGAGCAAAGCCATGGAGGAACAACTGCGGGATCAAATGGGCCGCAATGCAAGGCTTCAACGAAACATGGCCTTGCTACGACGACATCTGGCGGCAGCTCAAGAAGAGAACAGACGGCTTCAACAACAAAACCAAGAGAACCTCGAGGCCGCCATGGAGAACACCCCGGGAGTACCCATAGACCCGGCTAAATTTCAAGCTGTTCCCTCAGAAAGCATACAACAGATCTTGGAAACTTATGCCAATCTTTTAGAAGCACATGATCAGCTTGCCGACCAGCTGAAGGACCTACAGAGACCCCAAGAGTCTACACCACACCAACGGGAACCTAAAGAGATGACTGACGCTGCTACGTCACCTGAACCTGAACATTCAATGACCAATGACGTACTGGAGTTACGGCAACAGATTGCAGAATTAAAATTGAAGTTGATGCAGTACGAGCGACCTCCTTCCCCACCAGAGCAACCGTTAGAAGAAGAAGCAGTTACTATTCCAGTGGAGGAAGCATTCGACGACACCTACGAGCCTCAACCATTCCCAGGAGGATGCGTCACAGAAGAAGGTCAAGATACCTATGAGGAACCCCCATCGGCATGGATGAAACAGGTAGAGGAAATGGGGCAAACTCATCAGGAACGGATATCCACTCAGATGTTGGCAATGAAGGCCATTGAGGACACCATCCTTCACTCAGAGTACTTCAGGCACATTGCCTCTAGACGCCTTATCACTAGCTCAGAATTACAATACAAGCCCTATTTTGTATTGTTGGCCGACTACAACGCAGAAATCAAAAGAGTCACCAACAAGTGCCCAACATTTGCCACACAGTTCGAACCAGAAGATATACCAGAAGCGGCACGAAAAGGGGCCATATTCCAACCAACTTGGAGGCAGAAGTTACTCGAAACTTACCCAGAAATGCTTCGAACATGGGATCACGCCCCCATGCATTTGAAGTACAATCCGTGTTTTGGGCCAGTGCAAAGACGAAGATCATGGAAAGCTTTTGCAATCAAGGTTCAGAATAACGCGAACTGTAAAGAATGGCTCAATTACCCCGCCATCGCCCCCCCAACCGGTACTCCCACAGTGTCATACATGATTGCAACCATCAGACATTGGATACCACGTCTCCACCCCATGCCAGATGTCGCTGCCCAGATGATGCTCAAGATCTTCGATATGATGCAGGTCGTACTCAAAACTTTTCGCAATGTATGCCGTATTCAACCTCCTATTCCCGGGTTTATTAATGGTAACTACGACCTGCTATATGATATGAGCACAACCCCGAGCATACGAGTGGCTTACGCATGGCATGCACGCATAAGATATCTCCCTGCCTGCTACAAGCAAACATTCGACGATATGTTCACCACGGGGTTTTGGGAGGCACATTCAGAGGTATTCGCGCCACGGCCTATGCATTTACTCCATCTTTTTGCATGCGAGCAAACAATGCATTCCGAGCTTTACACGATGCCACAACCTGACATGCCTGGTACAGTTGATTGGGAGGCTTTGCAACGAGACCTGGTCAGAGGTTTAAGAATCAAAGAACAAGAATTGGCAACCGACCTCCTGCAGAAATACATTGATCAAACTGTGGAAGAGAGGTCTGTCAGAGGCGACAGACCCTAGGGAGGGGAGAGTGTTGACAGTATAGACAGTATACGGGAAGAAGCAAGTACGGACACACATGCAGATCTAGCACTAAGGCAACCCTTCATTGTTTTTCAAAACCCTTACATCATTTTTAAGTGATTCTCATCACTAAAAACCCTTGTAAATATCATTTCACCTTTTTGTAGCTCCATTTTGTACAAGCCGAGGAGTGCTCGAGCTTGGGGAGCCTTAGAAGTAGTTGCCTGCCAATTTTCATAATTTTTAGATCTCGTTCGAGCCCTCAAATAAGCCCTGGAACCTAATTTTTAACTAGGCCAGACACTAGGTCTGGACAGGGCCAAAGCTAGTCAAAAACTATAAATAGAGCTAGAGAGCTCATTTTTAGGTAGCTTCTTGTAGTTTGAGCTTGTATGAGAACTTTGTTGCAATAGAAGTGATTCCATTGTCTTACTCTCTTTGTTCTTGCCGTGTGTGCGCGTGTGCGTGTATGTGTGTGCATGCTTGTGTGCTTCTCACTCATGCACTTGTGCTTCCACTTGCTCGTGGTCTTCATACCATCCTCACGTCTCCCCGGATTGACATTAAAGGAGGTGCTACTCATCGCTGAGCTACAACAAGCCAAGGGAAAAAAACCTCCTAAAGAGGGAAAAAAGTGCCCCGATAGTCCTAGAGTGTTCACACACATCATTACCTGAATATATCAACAAATCCCCCCTGGGAGTGATGTGGTGAAAAAGTAGCTGGCACTCAGGTATAAGGAAATTCCAAGCTATGTGGAAATCACTCCACAAAAGGAGGTAAGCCCAAAGCTTTGCGAAAAGCTTCAAACTTCTCCCTAGGCAGAGCCTTCGTGAAAAGGTTTGCAATGTTCGCTTGTGTGGGCACATATGCCAAGCTTATCTCCCCAACAGAGAACCTCTCCCTGACATAATGATAATGCACCTCAATGTGCTTAGTGCGAGCATGGAGCACAGAGTTCCTCGCAACTGCCAATGTGCTTTCATTGTCAGTCAAGTTGGTGGTGGCAGAAGACTGACCAACACCCAAACAGCCATAAGGCATCTCAGCCACACACACTCAACAGTCGCTGTGAAAGCTGCCCTATACTCAACCTCACAACTAGAAGTGGCCACAGTAGGCTACTTCTTGCTCAACCAAGTTATGCATGAGCTACCAAGCATGAAGCAAAAGCCACTAGTGGACACATGAGTGTCATAACAACCAACCCAATTAGAGTCAGAGAAAGCATGCAAATCTGGCTGTAGTGATCCCCCCTTGGGATAAAACAAACCAAGTATTCGGGTACCACTCAAGTAGCCAAAGATGCGCTTAACTGCCTGCCAATGCTTGACTCCTGGGCAATGCATAAACTTGCTCATCTGTGAGACAACAAACTGAATATCTAGCTGAGTAATGCATAAGTAAATCAGGCATCCAACAGCCTACTGATAGAGGACAACATCAAATGCATCTCCAGCATCATGAAGACTCAATCGTAAACATGTCTCCATAGGAGTGGCAATAGGCTTACAGTCTTCAAGGCCAAAACACTACAATAATGAGTCAATATATTTCGTTTGATACAAAGTTGTTCCACCATCAACTTGCATAAACTAAATGCCCAAATAGTGATGCAAATGCCCCCAATTAGACATCTCAAATGAGGCATGCGAATCAGCCTTAAAATCAGTAATGTGCCTCTCAATAGGACCAATGAGCAGCATGTCGTCAACATAGACAACAATGATCAGAAGCACATCATTAGCACGCTTAACATATACGATGCTTTTAGTTGGATTGTTCCCAAAACCATGTGCAATCAGATAGGAATGTATCTTCTCATACCAAGCACGTGGTGCTTGCTTTAAACCATATAATGCCTTCTTTAACCTGCACACCTGATTTTCATGCCCTTTTTGCACAAAGCCATGAGGCTGAAAAACATACACTTCTTCATGCAAGTCACCATTCAGAAATGTAGTTTTAATGTCCAATTGATGTACATTCCAACCATGATGGGCTTCAAGTGCACAGATGCTCCGAACAGTAGTCATACGACATGTATGTGCAAAGGTTTCATCAAAATCAATGCCTCTTTCCTGTGCATAACCCTTTGCAACAAGCCTAGCCTTATACCTGTCAACTTTTCCATCGAGCTTACGCTTCAGCTTGTAAACCCACTTAGTGCCAATGGCCTTCTTGCTAGGAGGCAAGTCACATAAAGAACAAGTACCGTTCTTCATTATAGCATCATATTCAGATTGCATAACAACCATCCAATTTTCTGAATTTTGTGCTTCATCAAATGAAGCATGCTCATTCTCATCACAAAGACTAGATGCAGCCATAGCATAGCAATCTGATGAAAAGAGGCATTATGAGAGCTTGATGAAGTACGATATGATAGAGGTGCATCTAATTTACTATCACGAAAAGTCTGCACAAGCCATTTTGGCATAGTTTTTGCCTCCTCAATGTTAGCTCTCTCATCAACAAGTGCATTATGTAAATCTACCTCAGAAATGGGATGATGTGCATCATCACATGAAACCTGCAAAGGCTGAGAAGTTGCCTCATTAGGACCAGCACTAGACTGTCCACCTATAAAAAGAGGTAGCAAAGTATCATACATGTCTTTGGAGCTAACAGATGTGTGCTTACTACATGAAAGCAATGGCTGAATAGCATCTTCCACAAAAACAACATCATGGCTAATCAGAATGCGTTTAGTCTGTGGATGATACAGACGATAGCCTTTACTTTCAAGACTATACTCAACAAAAATACATTTTATTGCTTTATCATCCAATTTTCTGTGATGTTGTTCAAGTAGTAATGCATGTGCCAAACAACCAAAGACACACAGATGAGCAACAGATGGCTTGTGATCATGCCAAGCATCATATGGAGTGATAGACTGCAGTGCTTTAGTGGGACACCTGTTAAGTACATATGCTGTACACATGACACCCTGAAGCCAGAAACTGTGTGCTAAAGTCTGATTCTTGACCATACACCTCGCCATCTCCATGAGTGACCTGTTCTTTCGTTCAGGAACTCCATTTTGTTGAGGTGTATACGACACTGTACACTGGTGTTTCATCCCACGTTCAGCCAGAAATGCATTAAAATCAGAAGACATATATTCCCCCCTCGATTAGAATGGAGGGTGCCCATTTAACATGCTGACAGATTTTCAGCCAAAACCAGAAACTGTTTGAAGCACATGAACACTTGAGACTGTCTTCAATGGATATACCCATGCATGCCTGGAAAAATCATCGATCAAAGTCACGAAGTAAAGATAATTTCCAACAGAAGTTATTTGCATAGGACCACAGACATCATTATGTACAAGCTGCAATTTCTGAGTAGCCCAAACCGAACCATCTTTTGGAAAGGAAGAACACTGCATTTTTCCCCAAATACAGCCTTCACTAACATGTTTTCTGGGTGCCTCAAGTTTGGGTAAATAGGACACCATTTTAGATTTCTGTAGGCATAGAAAACTGGCAAAATTCGAATGACCAAAGCATGCATGCCATAGCTTTGCATCTGACATAGCCTGAGAATCATGTAGTGCACATGCCAAATCATTTACAGATCTTTCATAGTCTATGAGCTTATACAGCCCATGACATAAGATGCCTGAAGCAATAATCACATCACCATTTGACAGATCATGAACTGTACATCTATCATCAACAAATTTCACAACAAAGACAATCTTGGCTAATGCAGAAAATGATAACAAATTTTTCTTGATCCCTGGCACAAACAAAGGATCTAACAAAGTGAAAGAACTACCATCAGCAGTAGTCAAAATGATCTTACCAACTCCCAAAACAGGATAAGAGGAGTTGTTGGTGCATGTAAGAGTATTCCTTATAGGGGTAGGCTCGAGTGAAGAGAAGAAACTGCACTACGAGGTAATATGTTTGGTCGCCCCATTGTCAAAGTACCAAACATCTGAGTCTACTGCAGACATGCACTGTTCATGAGAAGATGGGACAAAACTGCAAACAATAGTAAATGCCCATTCTTCTTCCTACACAAGATTAGCAAACTTTGTTTTTGGTGTAGAGGCTTCTGCAACAACCATTCTAGACTCTTTCTTCTTTGCCTCTTTAGCAGCCAATTTTGGATAGTTCTTTATGATATGAGCATTTCCTTTACATTACTTGCAAAACAATTTCTGCTTTTTTGATTTATTTTCATCTTTGTCTTCCCTCTTCGATTGTGTAGAATCAGCAGATTTTTGTTTACTAGTTGAAGATCTCCATTTTCCTTTGCCCTTCTGACTAGCCAGGAAAGCTTGATCTACAACATGCATAATGGACCTATTCTACCTGGACTGATCTTCCTGCAACAGAACAGAGACTAAATCCTCAAATAACAAGGCATTTGGATTGCCTTTCATCATCAACTGAAGAGTAGAAGCAAAACTCTAAAATGAATCAAGAAGACCATTCAGAACGGTCTACACAAGTGAGCTATCTAGTATAACCTCATCAGCAGAAATCAAATGTTCCTTCAAGTCTTTGATCTTTGTTAGAAAACTATCCATAGAATCACCTTTATTCATGTGCTCACTCTCCAACTGTTTTCGGAGGTAAGAAACATGAGCCTCATTCCTAGCTTGGTACAATGTGGTAAGTGTATCCCAAGCAACCTTAGCTGTCCTGCAAGAGCGAATGTGAGGAATAATGGCACGTTTGACAGACAAAGCTATCAATGCATGTGCCTGGGCATCTTTGACATCCCGAAAAATTTGCTCTACAATAGGTGCAACGAAAACCGCAGCTTCTACATCAGCTTCAGTACCTACAATTGTAACAGTTGCAGGTGTGATAAGACGTTTTTCAACACCGTGCACAATGTTGCACAGTCCTTTTGCAACCAATTCGCATCATATAAACCCACAACGGGTAGTTGGTACCATCCAACTTATCCTCAATAGCCAACATACAAAATACATCATTGATTTTAGCCATGGCCGGTGACTAAACTATCTTGATGCTGAAAATTGATTGTATCTCAAAAAGTTGAACGGAACTGCCTAGATGAGTTATGTTAAACCTGTAGTAGACTTTGAGACGCTTATACAGGCAAACTGAAACACGTATATACCTTTGGCACAAAAAGACAAAATAGCCTACACAAGCTACGATAGTGCGGTCGAAGGCCGAAACAAGCTCAGATCGTGATTTCAACACCACACAACGAAGCTGTTTGAACTCTTAAACACCTTGATTATGCTCACCAAATTTTGTGCGAATTTGAGATTGCAACCGGAGAGGTGTAGATGATGCCCTAGATGAAGCGATGAACTGCTCTAATACCAATTGTTGGAGTTAGACATATGTGGAAGCACGCGAACAACACAAGGAAAAAGAAAAAGCTTGGAGCACAATAAACAATACTGAATGTATTACTAGAGAATGTACAAAGATTCATATCCCATTAAGGCAATAGGCATATATACAAGTCCGAGGAAAGAAACCTCCTAAAGAGGGAAAAAAGTACCCCGGTAGTCCTAGAGTGTTCAGACACATCACTACCTGAATATATCAACATGGATTCCATACATAAGAATGGTACTTGGGAGTTATGTGAATTGCCAAAAGTCATTGGTACAAAGTTGGTTTACAAGATTAAGAGAAATGTGGATGGTAGCATTGATCGCTAGAAAGCTGGATTGGTTGCCAAAGGATATGCAAAACAATATGGCATTGATTATAAGGAAAATTTTGCCGCTACTTCATGCATGGCTACCATTCATATCATGGTTGGATTGGCTACACAAAAAGCATGGAAAGTACATCAATTTGACATAAAAGTAGCCTTCTTAAATGGTGATTTGCAAGAAGATGTTTATATGAAGCAATCACTTGGATTTTCCATGAAAGGGCAAGAAGATATGGTCTTTGGCTTGCATAAATCCTTGTATAGTCTCAAGCAAGTTCCACGTGCATGATACGACAAAATCCATAAGCACTTGATTGCTCTTGGCTTCACATGTAGTCCCATTGAAAGCACACTCTATGTATGCAAAGATTGGGCTGATCGTAAAATGCTTGTTCTTTATGTTGATGACATATCCTTGAATGGGTCATGTGATAAAAAACTTGGCATCCCTATGGCTGATTTGTATCATACTTTTGATGTCACTTATCTTCGTCTTTTGAGCTACTATCTTGGCATCCAATTTGTATTTGTTGGGGGGGAAATTGCTATGCATCAAGCAGAGTATGTTGAGAAATTACTTCAACGTCTTGACTTGAGGATTGCAAGCCAATTTCCATACTAATGGAGATAGGCTTTAGGCTCTCACTTGAGGATCCCAATGATGTATTTGACAGTTCTCTTTGTCAACAAGTTGTGGGATGTCTTATATGTGCATGCAACACAAGGCTTGATATATAGTATTCAATTTCCTGGTTGATTTGATTCAAACATAGACTTAACACTAAGCATTGGCAAGTGGTCGAACATGTGTTTAGATACCTCAAAGCCACTTTGAGTTTAGGTCTCTTTTATGGCAGAGATATTCAGCCATGCTTGCATGCTTTTACATATATTGATTGGGCTGGTTGTTACGATACTTGTGTGTCCACTAGTGGTAATTGATTTTTCCTTGGAGACACATGCATATCTTAATTGAGTAAGAAGGAACCTACATTGGCAACATCGAGTTATGAAGCTGAGCATAGGGCTGTTTTCATAGCTACAATGGCATGTAAATGACTGAGATGCCTATTGATGGATGTTTGCATGGAGATTGATGTTACTACACATATTCTCATGAATAGTTAGAGTGCATTTACTATTGCATAAGATCCAATGTTTCATGCATTGACCAAACATATTGAGGTGCATTATCACTATGTGAGAGAGCACCTTCATGTAGGAGATATTCATTTGGTATATGTACGTACACAAGATAATGTGGTAGAAATATTCACCAAAGCTCTTCCACGAGAAAACGTTTTAAGATTTTTGCAAAGCTTTAGGCTTATTCCCTAGTGGGGAATAAGTTGTCACTCCCTATATGTGTTCACAACATTCACTCAAGGGGGGTTTGTTACACTTATGTGTTCCTCGGGTAGCTTTGATGTGAATATTTTCCCTATATATATATATATATATATATATATATATATATATATATATATATATATATATATATATATATATATATATATATATATATATATATGTATATGTATGTGTGTATATATATATATATATATATATATATATATATATATATATATATATATATATATATATGTATGTGTGTGTGTGTGTTTGTGTGTGTGTGTATGTATGTATGTATGTATGTATGTATGTATGTATGTATGTATGTATGTATATATATATCTATATAGTGGATCATTTTAAATAAATAAACCCTAAGAATGAGAATTAAAATAAACATATTTTTTTCACCTACATGCATGATTTATTGATGTGGAAAGCAAATTTGTTACTTTCTTTCTAAACCAAGGGATAGAAAAACCTAGTGGCCCTACTAAAAACTACTCTATTAGATGCATTTTATCCCCTTAAAGAAAAACAAAATATGCCTAATTCCTCAAAGCTAGGAATCCTTACAAGAACCATGCAATGTGAATTCTTTCCCCTAATGTGTGTAAAATGGACTCTTTGTGGAGTGAAAATTGATGTTCTTTCACATAAAATTATGTTTCCTAACTTTTTGAATAAGGTGTTGAGTTTAGGGTCATCCCCCATGTATATAGTTTTAGGAAAAATTGATAACAAGGGAGCAAGTCAGAGTATCTTCCTTCCCTTTTGGGTACATGTTTTTAGACTTGTTCATTCATGCTTTATCCATCATTTTTTTTTTTGCAAAACAGGAGAATGATGGCTAAATTGAATGAAGTAAAGTAGAATGATTTGTACTAAAAATGTTAATTTTGTAAGTGTCACTTATTATAAAGTGTTTCGGTACAAATGAAGTGGATGTAGTAAATTAGGATGATTTGTACTAAAAAATGATGTTGCTGAACAAGTATTTCTTAATACAACCTGTTTAATATAAAGGATGGTCTTGGAATGCATTGTTTCCTATGAACTTTGGGTTTATCAAGTACCATTGCTTGTATCATAAAGTTTTCTAATAGGTTCTCTTTTGAAACATACAGTGGCCTTATTTTTGGGTTTTTGCCTTTGGTTGGGGAGATTATTGGTTGTGGTACATAATTCATCCAAGTAACAAAGACCAAAAGAAAACTTAGGTATAGTATTAAGTTGATTTGTTATAGTGTAGAAAGACTTGACACCAACATTAAGGATCTTGGGAAATGCGGATATTCCTAGAGTGTTTATTCCTTCCCTTGGAAGACAATGAGTGTTTACATAATTTGAAACTTCTCATTGGAAGTTGGTGGATTATGAAGCGTTTTTTGAATTATCAAGTCACCTTCAACTTTGATGACTGCTTTTGCAAGTGGCTTGATTAGGATTTATAACTTGTCTATGATGCATGCTATCACACCTTCACTAAGATAAATAGGTTACATTTCTCGTTACAAGAGTTAGATGCCTTACATTCTTCACAAGTAAATTATGTTTTTTCGAATAGTACAAAGATTGTTAATAAAATCTCCATCTTCAGTTCCTTACCCATCAAAGGATAGAAATAAAATCCTAGCCAGAGATAGTCGAATCCCTTCTTGATCTTTCGTTACTATATAAGGAAGAAAAAAGTATGTTCTTATTTTGTTTTATTTTTCTATTGAATTTCAAGGTTCGAGATAACTTTGATCATCCATGACTAGCTTTTTTCCTATTTTGCCTTCTTGAACTTGACGCTATTAGGTTAGATAATGGGACTATGGGGCTTGAAACTATAAGGATTCGTTCAATATTGATGCATTAAAGTTAACTTATTTAATATATGTGGTTACCTTTAATGAATGTGATACCAACATTAGCAATGTTAAACCTCTGTTCAAAATGCTAAGTATGGAAGAAACTAGACTTTCTAAGTATTACATTATCCTAAGAGGGGAGATTGTAATAAATAGACTAACCTTCACATTGAACACAATATAGTCTTTTGGATGTAACCTCTTTTTTGATCCTAGGAGCATACACGCTTTGTGTAAAGTATATGGTGTCCATATGGGTTTTGTGTTTCTTTAAGGAAGTCTGAGGATAAGTCCATTCACATGAGTTTAGGGAACATCTCTTTTAAGTTGTGGAACTGATAACACATCATTTTGAGATCGTGTAGAGGTTTAGTCCTCTACGAAATCCTACAAGGTGATGATGGTTGAAACGATTTGGAGGCTAGATATGTTAGATTGCTACTATTGAAAATCATCATTGGTTTTTTTGTGGGATTGATGTTGTAAGTTCCACTTATACATGGTTGTGTTTGTTATTTGAAGACCTACAAAGGAAAGGTTTTTTGCCATGTATTTGTATACTAAGATCAGTGAGAAGCACCATGTCTACTTCAAAACAACTATGTGTCCTTGTTGCAAAACAACTATGGAACATAATGGTAGATGTAGATCGAAGGCCCCTAGGTTCTACTTCACAAACTAGTGTCATAGATGAAGATTAACACATCATTCTGAGATCGTGTCGAGGTTTAGTCCTCTATGGAATCCTACAAGCGTGATGATGGTTGGAACAGTGTGGAGGCTAGATATGTTGAATTGCTACCATTGAAAATGATCATGGATTTTTGTAGGATTGATGTGGTAATTTCCACTTAAACATGGTTGTGTTTATTATTTGAAGACCTACAAAGGAAAGGCTTTTTGCTATAAGCTCGGTGAGAAGCACCATGTCTCTTTTATTTTGTGATGAAATACAATCTCACGTTCTTCTCTGGCATGTGGGTTGTCATGAGCAGCAAGAGATCAAGATAGCACAGACGTATTAGAGCAGAAGAATGTGACTAGGGGAGGATTTGAGGGCTTTGAGAAACGACTGGAGGTAGAATTTCAGGAAATTGAATATGGCAAAAGCAACGCAGAAATGTGCAGCGGGTTGAGGTGCTTAAGCAGAGAGATCTGTTAGAGGAGATGATACCGTAAGCTGGAAGAAGCTGAAGTCAACTGACAGAAGATCAAGATTATGGAACACGATATTCTTGACAATGAAGAATGGTCAAGACGGCTGACAGATAAGCCAGAAGAGCAGAATGATGACGATGAGGAAGACGACACACGAAACAAGGACAAAAAGAACAGTGTAGATCTGTGATGCAATGGAACTCAACTTCTTTCCTGCGGAGCCGTATTCCTCTTCATCTTCATATATCGTGGAAGGTAGCAGACTGCAGTCTCTTGTGATAGCTTTCGTTACTTGAGCGACCATTGTTGGAAGGATCAAAGCTTGATGGCACGCCGGACTCGGGTTCCGGATGCCCTCGAGTGCGTGAATGATGGTGCTGTTTGCGTCCGCCACCAAGAAGCTGCAGAGATGATGAGGATCGGGAACAGTAGCGCCACAAGCTAGAAAGGCGATCATAAGAATCATGAGTGCTACGCCCTTCCATTAAGGGTCGTTTCAGATGGACTCCGGAACAGGCGGCACTCGCTTACGACACTTGGCCGTAGGATAAGCTTCTATAAAGCCGCCCAATGGGACAATGGGAAATCTCTAAGTGAGCTCGATTAGAGAAAGACGAAGACGAGGATCTATGCCAATATTTTTAGAAACATTGCATGCAGCCACTTGGGAATTTCCATGCCTTGGACTTGAATTGAAGAGTGACATCATAGGTGGTTTCAACACATCTCATTTGAATTAATGCACGCATCCTTGCTAATTTTAATTGTTTTTATATTGCGGATTCCACTCCTTTGAGGTTATTTAGAAGGATCATTTCGACTTTGTAGCCGCGTAAAAGCAAGGGGTCACATAGAATGTTAATGAACTTACTCGATCAACCCATATCAGTTCAATAGTGCTATGGTCCCACTATACCATCTAAACTCAATATGAGCACGAGCACCATTTAAGTTTGTAATCCTTTCATACTCACTTAAAATTTGGGAAAAATCTCTCTCCATGCAACACGACACTTTTATCCATCATTTTACTCCCTCACAAAGTATTTTGTAATCTCCAAGGGTTCTTTACCCTCATTGTGGTACATGTGTTGAACCCCTAATTTTTGGAACTCCAAGCATTTAAGCGTCCATCTTATAAGGAGACATTTGGTATTTTCCAATGGGATCTTTTCTGACGAGTCTCTTGTGTGTGTGTCCGCGCTTTGGGAGGTTATTCTAAGCTACCAAAGGGTGTCCCGTAGTGCATATTGGGCTATTCTAAGCCCCCAAAAAATGCCAACATGTCCAAAAAGTTACTCTAAGCCTCCCTGTTATCGTTAGTGTCCATGTGAAAGGCCAAATGGCCACTAGATACTTCTTTGTATATGTTCTTTAATAAAACATATAGTGGCCTCGTCAGTCACAGACTATAAGTTCAACCGCATTTGTAAGACCTAAGAGGTATGTCTTTGTGCTCCTTGTGTACTGTGTTTTTCTATGTATTCTCACAACCTCTGTGTGAAGAAGGAGAGCGCACCGTGGTGTATCGCCATTGAATTACTTCATTGGGATCAGAGCAATTGGATGCAAAAGCTTTGTTCCTTTTGTGCGAGCCAAGCGAGCACCCCCCCTTTCTCCAAGGCTTAGGACTAAGGGAGTGACCAAGGCATAGACTTTGGCATAACTTATCATCCAAGTCACCGAAGTCACCATTGGTGCCATTGGTTGTGCGCGAAGGAGGAACTCAACGATCAAGGAAGATAGAGGTTCTCGGTACTTCCCGGGAGGTCACCCATCCCAGTACTGTTCCCCCTAGAGCTCGCTTAACCGTGGCAATCTCTTCCCACTAAGATACACTCTTGTGGTGTCTAAAGAAGGGGAAAGACTAAGGTTAACATTACCTTGAACATGTTTTGGTCCCTCAAAGCTTCATTCTTTGCTTTCAAAGCCTATTTTTGAAACGTCTTTTGGAGCCATTTTGGAGTACTTTTGCATAGAGTTCTCTTCACATAGGTCCAAGAACATCAAGAAGAGTGTTCTTTGTACTTGCCCGATAATAAATATCAGCCTTTGGGGCTGTGTTTTCATCCACACTCGTAAAACTACAGGTTTCTCCAAAGGTTTTTCAATTTTGGGAGTAGCAACTACAAATTTATGCAAGTTTTTTGTGCCTAAAACATCAGAGTTTACAGACACTTGCAAGTGTTGTTGGCAAGTTTTTGGGCTATGCATTTAGATTTTTAGTATCATTTTACTGCATGTATTGAGCACATACACACCATGTGCGCTTCTATGGATACTGCTTATGTACGCCCATGTGATCATTGATATAGCCGTTACATTTTTTGCATAAAGCCTTTTACATTTAATAAAGAGGGTCCTGGTGAGGTTTTCTTAACTAGGAGACATCTAGATGTCGAGATCTCTTCGGTGATGCAAGTGGAAGACTTACCCAGCCTCGCCATAGGAGATGTATGATAGTTGTTCATAGATGCTCGATAAGCCTAGTTGGCTTTTATTGGGTAGCTGATTATACGTAGTGGAGTTAGTGATTCACTATGCTGGTAAACATGTCAGTACTTGTTTATGATATTTGACACTAGTCATATGCTCATTTTGCAAAGGGTACTCTAGCAAAATTTTTCCAAGTTTTTGGTTTAGTCAACTATACAGTGGTCGATTTGCTCATTGATATACTTATTCATTGGTGTTTGGACTCTTCTAGCTCTATTATCATTTTATTCAGTTCTCTACCATCATGACATCATAGGTCTCATGCACATCTAGTGGATCAGGGTCTAGTGCCAGTGTTCTGAGGAAGAGCTATAACTTGTAAGGCAAAAACCATTTTGAGACCCAAAAATTTGATGGCACAAACTTTGCTCTATGGAAGAATCAGATTAAAGACGTGCTGATTCAAAGGAGGCAATGGAAGCCAATAAATAGGATTTCAAAGAAGCCTATTGACATAGATGAAGATGACTGGGATGATTTAGATGAAATGGCTAGGCCTACCATTCACCTACACCTGGCAGATAATGTTTAATTTATAGTATTAGACTGTGAAAGTGCAGAGGAGCTTTGGAAGAAGTTATGTAATGCATATGAAAAAGAGACAACATCAAATAAAGTGTATATGATGAGAAAGTTATATGACCTTTGCATGAAGGACACAGATAGTGTTGCTACTCATCTAAATGAGTTTGATGCTATATTCTCCCAATTACAGGCTTAGAAAATGGATATGGATAATGAAATGAAAGCAGTATTGTTGTTATGCATCATACCATCATCATGTGATATGTTTTGCACAGCTATTAGCATGCACCTAGTGGTAAACTCATCTATGATGACATATGTGGAGCACTCTTGAGTGAGAAGTTTCATAGAAAATCTATGGTTGGCACTCAGCGTGGAGATGCATATAATGTTTGTGATTCTTACCAAGGAAAGAATCCGCAACGTGGCAGGAGCAAGAACAAGGAAAAAATGGTCAACAAAATAAGAGTAGAAGTAAATCAAGGAAGAGGGATATCGAATGCCATTATTTTTATAAGAAAGGACATATGAAGAAAGATTGTTATGCATTAAAGAATGCTAAAGGTAAAGGATAGAATATTGATGGGCATGTTAAACAATTACCTCCACTATCTACTTCGATTGTGAAGATTGAAGAAATTAATGCTATTTTTGATGATGCTAATGTGTTGACACTTGATAGTACTGTGCCAACTGAGGCTCTTATGGCTGATTCTCTTTCCCACACATGGTTACTAGATTGTGGTGCTTCTTTCCATGTGACACCACATAGAGAATGGTTCTCTAATTATGCAACAAAGTCTCTTGGTATCGTGAGACTTGGTGAATCTTACTAGTGTGACGTTGTGGGGATTGGAGATGTGGTTGTATAGTTCATTGATGGTTCAAAATTTATTATGCATAATGTATGCCATGTACCTTAGTTATCACGTAGTTTGCTATGAGTTTGTCTACTTGATGACCATGGTTACAAGGTGGTCTTCTATGCTCAGTCCTTTCGTATATCAAAGGGCAATATGATTATTGCAAAAGGAAGCAAAGTTGGGTCACTTTATCCTTTATTTGTATCATAAAAAGAACACTTGTTAGCTGTTAGTGAACAACATATGGCTTGTATTTGGCATGGTTGTTTGGGCCATATATCTCGTAGTGGAATGGAAAATCTTTCTCGTTGTGGCTACTTAGCTGTGTTATCTTTCTCTGATTTCTCATTTTGTGAGCATTGTCAATATGGAAAGCAAACTAGAAATGTGCATAGAATGCACATCAACTCTTCAATTCAGCCTTTAGATCTCATTCATGTAGACGTGTGTGGTCCTATGTCCACTAGGTCCTTAGGTGGTTCTCTTTACTTTGTCACTTTCATAGATGATGCTACTAGAAAAGTCTAGGTATATCCTATCAAATCGAAGGATGAGGTATTCCCTACTTTTAGAAAATGGCTTGCTTCAGTTGAGACTGAAAAAGGAACTAAGCTTAAGGCTTTATGTTTAGATAATGGAGGTGAGTATACCTCACATGAATTAAGCCTTTTCTGTCAGTCTAGAGGGATTCATAGAGAGTTTACAGCTCCATATACCCCAGTACAGAATGGTGTAGGTAAAAGGATGAATAGAACTATTCAAGATAGAGTAATTTCTATATTGCATCATGAAAACCTCTCAGAAGGCTTTTGGGAAGACGCGGTATTGATTGTAGTTCATGTGATTAACCTTTCACCTAGTGCTGTCAAAGGTCTGAAAGTGGCACAAGAGTTATGGACAGGGAAGCCACCATATTATGATCATCTTCGAGTTTTCGGGTGTGAAGCATATGTTCATATACCCAAGAGTCTTAGAAAAAAGTTGGACCATAAGTCAAAGAAATGCATTTTTCTTGGATATGGTCGAGAAGGACAATTTGGATATCGCTTATGGGATCCTGAAACACAGATAGTGATCAGAACTAGTGATGTCATTTTCAATGAGTCCAAGATGCATAAACAACCCATTAAGCAGGTTGAAGTGAGAAGAGTGGTGTTTGAGGATACTAGTCCTCCAGTTAGCATGCATAAAAATGCTGCACATAGGGATGTTCAAGAGAATGTCCGATCAGATCAGTCTGCACATGTTCCTGTTCAGCAACCATTGAGATGCTCTATGCGTGTCTCACATCCACCTGATAGATATGTTCCAAGTTTAGATTTTGTTATGCTAGCAGATGCGGGTGAGCCCTCTTGCTACAAAGAGGCTATGCAGATAGAGGATCATGTCAAGTGGGAGCATGCCATGAAGAGTGAGTTGGATTCTATTCACAAGAATGGTACTTGGGATTTAGTACCTTTGCCAAATGGGAGGAAAACTTTACCATGTAAATGGGTATATAAGCTGAAATTCACATCAGATAGTGCTTCTCCAAAGTATAAAGTGCGACTTGTTGCAAAGGGTTTTAAGCAACAACATGGTGTTGATTTTGAGGAAATCTTCTTTCCAGTTGTCAAGATGACTACCCTACGCATGTTGCTTGGATTCGTTGCAATGGAGGACTTAGAGCTAGTCCAAATGGATGTGAAAACTGCTTTGTTGCATGGAGATCTTACATTTGAGATCTATATGGAAAAACCAGAGGGTTATGTAGTTCTTGGCAACGAAAGTCTAGTTTGTAAGCTCAAGAAGAGCTTGTATGGACTTTAAAAGTCCCCTAGACAATGGTACCAAAAGTTTGATGCTTTTATGAAGTCTCAAGGATATTCTTGAAGCAATGAGGATCATTGGCTCTACACAAAGAGATGCTCAGATGGCTTGATACTTTATGTCGATGATATGTTGATTGCTAGGAATTCCTCTTATGAATTGTCAATTTTGAAAAAGAAGTTGAGGCAGACATTTGATATGAAGGTCTTGGGGGATGCCAAACATATTCTTGGCATGCACATTACTCGTGATCGGAGTAAAAGATGCATATACTTGTCTCAAAGTGAGTACATATCCAAAGTACTTTAGAGGTTCAATATGCAAGGTGGAAAGGCATTGAGTACACCTTTACCCACATATGTGGAATTGAGCATGCCCCAAATCAGATGAGGAAAAGGAATTCATGACCAAAATTCCCTATCAGTCTAATGTTGGTAGTTTCATCTATGCTATGGTAGCTACAAGACCAGACATTGCATTTACAATGGGAGTTGTGAGCAGATATATGTCTAATCTTGGCAACAAACATTGGGAAGCGGTCAAGATGATTTTGAGACATTTGAGTGGCACTAAGGACAAGTGTCTATGCTTAGGTAGAGGGAAAACATCCATTATTGGTTACACAGATTTTGACTATGCTTATTGTGTAGACAATCATAAGTCTACATCACGGTACATTTTTCATTTTGCTGGAGGTGCTATTTCTTGGAGATTTCGTCTTCAAGAATGTATACCTATTTCCACCACAGAAGTAGAGTATGTTGCAGCAAGTGAGGCATGTAAGGAAGCATTGTGGCTTTCTCATCTTGCTTGTGATATGGGTTTACCTCAGCATGTACCTTGTTTTCTTAGTGATAATCAGAGTGTCATTGCTTTGGCTAAGAATCTAGTCTATCATGCAAAGACCAAGCACATTGAGGTGAGGTATCACTTCATTAGAGATTGCTTAGCACTGAGTGCATTATTCTTGAGAAGTTTCACACTCGAGATAATTTTGTAGATGCTTTGACTAAGGCTCTACCACATGATAGCTTTTGACATTGTTATCACTTGATGGGGGTTACTTGATTCATGATCTTACACAATCTCTTGTATATTGTGCAACATGCCCATCATGTGGGAGGTATAGTTTGTATACTTACACTTAGGTATTCTTTATAGATCTTTATTTTTTCTCCCATAGTTACTTTGTCCATATTGGCCTTTATTGGGAGATTGTTACCATTAATGTCCATTTGAAAGGCCAAATGGCCACTAGGCACTTCTTTGTATATGTTGTTTAATAAAACATATAGTGGCCTTCTCAATCACAGACTCTAATTTCGACCACATTTGTAAGACCTAAGAGGTTTGTCATCGTGCTCCCTGTCCACTGTGTTTTTCTGTGTATTCTATAGCCTCTATGCGGAGTATTGTGTGTAGCCTTAGGAGCTTTGTTTTCTACTGTGAGGATATTGTTGTGGAGCTCTCAAGAAGGAGATTGCACCGTGGTGTATCGCCATCGAATTACTTCACTCCCCACCCAACCCTAACTTTTGTTGATCGATCCTTTCTAAGTGTGGTGACTTGAAATATGAAGTCTATTTTCAATGGTGACATAGTGTCTTCAAGTATATTATACTTGCCATCATTCATGCCTATGCTCATGCCCAGATTGAATGACACAAACTAAAATGTGTGGAAGCATAGGTTTCAGGCTTACTTATACATGAAACTATTATATGAACCATTAGATGCTAAAACCTGAGCCCGATAAGGATAGTGACTTAATTGCATGGAATAATTCGAATGTAAAAGATAAGGGAGTCCTAGGATAACTATTGGTAGCTTGTGATGAGTTAATAAATGACATATTACTTGTTGCAAGACTTCTCATGAAGCTTGGAAGATATTTCAAGATATTTATGAGGATAAAACTCCCTCTAGAGTTTATGCTTTAGAAGAAAAATTCCGTAACCTAGCCACTAGGCCCCAAGATCCCATCACCAAGGTTAATACCAATCTCAAAGATTATCATTGTAAAATCCCATTGTGTGATAGACAAGTATCAAGCCAAGATATGGATTTTGCTTTAAAATAGAATTCCTAAGTTATATGAGACTTCTGTAACAACAATTTATAATCGAGGTCAAGTGTTAACCTGGGAGAAAGTGTGAAGACTCTTGCTCCTTGACAAATCACAAGAAAAGTCTTCAACATCGCAAGAAGCAAGCACAAAATCTAAATGTCCCTTCAACAAGACTAAGAACTCTAGTAATCACTCTAGCAATGCTCTTAAGCAAGTCTCCAACAACTTTTCCAAGAAGTTTACATGCAATTATTGTGGAAAATTAGTGCATATTGAGAAGTTTGATTATAAAAAGAAGAACAATTCTAAAGCATCTACTTCCAAGAATCAAGTTAAGTCCTCTACACATAGGTCTCATTGTTCAAGTGAAGATCTCTTTATCTCATCAGAGGCCAATGCACTAATCACTTCTAGCTCATCACAGGAATAAATATTGTTAGTAGTGCAATCTCTCATATGTGCAAGGACTGAGGAAATAACAAAATTATTCCAATTGAAGGAAAACAAAAAGTACAAATTATGAATCACAAAGGACAATGCAAAGCCTTATCAAACATATTTTTTGTGTCAAACCTTTGCACGAATCTCCTCTCCATCAAAGCAATTACCAATCATCACAAACGAATTCTCTTTGATAAAACATTAGTGGAGGTGATTGATCCCAGCACTAAGGAAATCATAGTCCAAGGTGTTGAAGATAAAAGCTTGTACAAACTTTCCTACTTTCTTAGGAAGGAATCAATTTCCACCCTTTGGAGCCAACACTACAGACACACTTTGTACTTAACCAAAATCGCAACATCTCAATTGGCTAAGGCATTACCAAAGAGTGGACAAGGGTAAGACATCTACCAAGCTTGCACTCAAGGCAAGCAACATAGGGATCTTGTTCTAAAAGAAGCTTCCACTCGAGCAAGGAATCCTCTAGCTCTAGTCCACATGGATCTCTGTGGACCAATGATTAGCCCATCGCTAAGTGGATCACTCTACTTCTTTCTCATAATATCTGATCAAAATATATACATATGGTTCTATTTCCTCAAGTTTAAGGTGGATACATTTTCTAAGTTCAAAGAGTGGGTCTATCAATTTGAGAATGAGGCATCTAGTTCAACAAAGAACATTAGATCTGATGGAGGTAATTAATTCATCAATCATGACTTTGATAAATTCTTGAATCAAAAAGCCCTCAAAGGAAAGTCACTTAGCCTCATATGCCATCCCAAAATGGAGTAGCTGAGAGAAAGATCCATAGTATCATAGAAATGGCATGCACCATGCTTCACAAAAAAGCCTTACCATTCAAGTTTTGGGTCGAAGCTACACACACCTTAGTTTGCATCATCAATACAGGCTTCATAAGTACATTACTCAACAAGATTCCATTTGAAGCCTACTATTGATGCGAGCCTAATGTCAACTACTTTCAAATGTTTAGAATTGAAGCATTTTATACATGTGCCAAAAGGTATTAGACGTAAGTTGGCATTTAAGTCTAAGAAACATCTTTTCATTGGCTATAGTGAATAATCTATGGCATACAAATTGTACGAACTTGAGAACCACTCCACCACCATTTCAAAAGATGTCATCTTTTATGAAGCTTTAAAGCAAATAAATATCCTAGTTCAAGTTTGAGTCCACCCATCTACAATTCGAAGAGGGACACCATCGTTTCTAAGGAAATTTAAAAAGCTACTATTTCCCAACAACCTAAAGGATCTCAAATTCTCATCAAGAAGTTGCAACAACATGAACAAAGAAACTATGTTAATTAAGCACTTATGCACCAAGTTAAGAAAATTCTAGAGCCTTCCAACTTTAAAGAAGCTTAGTGCCAAACTGAGTGGGAAGATGCTATGGAGATAGAGATGGATTCAATCCAAAAGAAAACTTGGACACGTTCCAAAGCAGACTAATCATCAAGTTGTTGGAGTTAAGTGGCTATAAAAAGTTAAGTATAAATTAGATTTTACTTAAACAAATACAAATAAAGACTTGTACCTAAGGTTTATAATCAAAAGCACGACATTGATTATGAAGAATTCTTGCATTAAGTTCACAATTAAAATGGCCCATTTCTTCAAAGTTATATGGTCTTGGGGCAAGCAAGCATATATTTCTCACTAAATAAATTTGTTTGAAGGCTTTTGAACCTTAGAAAGTCGAAGCACATGTTTAAAGGTACAATCTTATCCAAAAAAGGGGCATTTAATCACCAAAATACACTCCAATGAAGAGACAAGGTCATAAGGTATTTGAAGAGACAAGGAGGGCATATGAAGAGACATGGAGGACATATAAAGAGTCATGGAAGGATCCTATGGATATTTAAGCACCACCCAAGATCCTTTTAGGTGTGTATGTGTGTGTGTGTGTGTATCCTAGGAAGCCAAAGTCCTACTTGTACATGTGATATTGACCCGTAGTCTATAATAGGATTTCATATTCTTTTGTATATCTCTCTTACCCTTTACAAAGGGTGCTGAATTTCTCTAGCATCTTGTTAGGACTTCATCTTCTCTTTGTAGGAAGCTCCATTCTTATGTTTCTTTTACTTAAAAAGATTATAACACAAGGATTCTATAGACAAAAGGATTTTGACAAATTCCTCTTCTACTGTGAATTATAGCTCTTTCTTTATCTGCTATTATGTCCCCAAACCTATTAGGAAAAATAGTATATCTTGTGTGAGTCAGTTGATGGGTACAGAGGTGTCCAATTCCGTTGAATGATAGGTAATTGCAAAGTTTCTGTCTCTACTTTATGTGGTACAATATTTTGTTGGTTGGATTTCGGAATTGAGAGATATGGCAATTTTAGTGAGTGTTGATATGAGATTATCTACGCCTTGGGTAGGGTCCAAGCTTCTTGTTGTGCATTATGAGGAGAAATCTTCCAAAAGTGGTATCAGAGTAGCTTAAGAAATCAAGATGAGGGCAAGAAGACTCATTTGAAGACTTGAAGTGAAGCAATACAACAAGGTGAAGTATTTAAAGGCTACATTAAGGGAGAGCATCTAGAGGAGTGCTCATCATCAAAGGAGTAAACTATATAGAAATTATCAAGGTAACACACACTTACTCATATTATGGTTGATAATTCCAATGCTATTGAGAAGCTTGAGAAGGACAACTATTGAATATAAATGTACAAGCTCATTTTCATATGAGCTATGCTTGGATAAATTTACCAAATATAAAGATAAAGGAAAAGAAGAGAAAAGGCAAAAAGAAAAAAAATTTTTAGTCAAAATTCATCTTCACATTCTCATCGGTTATAAACGTAGAGTGGGAGCGCATTTTAAACAAGGAGAGAAAGAGGCAAGAGCTCCCAATAGTCGGATCTGGTCATTTTGTCATTTTGTCTTCCCATAGACTCCTTCCAGCCCCACATCATTTTGTACACAAATCTGTTGTGAAGCTCATATCTCAGTGTATATGTAACCATTTCTTGGATTTAAACACTCATTGGAAAGCTTATCTTGTGCATTTCTTGTATTGCAAATGTCTCCTTCAAAACATATATATATTCTATGAGATATCAGTCAAAGAGTAAAGTCCATTGTTTCAGCATACCTGTATAGACAGGTAGTCTATTTTGGTCAGTAACATTTCCCAACCCAAATGTAACCAAATTGCTTGATTTTTGGCTTCTTGGAAAGATTTTTGCATTTACTTTTGCTGTCCCAAATATATCATTCAATGGATGCATATTCTTTGAGATATCTATTAGAGAGTGAAGTTAGGTTTTCAGTACACTTGTGTGCACAAGTGGTCAATTTTTGTCAATTGAGTTTCCTTACCAAAACTCATCCAAATCACTTGATTTTTATCTTGTGGGAAAGTTATTTGTGTGTATATTCTCTATCTCAAATATCATCCTCGAAAAATATATTTTCAAGGAGTTATAAGTCTGAGAGTGAAGTTCAATTCTTCAACATACTTGTGTGGATAGATAGTTCATCTTTGTTAGTTGAGTTCCCTAACCAAAACTTGTCCAAATTAAGTCATTTATAGCTTGTTAGAAAGCCCTCTTTGTCTACTTTGATTGAATAAAGGCATAGGTCCATTTGAATTTTTTATTGAGAGCAGAAAGCTATCTAAGGTGCAACTATTTGTCCAAGTGCTGGACATACAAGGGTTCACTACACGTTTTCGTTGTGCATAGGAGAACTCATTCTCCACAATTGGTATTAGAGAAAACTTGGTGCTGAAGCTTCATCAATAGAGTTGGAGTTCAAGAAAAGCAAAAGAGCAGCTACAAAACAAGGGGGAGCTTCACAAACACAAGAGCAAAGGACAATATAACTATTCGAGGTAACTCTCAAAGTTTTTGATAGTCTTCAATGGCTGACTTGGGTTAACAAGTAGAGAAATTGGATAAGGATAAGTATACTGTGTGGAAGTTTAGAATGACCAACTATCTAATGGGAAAAGGCTTGTGGGGTATTATGAGTGGAGATGATAATCAACCTCAAATCAATCAAGCTACGACCACCAAAGTCCAAAGGAGGCAAGCAAAAGAATGGGAAGAGAGGAATAGGAGAGTCATTTCCCTCATTTCATAAGTCATTACTAATGCCATGATAGGGCATATTCAACATCTAGGGAAATGTAAGGATGCTTGGGAAGCTCTTGAAAGGATGTATTCAACAAATACCAAAGCTAGGAAACTTCAACTCAAGAATGAGTTGAACAAAATCAAGAAAAGTTCAAGTCAATCCATAGCTCAATATACTTTGAAGATTAAGGAACTAAGTGATGCTTTAGCTTCTATTGGCACAACAGTTGAAGATGAAGATCTTGTGTTTTATACTCTCAATGGATTGAGAGAATATGAAAGATAGAAGCCTTTTATAACTTCCATTAACTTGAAAGATGCATATCCAGGTTTTGAACAACTAATCCCTCATCTTGTCACAGAAGATCTTAGCTTTGGTGGCCCCAAAGGAAAGGATAGCCACAACCAAATGTTATATGCAGGTCGAGGTAAAGGAAGGAACTCAAGAGGAGGCTCAAGAGGAAAAGAAAGAGGTCACAAAAACTCCAACTATAATCAAAACTATTTGGAAGACAACAAGGATGCATCAAATGCCAACACACAAGGAAGAGGTCGAGGTATAAGTAGAGGAAGAGGCCGAGGCTCCTACAATTCTCATGAAGGTATAAAATGCTATAATTGTGGTAAAGTAGGACACTATGCTAGTGATTGTTGGCTGAAGAGTGGAAGACCAAATGGAGGAAATCAAAGGAGCCAAAGCAACTATGGAAGCACCTCAAGTGAAGGAAGCAAGGACACGCTACTTGCAATGAGACATGAGTATAGAAGCTTTTGTGAAGATGAAAAAAAATGGTACATTGATTTAGGTTGTAGTAACCATATGTCATGCCAAGGAAGTTTGTTCACTAATCTACAGGGACCAAGTGGAAAAGGATGTGTTGAAATAGATGATGATACTCAACACATGATTAAACATATTGGAGATATAAGGCTTGGAGATACAAGCAACACAAAGGTACTATCTAATGTTCTTCATGTTCCTACAATTTCAAAGAACTTGATTTCATTAGGACAAATGGTAGAGAAGGGTTATCATGTCATATTCAATGAGAATGGGTGCTTCATAAAGAATCCAAAGGAAGGCGTCAAGGTCATTGCTCAAGGTAGAAGAGAAGGAAGGATGTTCACTTTGGATGTCCAACATCCACATGGAAAGGTCATGTACGTTCAATGTGGGAACAAGAAGATTTCAGAGCTGGACTTATGGCACAAAAGAATAGGACACATCAACATTCCAAAGATGAAGGACATAAGCAAACATGAAGTGGTAAGAGGTCTTCCAAAATTTTATAGCATTGGAGTACATGAGTTATGTGAAGCTTGTCAACTAGGAAAGCAAACAAGGCAGCCATTCAAGAGGAGCAATTATGTGGCCCCAAATGTCTTGGACTTGATACATACAGATGTATGGGGACCAACCCAAGAGGCATCAATGGCTAGTAACATAGTTTTTGTCACCTTCATTGATGATCACTCAAGAAACGTATGGCTGTTTTGTATGAAGCAAAAATCAGAGGTGCTTTCTATGTTCAAAAGATTCAAAGTTGAAGTTGAAAAAGAAATAGGAAGGTCTATGAAAAGCTTAAGGTCCGATGGTGATGGAGAATACTTCTCTGAAGAGTTTTCAGATTTTCAACAAGAGTGTGATCAAAAGGCAGTTTACTTGTAGGTATACACCATAACAAAATGGAGTAGCTGAGAGGAAAAATAGGAAAATTGCTGAAATTGCAAGATGCATGCTCAACGAGATGAAGGTACCATTGTACTATTGTGTTGAAGCTACCACAATCTCCATTTAATTGATGAATAGGTGCACAACATGGGGAATACATCACTTGATTGTAGAGGAGGTATGTTCTAGTAAGAAACCTGATCTTACACAGCTCAAAGTGTTTGGATGTGTTTGCTTTGTCCACATTCCACAAGAAGTTAGAACAAAGATGGAACCAAGGTCAGAAAAATGCATTTTTATCGGCTACTCGATGGAGCAAAAAGGATACAAGTGTTACAACCCTTGAACAAAGGAAGTAAGAGTCTCACAAGATGTGGTCTTTGATGAACTAAGACCATGGTATGAAGATAAAGGAAATGAAAAGATTCTTGAAGATTGTGATGATTATGTAGGAACAAATCAAAGAGAAGTTCAACAATCAAGCACAAAGGTTTCAGGTCTAGAGGCATCTACATCAAATGAAGAATGTTCAACATGGAGGGGGAGTCATTCTTTGTCTCCAAATTCAGCTCATAGTAGAGTGGAAGAAGTAAGTGCTAATCCAAATAGTGAGATAGACGCAAGTGAAGAAGAATATGAAGAGGTAGCTGAATAGGTTAAAGAAGCAACTTTCTACAGGCAATGAAAGAAGATCTTCAAGGACAAGGTATCCAACTCAAGGGCTGAGTTATGATAGTTTCATGGCGAAACAGTTTGCATACATGATGTACGTTATCAAAGACAAAGATCCTGAGACATATGAAGAAGCTTGCACACAAAAGGAATGGAAGCAAGCTATGAAAGAGGAGATCAAAGCTCTCAAAGATAATCACACATGGGAGCTAGTGCCAAAGAAAGAAGGTATGAAGATTGTTCCAAACAAATGGGTGTTTAAAGTAAAGAGGAATTCTGATGGTTCACTAGCTAGATATAAAGCTAGATTAGTTGCCAAAGGATTTAAACAAACACAAGGCATAGATTATGATGAAGTTTTTAGTCCTGTTGCAAAGATGGGAACAATCAAAACATTAATAGCAATTGGTGCTTCAAGGAGATTGTTGGTAGCAGCCATGGCACTCAAGGACTTACAAGACAAGGAAGCCAACACAAAGATTCAGAGCAAAGAGAAGGACCAAGTAGGCAAAGTGGTCAACACAGATCCGGCAAATAGGCCGTATAATTTTTCACGAAGCAATATTTCCTAAATAGTGATCTTAGTCACTTCACACCATTGTAAATAACATTTTTGATTATTCCTACTCCATTTTGTGCAAGCCAAGGAGTCTTCGAGATTGAGGATACTAGTAGTATTTATGTACCAATTTTCATAATTTTCAGAGCTCGTTTGAGCCTCCAAAATAGCCTAGGAACCTAATTTTTAATTATAAAAATTAGGTTCCTAGGCTAGTCAAAAACTATAAAAAGAGCTAGAGAGCTCATTTTTGAGGTTAGCTTGTCGTAGATTTGAACTTTGTATGAGAACTCTTTTGTAATGGAAGTTACTCCTTTGTTACTCTCTTTGTTCTTGCCGTGTGTGCGCGTGTGTGTGCATGTGTATGCATGCTAGTGTGCTTCTTTATGACCACTTGTGCACATCACTTGCTCGAGATCTTCATACCATCCTCATGTCTTCCCGGATTGACATTAAAGGAGGTGCTACTCACTACTGAGCTACACCAAAATTTGGCACCATTGCTGGGGATCGAGCTTTGAGGACCAGCATGTGATGGTAAGACATAGAGTAGAGACGTTGGAAGAGTAGGTAAGCATTATCTTTTACTTGATTTACTTGTTTTTTTTCCTTCCTCTTCACTTCAAAACACCATATCCACACACCATCATCTTCACCATCGCAACCATATACCTCCATCTCCATTCATTTCTTCATTTTCACTTGAGAGCGAGAGTGAGAGAGAGCTTGTATGCGCACTTGTGTTCTCTGTTTTTTCTGAGTGTTCTTGCAGGTACTAGCTTCCATTGCAGCATCAGTAGCTCTAGCAGGTGAGAAAATTGACTGTGCAAGTCCCGAGGCGTTGACCTCTGTCGATCGCGATCGACAGAAAAGTTGGACATTTGGTAAAACAAAGTGCACCACCATAACACACATAATGAGCACATTGCAAATCACTAATCAAAATTTAAAAATTCCCTAATTCTCTATCAATCGCGATTGACAGCCACGGCGGACAGACCTTGTCAATCGCGACCGACAGACCCTATCAATCGCGACCGACATACCCTATCAATCGCGACCGACAGATCCTGTCAATCCTGATTGACAGACCACGACGGATTGCCATGTAGGACTTAGTCAATTGTGATTGACATCGTCCATTGTGATCGACTGAAATATCATGATTGACACAACGATTCGCATGTCCACATGTCCATTGCAACAGATACACCCACAATCGATTGAATTTGCATCGAAATTTATGGAAAAAGTGTCGATCGCGATTGACACCATGAATCGCAATTGACAGGCCCCATGATCGACTCTGTCGATCGCGACTGACACCATCAATTGTGATTGACGTGTCGATCGCGACTGACAGACCCCGACGGACACCTCTGTCAATCGCGATTGAAAGCCCTGTGGATCGCGATTGACAGCCATATTTGGAAATTTTTTTAGGGTTTTTTATTCCAAATTTTGGGGTAATTTTGGGCATACATATCAAGTAATTAGTGCTTTGTGAGGTCCCAACACTAGTAATTTGAGAAAAATCATGTGGGCCTGTTAGCCTGTTTCAATCATGTTTCTACCCTAGAACCCTGAACAATCATAACTTCCTCATACGAAGACAAATGATTGTTTTCCATAAAGACTAAGGACAATTTAGTCTATGAATTACATGAATAAAAATGTCTTGTTATGTCATTTGAATTTAATTCTTCAACTAACTTTGGGACTTTTACAAGTCCATTGAGATCATCGAAGGGCGTTCAGAACACTAGCATATTGCAGGCTTGAGAACGGGGTGCTTGAGTACCAAAGAGCAAGGGCTAAGCAAGTGAGGTTGGAGTATTCTCAACTCCCTTTGTCAATTACTAGCTTAGGCTAAGTGTGAGTCGTACTAAAAGTAAGTTAGGGTGATGATAGGCATCTATCCAATCGAAGACTACTTAATCACTCAAGTTCAAGAAAAAATATAATCTCTTTGTGATTGATAAATTAAAAGGAAAAGAACTTCACATGGTATGATCAACTTAAAGTGCAGAAATTCACTTAAATATTCCTAACGACGTGATATCAAACAAGAGCATAAACACGATAACCAACTAAAAAAGAACCAAGTGACTGATACAAAGTGAGTTGCAACGAGGTTGTACTTGGGGTAAAATTGGGGTTGCTCAATCAGGCATATGAACCTTAGATCAGGAAGACATCTAGGGAGAGATAGACAAAGCCTTAGGTCTTCAGAGGCTAGTGTCAATCACACTGCTCGGTCTTGGGCCCAGTAGTTGAGCAATTATCCCCACTACACTAGCTCTGAAGCTAGTGAATTAGAGATGTCTTATGGTATGGAGAGACTTACAGGAAGTTTAGGTGTGGCTTACTGGGAGAAACTTGAAGGCCCGTATAAACCCCAACTTGAATAAATTAGGACCAACCAATTAGGTGCTCGCATCTATGAGGATGGCCTAAGAAGATCTGTTGTCCAGACTAAAAACTCTGATCAACCCCTTGGACTAGAACATCTAGTGGTCAAGTTTGAAAATGGTATATACCTAGAATAAGGAAGGAACAATGTACGTGGTCACCACCCAACCGGATAGAACATATGAATTTGGTAATGTGATTCTAGAGACAGACATAGGTGACATAGAGCAAGGGAACTTAGGAAGAGAGCCTAGAACTCCCCGAGGCAAATCAGTCTTGACTAGAATCATCACTGTAGAGTGGGTTCCCCAAGACAATAAGAGCATATATTTGCTCTTGAACCGAGAGACTGAGGAGGCCTTTTGGAGGTATAAGACTGACCAGTCTAATGAAGTGGGAATGCTCACAATCTATGAGTCTAAAGATCGTGATAGCCTAGGCAAAGTGACCTATTTAGACAATACTTCAGAGAGGATCTTTGTGGTCTCAGAACATGGTAGGCATGCCTACACTTGGAAGGGTGAATTTATTTTTCCCCAACCAAGATCTAATGTTTCCTATGGTCACCAAGGAGCTAGAACATCCCAGGCCCATGGAGTTCACAGGGACAAGAGTAGAGACATGCGGGAAGTAAGCTTTGCTAACCCATTGGGAAGAGAAAGAACGAGAACGGAGACAGATAGAGTGGAAATCGAGAGACCTAGAGACACAAGGAACCAAAGAAATGCAGATGATTTTCCCTTGCCAAGGCCTAGGGAACACATGAGGACCTTCAGGCCTACACAACTAGTTAAGTCCATGAAGAACTATTTCGATGGCACTGGAGACCTGTACGATCATGTGGTAGAATTTAGGCAAGTCCTAAGAGCCAAGCAAGTTGATGAACTATTCACACAGTACAATACCTTTGGCCTAAATCTCAAGAACACAGCCCTTACATGGTTTCAATCACTTCACCAAGGTCAATTCAGGAACATAGACCAAATTCTAGAGGCTTTCATCACAGAATTTTCTAAGAGTGGCATACGCTATACTTGTGGAGGTGACCATATGGTGAATGTATGTCCCATTATGGATCAACCCCAAGTGAACCCTAATAGTCAATACTGCACCATAGAACGGAGGTACACTAATCACACCACGCAAGATTGCCCATACAATAAGCAAGCAGTTAGGCAAACTTACCCACAGCCATACCCACAACAAGGAATGTATCGAAACCAGTACACACCACAACAATATGGCAGGCCACAACAACCCTATCAACCACCTTATCACGGGTAGCAAAGACCTCAACCAGTTCTCGCACATCAGCCCCCTCCTCTAGCCGATGTGATTCCAGTAAAGTATGCAGCTGCAAAAGAGAATCTGACTAGAGCCATAGTGCCAATAACACCATTGCTATCAGAAAGTGACCCTAGTGATCATATTTTTGACTCTACTCACATTGATAGCCCACAAGCTTACTACATGTAGTCTCCTGAGCATAATGAGTCATACTATTATGAAGACCCGAGTGAACCTAGTTGGGAGCCAGAGTATGCAAATGTCATGTAGGCAAACCCCAAGTCTAGACCCCAACCTAGGCACGTAAGACCCCCATTTCCTAGAGGACCATGCTACCGATGTCAGGAAGATCACCTCATTCATGATTGCCCTATGCCTGCACCTACACAACCCCAATCTGTGACAATTCAGGGTTTTTGTCCGATTATGGGAAAGAGCATCTCTTGCGAGATTGTCCTAAGAACCCCAACAATATACCAAAAATCACTCCTATCAACGTTATTGGGTTAGTTGTAGACTCTACAGGAAGTGTAACTTCCACTGCACCAGTGCAATTGGTCACTAGAGCTCAAGCTTTGCAGCAAAACCAAGGTTTAGGCTAGGAAAAGAGTTCAGAGGTTAGCAAAACTGAGAGCATAACTAAGAAGAGGACCAGAGCTTGGAATGATAGTCGTGGGAGAATGAAAAGGCAATGGGCAAAGAAGATGAGTGAACTCGAGGAAAGTCTAAGAGAAACGAAAGCCAAGATAATTGAACTCACTCTCACACTACTCAACCACCGCCATTCCCATCTCCCTCCAATCCACCACCTTCCAACCCACCTCACACAATTCCACCACCCCCTAGAGTAGGATCAGTCTTAGCCGATCCCACTCCTGAGGACCTAGACATGATGCTTAAAGCATATCAGGCCAGAATCCAAGAAGGTCCAAACATAACGGATCATGAAAAGTGTTACCCTAGAGCCCAACTAGAGCTTGCATGAACTAAAATTTGTGCTAAGATGGTGGAATTGGCTCAAACCATGTTTGAAGCCAGTTGCCTCTTTAACTTCTCTAGTTAAGCTAAGACACGATTGCACTTTGATGGACTGTTAAAAAGATTGGAGAGGTTAATTGCAAAATCTGAAAAGGACCCCACCTCTCAAAGTAAGGACAAGGCAAGTGAAAGGATATAAGGAATCAATAATGTCTTTCATCTTTGCCACATAATCAGATATTGATTGTGAAGCCTTCTTCTTGAATGTGGTAAACTCTGTGCATAGTGATGCTTTCCTTGACTTGGTTGTATTCTGAAAATGCTCCTTCAAAGCACTCCATATATCACTTGCATTTTCAAGTCCTCTGATATAAGGAAGCAAGTAATCATTTACTGCCATGTAGATAATGCTCCTTGCTTGAGCATCCTTCTTCATCCAAATCTTTAAATCTGCAATCTCCTCCCTAGTTGGAACACTAGGATCCTTGAAATTTGGCTTCTCTTCTTCTCTTGTGATGTATCCCATCAGATCGTTGCTCATAAGATGAGCTTCCATCCTCATAGACCAAGCTAGATAGTTCTCTCTATCCAACTTCTCAATTTGGAGACTATCTCCCATCCTTTCTTCACCAGTACTATCAAATCTTCAACCTTATGAGTAATGAATGTACCTTAGCTTTGCAATTTACTCCTTCTGATCCTTTTGATTGCTCTTGTGTGTCTCCCTTTAGCTTTTCCTTTACATTTTGTCCTTTTGAATCTTCAAATGTTGAATTATGTATGTCTGCAGTAGTTGGAGTCTTCCTTTTCTTCAAATCTGATTATTCTTTCTCTGATATCACTGATGGAGATTATTAATCTCCAAAAGACAATATACACTTGACTTTAGAACATATCTATCTTAAGTATAACTCAAAACTTTCACCAATTTTGAAATCTTTTACCAAAATATGAACATTGAGCTTCTCTATGAAAACTAGCTTCAGTCAGAAAAGTCTACCTCACAAAATTCACTCATTGATTGACGAAATGATTAGAGTTTTCTATGGAAATTTGAGAAAACACTCTTCTAGTGTTTGGGAAACTACTCCAAGTTAAAGTTCTCCAAAAGAACGTACAAAAGGTTAGATTTACTTCAATAAGTAAACCTGTGTTTGAAACAAGCACTTTCTACAGGCGGCTTCTACATATGCAACTTTAAACCGTTGGTTCTCACAAAATATAACCCCTTTAATGAAATGCTTTTAGAAATTGATAGCTTACCTTCCAACTTAGATTTTGACTAATCATTTGTGTGAACCTTTACACTATACACTGAGAGCTGATCAATTCTTTGATCATCAAATTTGTGCATGTTACAGAAAACACTTATCACTTCTTCAGATACAAATGTTCCTACTTACAATTCTCTGAGCTTGATTACAATAAGACTCTCAAAAAATGACCATAGATGCATTAACTATGGACTTAGACATCTACAAAAGGATTTCTAAAATGATCAAGCATAGAAGGAGGAATCGAGAAAAGATTGACGTGCAATTCTTAGAAAACTTCTTATATTCAACTCATCTTACATCTAATGGATGATACTCATTCAACTTATGATCTACTCCTCTGTATCTCATCTATTCTTCATCTCTCATATATATCATGACTATATATAAGTGTATATATACATATGAGTGTGGATTCATCATTACTTCAAGTATTTGTGAAGTATTTACAAAGCTAATGTACATGTGTATATAGACCATCTCTTTCTAAACCTCTACTTCACTTCATGCTCTTAGGCTTCAATCTTTTCTTCAAGTCTTCACTCCTAAGCTTCATATAATCATCAATTGTTGATTGTCTTGCTCCAACAAAGATGAGGGCATCTCTTTTAGATGTTCCCGAATACCTAGTGCATGGTAGATAAGTATGGTCAAAGCTACACTCCAGTTCATAAACTTCTTGTGGTTCCATTGTTTCTTAGCTTGAAAAAGAGTTCTTGGATTTATGGTGTCATGTTCACTTGATTACCGATCTGTTTAATAGCATGAGACAAGAGTTGCACAATGATTTTTTGTGGTGCTGTGTAGCGATGCATGTTTGGAAAGCAGAAGCGTTGATGAATCAGATGGAGTTGTTCTTCTATATCTATATGATTGATATCGGTGAATGTTCAAGTCTTTGTTCCTCGGCTTTCATCCTTCAAGTCTGTGTTCCCATCTTTTTCCCATCCAAAAGTTTCTTTGATCAAGTCATGAGTGAATTGGATGATCGCCCATTATCCTGCCACATCTAGGACTCTTGATTCTGGCACTAATGGGTTATGTAAGGCCGGATGGAGTGTATTCATCACCTGAGTGCATCCTTGAAAGTCCGGCTTGTAGATCGGTATCTCAAAGTATTTCTGAATACTTGCCTTTGTCATTATATCCAAAGTTGATTGGAGTTGATGTATGACTTTGAAATCTTGGGACATGATCGGGAAGTGATGGTCGGTATCCATAATCTTTATTATCACTAAGAAAAGATAATCTCCAATAGATTGGTCCTATCAAAACTAATGACCTTTGGCTTTGTTCATGCTTTGTAATGGAAATTCCAATACCTCTTCTTGCACAGTAGCCTCCGAATCCTCGGAAGTCATCTGCACTTGTAATAAAGAGAGAATCAGCTCCTTGTAGAGACTAATTCATGTGTTATGTGTGGTTTAGTGGTATGTCGTTTCTTTTGTCACTCCGTTCCCCCTTGCTTAAGTAAGTAAGGCTCTCAACACACTTCTTTTGAATTTTATTCCTGAAAGAAAACAAAGGTTAGTTCTAGCTGAAGCATTTATTTAATTACAATGTAAGTTCATTCCTATGGCAGTAGAATCTAAGACGTATTCCAATGATGGAAATATGCACCACTAGTTTTGTTGAACAAACAATTTGTTGAATGCATGGCCTTGTAATGTGGCCCTCACATGCATACTCTAGGTGCATTGAATTCTTTATGAGTGCAAATGGAATCACCCTTTGTCTGTCGTTCCAGTTCTTGCTGCTTCTTGGGTCTCCATATCCACTTTGTAGTTGGTGCTTGATGCATTCAGCTCTGTTGCATTCCTTGATCTCTGGTGCTTGTTTCCTTTTTGCTCGGGATCCAATTTGTAGTTGGTGTGTTCCTTCGATACCATTGGTGAATCTTCGTAGACTTCTTTTCTTCATGTTGTAGATATGATATCTCACCAAGCTTCCTTAGCTCTTGAGTTTTTGCTTGTCTGACCTTCTTTGGGATCCATATATATTGTTGTGTCTTCTGGGCTGCCACTAGTGATTTTGGAAGCCATACACGAAGAAGTCTTTGTGGTTCTGATTGTAATGATGAGGATTGGTTGTCTCTCCTTGTCTTCATGGGGTGGTTGATCCGCTTCTGTGTTGGCTTTTGTGGTTCCATCATTTGATCCTTCTGTACCCATTGCAGACGAGTATTACATGGGTGTGATGCTCAAACAGTAGGCATCCATGTGGATGTTCTTCTTTTGTTGTAGGTGAATTTAGAAGCATTCTTCTCACTTTCTCTCTGTGGTTCATCTTTCATGGGAAAGGAGGGCACATCAGCAAGCAACACATCCTTATTTGCAAACAATTCTAGATTAGGCCATTTGTTGGACGTGCACTCTATTGATTCAATTTTTGACTCCTTTTCTAAGTTTTCTTCCTTGGGTTTGATAATCTCATGAACGTGAGAAGGTCTTTCTTCTAGCAAGTTAAAGATCTCCTTATGTCCTATTTTGGCTAATATGTATCCTTGTGCTAGATGAATGCTCACTTCCTTCTTGATAATCCAGTCTTGCCCTAGGATCAGATTTTCAATTAGGTCTTTGTCCTTGCATACCAAAACTCTTTGCTCCATAGTAGAATTTCCTAAATGAAGAGATATTAGTGTTTCTCCAACACATTCTATAACTTGGCCTCCAATGCCTATCATGCATGCTTTAGTGGGACTTATGGTTATTTGAAGATGCGTGATTAACTTCCTTCGTATACAGCTTATGGCTGCCCCTCAGTCAATTAGAGCATCTGTTATCTTATACTCCTCATTTCTGATTCCTAGGTTTGAGTATGGTTTGGATATGATAAGGCTTTCATTACTGGCATTACTGAGTTGGTAGTTGGCCATGGGTATAGGTTCCTCTCCCTATAAATATCGTTCATCCCTTTGTCGTATCCACTCCTTTCATCTCTTGATACGCTCTAAGGCTTCTTGGCGTGCTTCTTCTCGAATCCTCTTCTCTTCCTTCCATCGATTTTATGCTCCTACAAGTCATGCTAACATCTGATCTGTTAATGGTTCCATATATCATTTTACTCGACATCCACTGATGTAGTTAGGAAGTATATCTCCATCTAATGTGGCTAGATTCACTATGACGCTCGTTGAGATTCTATTGATCAATAAGGGTCCATATCCGTGTTGTTCTAGTTTCTTGGCATGTTATTTTAGTGTATATACTAGGACTAGATCTCCTTCCCTTAGGCCTTTGTCTTTGATATGTGCATTATAATATGCTTTCTGTCTCCGTTTAGCAGCATAAATTCCCATGACTGCTTGTAGTCTTGTTTCGTGTAATTTCTCAATTTTTTCTAGTTGCTTGGATAGCTCATGTCTTGTCCACTCATAATGTTGTGCTACTGGCAAAGTAGGCACCAAAAAGTCAATTGGCAAGATTGCATTTTGTCCATAAACTAGATTAAATGGAGTAGTACCAATGGTTATCTTGTAGGCCACACGGAAGGCCCAAATTGCGTGATGCAATTGTTTTTCCCAATCTGACCTTCCATTGTTGACTATCTTTGTCAATCAAATACATAACACTTTATTGGAACTCTCTGCTTGACCATTGGATTGAGGGTGAAGGGGGCCTATTTTTTATGCATCACTGAAATTCATTCATCAAAGACTCTATTACCTTGTTAATGAAGTGTGTTCCTCTATCACTTACTATCTCTATAGGTATTCCAAAGCGAATAAAGATGTTCTCAAAGAGAAACTTTGCCGTGGTTTGAGCATCGTTCTTTCTAGTTGCTTTTGATTCTACCCATTTAGTTAACTCATTTGTTGCCACTATTATGTACTCTACATGTGATCCTTTTGCTAGTGGGTTAATAGGTCCTAGGAAATCAATACCCCATTTGGAAAAGGATCTTGCACAAACCATGGTTCTGAGATGCATATCATCTCTCCTAATAGGTATGTGGTTCTTTGGCATACCTCACAACTCTGTACATAGGTCTTTGCATCCATGTGTAGAGTTGGCCACCACATGCCTGGAAAGAGAATCATTTTTATAGTTCTTTTAGCTGAAAAACGTCCCCCTATAGCACCCGCATGTGCCATCTCTAATATAGGTAAGTACTCTCCTTCATGCATACATAGGCGTAGTTGATTGTCCTTTGCTCTTTTGAATAGTTGTCTCCCCAGTATGACGTAGTCCTTGCTCATTTCCTCTAGGGATCGCTTTCTAGCTAGACTTGCTTCTTCCTCATGCTCATGTGTTTTTAAGAACTTTACCAATGTTCTACTCCAGTTTGTGCTATTGTAGTGAATTTTAATGATGTATGGTCTTTTGGAGTATTTTCTTGGCATTTTGAGCAATTGCTAATATACTCATGAACATCCTTACGCATATCTGGCCAATAAACTCCCAATCGTTTTAATTCCCTTAGTGTTTCATGAGTTCCCTTATGCATTTTGGAGGTTTTTTGGAGCATTTTCTTGGCATTCTGAGCAATTGCTAATATACTCATGAACATCCTTAGGCATATCTGGCCAATAAACTCCCAATCGTTTTAATTCCCTTAGTGTTTCATGAGTTCCCTTATGCATTTTGCATCTATTTATGTGAGCTCGTTCCATCAAATTCTTCTGTTCTGCTTCTTCTACACACCTTAACAATACACCATTGGGTTCTTTAAAATACACACTTCATGCCACAATGTGCAAGTTACATGATTGTAGAAATCCTTTCCTAGCATCCTTGTTCATTTGATGTTGTGGCCCATGGGGGTAAGTATAGGAATCAATTTCTATGCCCACTTAGGGCATACTTCCAAGTTGAACAAAAAAAAGTATCTGGTAGGTCATCTTGCTACTCCATTGGGTGGTTCTCCATTGTTGAGTATAGGGTATGCACCCATATTTATTTGTGCATAGGAACCCTTTTTTTGTATATACCTAGAGTTTCACATGAGAACTCCCTCTTAGACACTTTTTGATATTTCTCCAAAAGTAAGGCTTTGGAAACCTTGTAAATGCTCACATTTTTGGTAGATATGTAGAAAAATCCCCACACACGTATTGCTTGAGATATGATTGTTAGAAAGAATATTTCCCAAGATCTTTTTGAGATATGTTAGTTAGAAAGCATGTGCTCATTTTTGACTAGTCAAAAAGAGCACATGGGGAAATGTGCTTAGCCTATATATAGAGGCTCATTTTTGTAAAGAAGGGAGCTTTTGGTTCGATGTGCTCTCATGTATATATCCTTTGAATGGAAGAACTCTCTTTTCTCTTAAGGCTTTATGCATATATGTATTTAGTCTTAGAGTGTGAGAGAGTGAGATGTGTGTGCATGCTAGCATTTCCTATGTGTGTAAGTAGAGTGTTGCAACTTTCTTGTATTTTACATATGTGACTAGGATCCTTGACTCCCATCTCTCCATCTTTTCAAGCATGTGGCATAGCTGCGGGCTGATGGCCAATGGCTTGAACATGTTGGAGGTTGGGATGGATGAAAGGAGAGTCCTTCTTGAGCCTTCCTTCTTGCTTCCATGCAAGGTGGTGTGGGTCTTGGCTCCCCAAGGATATACTACAACAACAAATTTGGCACCGTTGCTGGGGAGAACGGCCTTTCATCACTTGGAGTGCTCAAGAGCATGTGGTAAGATATTGATTTGCAATTTTTCTGCTTATTCACTTAGGTTATGTGTGTTGGTATGACACTTTCACCCTTCCATTGGACCATTAGCTCCCCATTTCGTTGTTTTTGTAGGGTAGTTTTTAGTTCATTTTGTTTGATGCACAAGAACACTCCCTTAGCTTCCTTCTCTCTCTTTCTCTCACACATACACACTTCTCTCCACACACACATTTGGGCATCACTTTCCATCTCTGTCACCTCTATTTTAGTGACTATCTTGGATAGGGGGATGGGTAGTACCCTCTCTGGCCCCTTCCCTCTCTTCATCTCCAAAATAACAAACATCAAAACACATCAAAGAAAGTTGATCTGAAGTGCAATTTTGCAAGGAATTTTGGTGGAGATTCACATTCACAAGGCTCTTTAGGAGCTAATCCGATGGCAACACTTGGATCTTCACACCCATGTGCATTTACTGTGATGAATAACGACAAAGCATTTTCTTTTCGAGAGTTATGGTGGGTTGGTTGGTTGGTTGGTGGTGACTATCTCCGAGGTGTCCACTTACTGATCAGAATTCATTGGGAAAGGCATTAGTTCCCCTCAGCTCTTTTTGCATTTTCGGATTGAGCTTGCTCTGCTCCCCCCATTGCCGCCATGGTGGGGGTGAGATAAGGTCCCTTGTGGAGCTATTTCTCTGTGGACATATCGGGTTGCCCCGTGTTTCAAGGGTCTTGAAAACAGGCTATGTGTCCCTGTTCACTCCTCTGTGCTTAGTATACGTGCATGTCGAATAATCAAGTGCGCTTAGGTTGCACCTCTATGGGAGATTCCTTGTGTCGATTTTTGCTCCTAGGGCACAATAGGCAAGGCTCCCTCATCTCCCATTTTGACTCTACTCCAAGTCTCCTCCCCTCTTGAAGGCTGTATGATTGTTCAGAAGGCACGTATAACAATGACACATGGAGGGCGGAATGCATAGAGCAAGGTTCAGTACAAGGATTTTGATATTGCTCCACAAGCATAGGAAGATAATACATCAAGTGTTGAGCAATGTAGCGAATGTTCTTCTAGAGTTGGAGGTGCCACTGTGTTGGGTGTTATGCCTACTATTGTTTATGGTCTTTCTGATAGTCATATCATGAGCCTGCAATGCTGGAACAACCACCGAAGATCTGAGCAGCGTGCTTTCTCTTGTCGGCTTCATAAACGGGCTAACCCACTTCTATCCACTCTAACTCTGCCTCAGTCATTCCTTAAGCTTAGAACTCCCTGATACTACTCAGATTCTATCCTTGAATGATTCTAGCAAGCCTACAAAGCTCCATACTATCCCCAACCTGTCTGATCATTTGAACTACAAATGTCTACAGTTCTTTGTCATCTTGATTTTGAGAGGCAGTCCTCTCAACATTATGAGACTATTGAATCACACTTCTAGATGCTCTTCGTCAAAGCAACCTGATACTACAGTCTTATGTCAACCCGTAGAATGAAGCTAACAATACCCAATTTTGCATCTACTGTAGTGGCATCTCCGTGGTGGTCTTGAACAGGTAATTAGAGCATCACTACAGCTGGAGTTGGCAGAAGTATTGCACATCCCCCAAAGATGTCCAGAATGTAGCTCCTATCTTTGTATGCATCCCATACAGATCGTATGTCAGACTTCATCAGGTGCAGCATAATTTCTTGATGACATGTCATGAAGATGGCAAGCTTGAATACACCAGCGACTACCTGCAAGGCATTAGCAAATGGGTCCATGCCTTATAAAGAAGTGAATCAGGACATGGGAGTGCATCTTGTATTGACAGATTTTTAATCTCAAAAGTGTCTCTACAAAGTTGTGGCAAGGTCGGTGCTTGAGAGGGTACTAGAATGATACAATGGGACTGTCATGGCATGCGGACAAACGGGTACAGGTAAAACTTTTATGCTTGACAGATTGGTAGAAGCAGACATGGCTTATCATGGAATAATGGTATGTGCTATCGAAGATATCTTAGCTGGTATTCGCTCAGAGCACTGGTATCTGTGCTCGAATGCTCCTAGTAGATCGTTATGTTCTCCATCAGAATAGCAAGCGAGGACAAATTGGTTGCCATACACTGCACTCAGATTAAAGTCAAGCTTCTGCTCCCTACCTAAATATCTCCGATACCACATTTGTGTTGCTCAGGTTTTGGGTTTTATGAAGGAAGGATTATTGGATGGGGATATGATAGAGTCGAGGTTGGCCTCTAAAAGCTTGAAACATTCATCAGGCCTTATGTGTTGTTGTGCTGCTGTGTCTGCATGCAACTAGAACTGGACGATTGGAGGAGCCTCATCTTCATTTTTGTGCGACATACACGATTACAAGAACTCATGCCTCTGTGCTTTGGATGATGTGACAATGATCCTTCTCTGAGTTGTGATCATCCATATGAACAAACCCATTTGGCTCTCGGATTTGGGCAACACACATGAACGACAATTGCTTTTAGATAATATCTGATGTATGAGCCAATATGTGTACCTTTCTTGACTATGATCAGATTTTGGGAAGCATTGTTGAAACCATCCGATGCCATCCATTGCTTGCTGAAGTGGCAAAGGTGCCTTCCACAATTGTGCTTGCTTGCAAAAGCTAACCATAATAGGGAGTTGACTTCAAGAATTTCCTAGATGTGTAATAGGGCACACTCATTGTTGCCCTCTACTGAAACTCAAAGATCCTTTGGCAGTGATAACATACTTCTTACCTTGGTGATGTGTTGCCTCATGAGAAAGCTTAAAACTATTCAGCACCACTCAACTGCATTGGAGTCGTGGTATGACTCCAGCTCAAGCTATAAGGTGCACGATAGCCTACGGACTTGGTTAGCTTCCAAGGTTAGCTCAGGGGTTGCTGGGTCCATGAGGATAACGACTACCGAAAGGGTCTCTGGTGCAGTTCTGATGAGTCAATACTCACCCACAATGCCTGGAGCTGGACTAGTCTAGAATGGTGTAAGGATTCCATGTATCAGGTTGCTTCTCTGCTTACCACTATGCTTCCAAAGATTTGCAGACATCAAGTCTGTTGTGAACCCTATATTCAAGAGTCATTGAAGCTTTGTTGCAGCTGGTCAAATGGGGTCGTTGGTGATATCTACTCCATGACTATGAAGTCTGTTATGTCAGGACTATTTCATTTAGATGTTTGTCTTCTCCATGGTAAGGAGAACAACAAGGATAAATAATGCCAAAAAGTCCTCATTCTGCAGTAATAAGGACTGACTGTCATATGCCAATCTGAAAGTTATTTGTGCAACAAGGATGCTAGCTGCACCAACTTAGACATATGAGCTATATTGGGGTCATGAATCTAACTAAACATTAACTTTGATCCTAGTACAACTCATGGTGCAACATCTACCACATATAGATCATTTTCTCCATTGGCTTCTGGATTTGGAACTACAAGCTTTTGTTGGAAAGCTTCCAGAAAAGCTTTGTCAGAAAGGATCAGGTTTTGTTGCTGACCTGCTGCTCCTCACCACTCTAATCGGGCTGAGGAATTTGGTGGCTTCAGGTTTCAGATCTCCACATCTAGTTTGACAGTGCAGAAATTGGCTCCTGAAGACCTTCCCACGAATATCATGGGATTTTCTGTGGGCAGGATCTTCATCATGCTGGTTGTAGGTCCTCGAAAGGGAAGCAGCATCCTCTCCATATCAAATCTGTCAGAACTTTACTCTCAGATCCTCAGAGTATTTTGCAGCAACATGCTTAGATGAAACCAAGGTGGCAGATGCGGTTTGTCTAGAGCATGAATAGAGCGGCCAACACATGCAAACTTGAACCACTAGATTCTGAGATGATGTTCCAAGAGATGTCCATGCAACTGATTGCTACAATTAAAACATAGAGAATAATTCAATGTGGGCTGATGTACTACTGGCTTCAAAGTACACAACTCAACGCATGAGAATTCTCAAAAGCCACATGAAGACTTAGCTGCTCTTAAAGAAGATTCTGAGATGGTTGGAGGAGATGTCTACAGCAGGAAAGAACCACACCATGCTCATTGAGTGGCATATGGATACCAGGTTAAGGCTCCATCAAATGATCATTTGTTTGTAGGCCTTTGTCAAGATTGAGATGCCATGAGCCGAAGCACAGGAAATTGATGAAGGATGAGGGATTCAGGGGGCCTTCATCAGAGATTCTTGGACTGAAAGGCAGTGTTTATGCTCGGATCACACATGCAACCAATGTTGGTTGTAGTATCTGTACAACTCATGTTTCCACATCAGGCTGTTTCTCACCAAGTGTCCTCAGACTATCATGTGAATTTTGGGCACTTAATCATTGTTGCTCAGTCAACTCCTTTGGATAATAGTGCTAAATCAAGCAACATAGCACAGGCTAGGGTGCAAGGACACTATGACTGGTGGACGAGCTAATCCTAGAGCTATTGGAGGTAGGGTGGCATGCCCAGATTTTAGTCATTTTAGTTGTTTCATTGGCTTTGATGAGATACTCCTTTGGATAAATGGGATAATTTTTTGCTCACTTTTAATGTGCTCTTGGTGGTTGCTGCACATCACTTACAGGGTAATGCATGAAGGAAGGTAGCTCTTGGACTTTAGTGCCTACTATTGGTCTTCCAAGCAATAGGTTGTAGCTACTACATTGACTAACGAGATAAAAGGTTGTTGTGGCTGTCCATGGTGTGAAGACTTCTAACCATCAGCTAGGTTGTCATCCATTTCTTTGCCAACATCATGCCAGATTTTTTGGTCTCTCCTTCTGCAGACTACAACATGAAAAAGATTGGCAAGCACTTCCTGAATGGGTATTTGGATCCATGTCGCTCCCAACCACTCTGTTCAGGCTGAGGGGTTTGGTGGCTTCAAATGCACTATACCTACTATCTCTCCAACCTACAAAATTTCCTAACTCTCACATGTCCAGCTAGGAGTATTCTTGTCAGGTTGGTCGGAGCTTTAGAAAAGGAAGGATCTGTTGTGATGCACTGGATTATGTTTCGGAAGGAATAAACGCAGCATCCTCTATATCAGATATATTAGACATTTACTATCGGACTCTCACAATATGTTGCTGCAACCAGGTGTGATGAAGCCATGTGGGCAGATGTTATGTTTTTAGAGAAGGGATAGAGCTATGCTACAATCTGAAGATGGCTGTGTGATGATTGTACCGAATTGACTTCATCATCTTCAGATGACTACTTTGGGTGCTTGAAGCCCTTTGCTACAGGACAACAATTGATCTATTGGACAAGATCACACTCCATGAGAAGTGGTTGGTCCCATTACTATTGTACGGAGAATGGAATGAGGTGGCTCGTGGGCCTCAGAGCCTATTGATTGGTCTTCCAATCACTATGTTGCAGGCTGCTCCTCACCAGGTTGCTTGGATCGAGGTTGTTCCCCATTACTCTATTGATGGCTTGAAGCACCAGGTCTGTTGAGTGCTGGCAGGGAGGTTGCATGACATTTTCATAAGGACTATTAACTGATGGTTTTTCTACCCACAAATTCTAGGAAACTAAGTCTTGTGGCTTTCAAATGGTTCAAGCTCCTTGCTTTATTGTTTATATATGAATATTCAGCAGATATTGGATGGCACAAGGTTTTTGGGTTTCTGTGTGACTGCCCCAAGTGGGGATTATGTCTGCTGCCCTTGCCCCCATTTGGTGAAGATGATCTACAGACTACATTATATGTTGTTGCTTTGCTAAGATATTTGCTTCTCAAATTCTCAAAAGTGGGTCCTCCACTCTATTATGATGATGTCTGCTCATATGGTCGGGGATCACAGTCAGGATCCGATTGTGAATTTCTTTTGTGACTGTTCTTCTGGGGAACTATGTCTCAAGTCCTATCTACACACAACAAGATAGTAAAAAGTGCTTTCTACATGTTGGTGATGGTGCACACTCACCAAGCAAGAAGCTTGATGGATGCTGAAGCTGGTGGTGCCCTATCAATCTAGTTTTTACTCAGGGTGTATTTTTAGATATTGGACTTGAACTACTTCAGTGTGTTACTGCCCTAATTTAGGGATTGTGTCCACTTTCCTAGCCATCCTGTGGGAAGCTTGGTACATCTTTGATGCTATGACTGCTATCCTAAGTGTTGTGTATGCTGTGTCCTTTCTTGTTCTGTCTTGTTTGCAATGGCTGTATGCACATGGAGTTTTTTTGGACTTGCAGTTTTCAGGTCCTCTAAAGACTTTCTCAGAAGGATTGCTGCATATTTGGCAATAGTGGCTGCTATTTATATGGTTGGGCTGACTGCCCCCCAAGGGGATTGTGTCACTCAGCACTGAAGACCTGAAGACTGAAGAGCTGTAGATTTGAAGACTTGAAGACTCAAACTTGGAGCAGTTCATCAATGTATGTTTCTCCTATCTTAGCTTTGTCGAGGACGACAAAGTCTAGGGAGAGGAGGGTGTTGAGTATAGGGTATGCATAGGTATTTATTTGTGCATAGGAAACCTTTTTTTGTATATACCTAGAGTTTCACATGAGAACTCCCTCTTAGACACTTTTTGATATTTCTCCAAAAGTAAGGCTTTGGAAACCTTGTAAATGCTCACATTTTTGGTAGATATGTAGAAAAATCCCCACGCACATATTCCTTGAGATATGGTTGTTAGAAAGAATACTTCTCAAGATCTTTTTGAGATATGTTAGTTAGAAAGCATGTGCTCATTTTTGACTAGTCAAAAAGAGCACATGGGGAAATGTGCTTAGCCTATATATAGAGGTTCATTTTTGTAAAGAAGGGAGCTTTTGGTTCGACGTGCTCTCATGTATATATCCAATGAATGGAAGAACTCTCTTTTCTCTTAAGGCTTTGTGCATATATGTATTTAGTCTTAGGGTGTGAGAGAGTGAGGTGTGTGTGCATGCTAGCATTTCCTATGTGTGTAAGTAGAGTGTTGCAACTTTCTTGTATTTTACATATGTGACTAGGATCCTTGACTCCCATCTCTCCATGTTTTCAAGCATGCAGCATAGTTGCAGGCTGATGGCCAATGGCTTGAACCTGTTGGAGGTTGGGGTGGATGAAAGGAGAGTCCTTCTTGAGCCTTCCTTCTTGCTTCCATGCAAGGTGCGTGCTGCTTCTATTGCTAATACCTTCGGTGTTCCTTCTGTTTCATTGGTTTGAATTACTTCCAAATATCGTTCCTCTGAATCAAATTCTGGTTCCATTTCTATGTTTTCATACTCCTCCTTCCGTTCCTTTTCTAATACTTCTCTTGCCTCTACTTCTTGAAGGACTACCATGTAAAAAATTATATCATAACCATCTTCGTCCACACATTCATTCATGGTTAGTACCTCCTCATTTACACACACATCTAATGTGCCTAGAATCTCCATCCAACCATGTGGTTCAAAAACTTCATCCGGGAAAACTTGAGGCATATACATGGGATCATATACAGGCCGGTAATTTTGATGTCCAATAGGGCATATTTGAGTTTTTCTATCTTCCCGCTTTGCTTCCTTACACATCCATAGCTAAGCACCTTCGTGTATCCATGACTGTTCACTTGAACCCGCATTATGAATTGAAAAATAATCCTCTTCCTTGTGTATGGGGTCCCATTGTAGTGGGGGTATGTCCGTATACAAAAATGTATGTAAATTGATCTTGGTAGTAGTTCCCTTATGTTGTAGGTATAATGCGTCTCTTCCCTAGTCTTGTAGTACCCTGAGTTGTCTCATGAACAGTCATCCTAATATCATCTCATAGTTATTTGCTTTTCCAAATTGACATACGGCTAGAGTGTGTTCGAATTCTACTCTGCAGGTAGTCAACTTAATTTTCTCTAGTATTCCTAGGGGTCTCTCTACATGGCCATCTACTAATTGAAGCTTCATACGTGTGTTCGTAGGGTTGGCTTTCCCCATTCTCCCAGATTTCTTTGGTGGCTATGCCTACACCTGCTCCTGTGTCTAAAATGGCTTTAGTGATGTATCCATTATACGTGATGGGTAAGCATGTGTTGCCCTCATCTCCCTCACTAAATTCTATGAATTTATCAATAGGGATTTGTATGGTAGATGCAGCTTTAATTTTTCTATTTTCTTGTTATTCTCTTAATTTTCTAATTTCAACTGTCCCACCAACCGTTTCCATAATTGCGGTTTGGCTCGTAGTAACTCTTCCATGGTCAACTGACATTGTACCTTGGTCTTCTTGAGTTGTGCTAGATTGTGAGAGGTCTCACCTAAAGACCCATTTTCCTTGCCTCAAATTGTGGGAGCCTGAAAAAATATAGACCTTTTCTCGTATTCTCCCATATAGTTCGGTAAGGTGGAAATGGTGTGTACTTCCTCCCTATTTTGGTCTAACATAGAAACCTCTTCATATAATTCATCCAAATTTGGAGTCGATTGGTTTTCTTCAATGTCCAACTCCTCAAAGGGTGGCCTTAAAATCCCATTCTTTTTCCATCAATCTTCCTGAATCCTAGCTATCACTTCTTAAGAGAGAAGGTGATTGAAGTCATACAGACTTCAACAAAAGACCAGATTGCAGATATGTTAACTAAAAGCTTGGATGGACCAAAGCTACAAAGATTCAAAGACATGGCAGGTATAAAGAAGATGGAGAAAACCTCAATTGATGATTGAGGGGGAGCTGTTGGTGCATGACAACCATCAATTGATGTTTTAGACAAAGGTTTGGAGTCAAAGGATGAAGCAAAGACCAATATATGAAGATTGAGGTTAGTGCATAATCAAAGAGTGAAGGCTTGTATATACATATACATTAAAGATGCTTATACTTTTGTAATAGTCACGAGTTTGTACAAATACCTATATATACAAGTAGAAAGTTGGGGCATGTATGAGAGATGATGAATGACCAGTTGTAAGAGTCATTAGATACTTTAGAAGTGAAGAAGATATCTCTCATCAACCAGATGTAAAGTTTTCCTGAATAGAAGAAAAATTGCACTCGATATTTGAAAGAACTTGGAGAAGCTTGTAGAAGGTAGAAAAGTGCGTTTCAAAGCGATGAAGTTTGGTCAAGCCAACCGGCACAAGACCAGCCCTTGAGCTTATGGAGACTCAAATAGACCTTATAGGCATGTGGTAAGTGCAAAGAAATGCACTATGTACTTTGGAGCATCAAGGAGAATGAGTCGATACAAAATAGATAGGTTCGCGGGTCGACTAGCTCCAAAAACTTACTATCTATGGAAGATGCAATGAGCTTCAAATGCCCATAGCGAACAGCGTGATTACAATTAGAAAACATCCTTTTATGGGAGTGCTAAACATAGGGTTGAGTGTATGGAATGCACAAAATTATAAAGAATAAGCAAAATATGCTATAGGAATGAATGCAACATTCACCGGTGGTACTTCCTATTTTTCAGGAATACGTAGAGATTGACCCCGAGACAGAAACACCTAGATTTCTCCCAATCTACTGAACCAAATGCTATGAAAATTTACAGGCATAAACTAGACACTTATACCTTTCCAATGAGTTATCTTGCACTCAATGTGGAGCTCTGGAGAGAGAGCAGCAACCTCTGCAAGATTACTGTTGGGGAAGAAGATGATGTAGAAAATTGAAGGAGCAAGACAATGATGGTCACAAGTGTTGGTATATTGCTTCCATGTAATGTACAAGTGATTTCCAATCCTTATATAGCCTCTAGGAGTGTTCCACGACTTTTACAAGTTGAATTTGAATTCAAATGAAGGTGGGAATGGTTGTTGGAGGGAATCAATTCACTTTCCTACAATCTAGGAAAAGTGAAGATCTACTTTGATCCACTTTTAGGTGATTGATTGCTTGATTGAATGCAAGTTCCACCACCACAAATTCGTGGGATTTGGGATCTATCTTTCTACCTTTACATGTGTAAAGCTTAAGGCTTTTACAATGGTAAATGAGCCATCAAAAATCTCTCAAAAAAATACAATGAATGAGCATAAGAAAAAGAACTCTCCAACGGATATCCTTTCGATGCGATAGCCTTTGATGTAGATCATTTCCACCTCAAGCATAGTGTAAGCTTGATGTTCCAACAGCTCCCCCTCAAGCTAAAGTATGCTTGAGTCTTCATTCTCTGATAGGTTGAATACCTGCCATAGCTTTGAATCTACAAAGCTTTATTCCATCAAGTGCCTTCGTCATCATATCTGCTACTTGCTTTTCAGTTGGAACAAAAGAAATGTCAATCTCCTTTGCCATGAGCTTCTCCCTGATGAAGTGGTAATGGACTTCTATGTGCTTGGTACTCGCATGGAAAATAGGATTTGCTGCTAGATGCATGGAACTTACATTATCTCCAAATATGTGAGGTTTGGAACTCACAAGTCCCAAATCTATATACAATGCGTTTAACCATATTGCCTCTTGAGTTGCTATGCTCAAGCCTCTGTACTTTGCTTCAGTTGAGGATAAAGCAACTGTTGGTTGCTTCTTGGAACTCCATGTCACTAGCTTCGAACCTGCAAATGCCAAGTAACCAGATGTACTTTTTCTGTCATCCTTAGCTCCTGCCCAATCTGCATCTGAGTAGATTTTGATATCCAAATCTGAAGAGTAAGGATAGAATATACCTTCCTTGATTGTACCTTTGAGATACTTAAGTACTCTCTTAGCCGCATCCATGTGTGGTCTTCTCGGTGAGTGCATGAACTGACTAAGCACTCCCACACTATATGAGATGTCTGCCCTTGTATGAGTAGCATATATCAAGCTACCTACCAAGCTTTGATACTCTTTAATGTCTTCAATTTTCTCACCTTCATAAACACTAAGTTTATGATTCATCTCCAAAGGTGTACCTGCAGGTTTAGTGTTCTTCATTTTGAACTTGAGAAGAAGATCCTGAATGTATCTTCTTTGAGTCAAATACATTCCTTCATCTGTATATATCACCTGCATACCTAGGAAATATGTGAGCTCACCTAGGTCACTGATTTTGAACTCCTCTTGCATGTGTCTCTTGATCCTTTGAATGCCATTTATATCATCACCTGTCACAATAATATCATCTACACATACACATAGATAGATAACCTCATTGTGATCCCTTTTGATGAATAGAGAAGGATCTGAGCTGCTAGCTTTGAACCCTTGATCTTGAAGATATGTAACAAACCTGTAATTCCAAGCTCTTGGAGCTTGTTTCAATCCATACAATGCTTTCTTAAGTCTGCAAACATAAGATGGATGATTAGGGTTTTCAAAACCTGGTGGTTGTGACATGTATACCTCTTCACTTATCCAACCATTTAAGAATGCATTTTTCACATCAAGTTGGAGGAGTCTCCAATTCCTTGTAGCAGCTACACTTATCAATGTCCTGATTGTAGTCATCTTTGCAACTGGTGAGAATGTTTCCTCATAGTCTATACCATGAGTTTGTGAGCATCCTTTGGCAACTAATCTTGCCTTGTACCTACAAACTGATCCATCTGAATTTCTTTTAACTTTATATACCCATCTGCAACCAATTACCTTTTGATTCGGCAACATTGGAACTAAATCCCAAGTGTCCACCTCCTTCAATGCATCTATCTCTTCGTTCATGGCCTTTTCCCAATTAGGGTTTCCCTTTGCCTCTTCATAGGTTGAGGGTTCCTCTGAAATAGAGTCTTTTGCCAAGTAGATTGAATGCTTCGTAACAAACGTGGAATCATATCCATACCTTTCTGGTTGTTTCTTCTCTCTTGCTGATCTTCTAGGTGCTTGTTTGGAGCATTCTCCAACCTCTTGCATCTTTGCTTTGCCTCTTGACTTCCATAGCTTGTAATCCCTTTCTCGTTCATCTTGGTCATCGTCTGTATCACTTCTTGGATCTTAGACCTATGTATCATGCTTGCTTCCTAATTGATGAGAGTTAGAATCAAGATCATATGGTAGTGTTACCTTTTGTTTGTCTTCATCATACCAAGACCTGTGTTCTTCAAACACAACATCTCTACTTGTAGTGAATTGCTTGGTTGAAGGATTGAAGAACCTGTAACCCATCTGAGTTGAATCATATCCAATAAACACTGCCTTTGTTGCCCTTTCATCTAGCTTACCTCTTATTTGTGATGGTACATGAACATAAGCTAAACAACCAAAAACCTTGCAATGTCCAAGACTAGGTTTTCTTCCATGCCATGCTTCATAAGGATTCATACCTTGAAGTGATTTGGATGGTAGTCGATTGACAAGGTACACAGCAGTTGAAATAGCTTCTGCCCATAGATAATGTGGCGAATTCTTCTCTTCAAGCATTGTTCGGGCTGATCCAACCAATGTCTTGTTTCTCCTCTCTACAATTCCATTTAGTTGAGGAGAGTACCTAGTAGTCACTTCCCTTTTGATACCTTTTTCATGCAAGAACTCATCAAACTCTTTGGAGAAATATTCTCCCCCTCCATTAGATATGATATTCTTTAGTGATCTACCTGTATGATTCTCCACATGTGCAAGATACTTCTTGAAGCAATCAAACACTTCATTCTTACTGTTGATAAAGTATAGAACAGTCCATCTACTATGGTCGTCTAAATGAGACACAATACCTTGATCCTGCCAATGAAGGTTCTTGACTTGGTCCCCATACATCTGTATGTACTAAGTCCAATAAGTTGTTGTGGATGTAGCCTTTGTGGTTGAATGGTTGTCTTTGTGCCTTCCCAATCTGACATGCATCACACCTATTGATCATGTGTTGCTTTGATATGTTTGGCAGTCCTAGAACACTTTGATCCCTGCATATATCCTTCAAGGTTCTTTCATTCACATGAGCAAGTCTCTTATGCCACACTTCAAGCTCACTTAGGGTTTGAGACCCAAAGTTGAATAGAGCTATGTTCCTGGTTTCTGCTACTTCGAAAGTAAAGAGCCTACCATGCTTCTCACCTTGGGCTATCTTCTTGAAGCCTTGACATGGATCTTCCACAAAAGCTCCATGTTGGGTGAACCTAACTTGCAAGCCTTTTTCAACTATTTGGCCTACACTTATTAGGTTTTTAGTGATAGTGGGTACATAGAGAACCTTACTCAGAATGTTTGTCCTGCCATTGGAAGCTTTGACATTACCAATCTTCTCCACATTGTGCTTTGAGTCATCCCCTTTTTGCACTTCACGTCTATGCTTTGGACTTTCCAAGTCAGATAGAAGAGCAATGTTGCCTGCAACATGATTCGAACATCCTAAATCTATGTAGAACAAATGATCATCTTCTTTACCTTCTTTGTGGCTTAGATTCATGAGAAGCAATGAGTCTTCATGTGGTTGATCTTCTGAATAATTGTTGTAGTCCCTTCTATTATAGCTTCTATTGTTATTGTTGAAGTTGTGTCCACCTCTGCCTCCATTGCTGCCATATCCACCTCTTCCACTTCCTTTCTGGGTCTTCCCATTGAACCAGCAATTCTGAGTGGTGTGGTTGGTCTTATTGCATATGGCACAAGGTTGAACATTCTGACCTTTCGCTTTTTCTTGCTTTGGCCCTTTCTTCTTCCCTTTCCACTTGCTCTTGCTTGCGAAGTTGGCTTGGGAAGTCTCTTCTTCATCTTCTTCCTTCTTCTTACCTTTCTGCTTTCTTATCCTTCTTATCTGCATATAGAGCACTAGTCGAATTACCATGATAGGAGTTACCTTCCTTTATGCTATTGTTGGCTTCTTGATTGAAGAGTTGTCCAAGAAAGATGTTGAAGTCTGGAGTTTGCACATCCATGATGAGATCATAGGCCGTCGTGAAGGATTGCCATTGCTTATCACTTTGAATGCCATTGAGAATTTGCCTCATGATGACCTCTTCCTCAATCAGCTCTCCAATGGATGCTAACTGATCCGCAACCTCCTTGACCTTGGTAACAAACTCTGCGATGGTTTGTTTAGGTGTCTTCTTCATTTGGTTGAACTCGTTCCAAAGATGATTCTTTCTTGCTTTTGTACTAGCAGAAAAGAAAGTCTCCAGGGCATCCCAAGTCTCTTGAGATGTCTTGCATCCTCTAATATGTGGTAATAGAAAGTCAGAGATAGAGTTTAGTATGTACGACCTTGCTTGAGCATCCCTTGTGCACCAAAGTGTGAGCTTATTTGTCTCCTCTTGTGTAGGTCCTCCTTTGGATCTTGGAATAGGCATAGCTTCATCACCTGCTATGATTCCATAAAGATTTCTACCTTGCAAATAGGCCTCCATTCTGATTTGCCAAGCCACATAGTTGTGTCGATCAAGCTTCTTGATCATTGAGGGAAAGCCGTCACCCATCTTGATCTAGCTCTAATACCACTGAAAGAACTTGGAGAAGCTTGTAGAAGGTAGAAAAGTGCGTTTCGAAGCGATGAAGTTTGGTCAAGTCAACCAGCACAAGACTAGCCCTTGAGCTTATGGAGACTCAAATAGACCTTATAGGCATATGATAAGTGCAAAGAAATGCACTATGTACTTTGGAGCATCAAGGAGAATGAGTCAATACAAAACAGATAGGTTCATGGGTCGACTAGCTCAAAAAACTTAGTATCTATGGAAGAGACAATGAACTTCAAATGCCCATAGCGATCAGCGTGATTACAATTAGAAAAAATCCTTTTATGGGAGTGATAAACATAGGGTTGAGTGTATGGAATGCACAAAAGTATAAAGAATAAGCAAAATATGCTATAGGAATGAATGCGACATTCACCGGTGGTACTTCCTATTTTTCAGGAATATGCAGAGATATACCCTGAGATAGAAAAACCCAGATTTCTCCGAATGTACTAAACCAAATGCTACCAAAATTTACAAGAATAAACTAGACACTTATAAATTTCCAACGAGTCATTTGCACTCAATTTGGAGCTCCGGAGAGAGAGCAGTAGCCTCTGCAAGATTACTGTTGGCGAAGAAGATGATGCAGAAAATTGAAGGAGCAAGACAATGATGGTCACAAGTGTATGTTTATTGCTTCCATGTAATGTACAAGTGATTTCAAGTCCTTATATAGCCTCTAGGAGTGCTCCACGACTTTTACAAGTTGAATTTGAATTCAAATGAAGGTGGGAATGGTTGTTGGAGGGAATCAATTCACTTTCCTACAATCTAGGAAAAGTGAAGATCTACTTTGATCCACTTTTAGGTGATTGATTGCTTGATTGAATGCAACTTCAACCACCACCTATTCGTGGGATTTGGGCTCTATCTTTCTACCTTTACATGTGTAAAGCTTAAGGCTTTTACAACGGTAAATGATCCATCAAAAATCTCTCAAAAAAATACAATAAATGAGCATAAGAAAAAGAACTCTCCAACGGATATCCTTTCGATGCGATAGCCTTTGATGTAGATCAAATCCACCTCAAGCATAGTGTAAGCTTGATGTTCCAACAATATGTTTCTCGGTGCTCCTTCTATGTTTAATCTTTTGTAGAATGCTTTTGTACAAGTCTAATTCTACAGTAGAGTGACCTCTGTACAAGTTTTCAGATTCTAATTGTGATAAGAAAAAGAGATTTGAGGGTAGGAACATTTATATGTGTAAATTTGAAGAAGAGAAGACTGCAGTAGGTGAAAATTCGATGATAATGTTTTGTTTAGTTCTCCTTCCACGGTGTAAAGTTTTGAGCAAGCAAGCACTCATTCTTTAAGTTTGAAGGTAAGCTACCTATGGCCAAAAGCATTTGAATAAATGGGTTGTAGTTTGAGGGAACTATGCACTAGAAGTTATAGGTGTCAAAGTCGACTGTACAACATTATAGTTTTAGACATAGGTAGATTGTTTGGAGTAAATCTCAAGATTTAGTAAAATTTTTGAGAAGATTTAACTTGGAGAAGGTGTGCAAATACAAATACTAGGCAATACCTCATACAAAGTTTCATTGAGAAATTTATATGTTTGATTATTCTATGAGTGGACAAAGTGAAGCAAACTTACTATGGCCAATCAACTTCTAGTTCAGGGATTATAGAAATGGATCTCCCCCAAGTGTGTTGTTGATCTTCCTTAACATCTTTCTCGTTAGTGTTCCTGTTGATTTTTTATCATTCTCTTTAAAACACTCATTGTATTGATTCTCAAATATTCTTGTCTTTGGGAGGACTGGAATAGTCTTCTCTAGAGTGGCTTGGGCTACCTCTATGAGCTTTCTGCATATCACCAGTCTCTTCTTCCCTAATTCCCCTTGCGGGTAGAGTTTTTCATGTTGCTCTATGTTTGGTCCAACTGTGATTCTAGACTGATACACTTTCAATCACATGTCTAGGTCGTCTGTCTTGGATCCGCTAGGATTTACCCTGGTTTTTCTAGTTTTCGAGTGTGGGATTTAGGTGGTGTATTCTCTTGTACTTCCGGTTCCTACAATTTCCTGCTATCTTTTAGATCCTTCTTGTCCTCCTGATTCTTATCTTTCCTCCATTTATTTTTAAACTTTTCCCTTTTAGTCTTCCAACTTTCTGTCTTCTTTGTTTGGTTACTCTCATAGGGATCTTCTGAAACCTCCACTACCAGTATATGTGGCTCTAGATCCTTACTCCTTTCTCATTGGGAATCTAATTTTCTTCTCTCTTGTCCTTTGGCTTGCACTCGAGTAATAGCTTTTAATGGACCTATATATTCTTTATCATTTCCAGATGATTCAATCACTTCAATCACATTTTGTGTTGTGTTATGAGTCTTATTGCGATTCTTCGAGCAATCTCTAAATAGATGTTCCTTTCCACATTCATTGCAGTAGCCTTCCCAAGTCCTGAGAGGTGGTGGGTTGTATGGCAAAGAGCATTCTCTTATGAATTGGTCTCCTCTGCACCTATAGCAGGGTCCTTTTGGTACAAGCGATATAATGGATGGTCTCATAGGTGCTGGAGCCTTAAGTGCAATGTACATTAGGTTTGCATACTCCGATCCATAAGTGTTGTCATATCCTTCATAACCATAGTATTGTGGGTCATAAGTTTGGTCATACTCCATCAGACTAGTGTCATAGGGGTAGTACTCTCCTTGGGTTTGCTCGTATCCCTTAATTGCTATTTCTATACTAGCTAAAGGTGTAGCTGGTACTATGGCTCTTTCCATGTTTTCCTCTGGTTGAGTACATTTAACTGGCACTACATTCTATGGAAGGGGTTGTTGTTCTCCTAATACTAGCTACGGTTGTCCATATCCTCCTTGTTCAGATGGTCTAGGTGCTCCTTTTGGGCCTGGATAGGGGTTGTATCTTAGGATCTCTCTTCCTTGTTCTCTAGGACGGAATCCATAAGGCCTATACTCAAGTTGATTCATGGGCCTTGACTGCCTATTGAATGGGCAATTTTCAGTAGTATGGTTAGTATATTTCTACTCAATATTGCAGTACAGGTTGGGTCCTTGAGGTGGCTACCTATGTATGGGTAAGCTTGAGGCATGCCTATTCCTCCTCTTGCACACATGTGAGATGGGTGATCTACACCACATAGGCTGCATCTTTATAGTATCGGCATTCTCATTGGTGGGTTCTGGTAATTTCTCTGTCCGTGGACTCCTAACTTCTTGGCTACCAGGTCTACTAGCTCCTCCACATTACTAGAATTAGTCGTCACTGTACTCCTAGTGTCTTCTGATTTAGTAGAGTTTGGGGTACTTTTGAGGTCATCAGCTAGGTTGTCTTCTAGGTTGATGCATTCTTGAAGACACTCACTCAATGTCTGGAGCCTTTTTACGTAAACTAGGGTTCTCAATGCTCCATTAGACAATCCATCCAAGAATAATGCTATCATTTTTTGCCAGGATGGTTTTTCTATTGCTGAGCATCTATCGACATATTGGTTTAATCTTCGTGCAGCTATTTTTACGGTTTCATTTGGGTTTTGTTTGAAACTATGGATTAAGGATGACGAGTTGTGCTTAATTCCTCTTTTGGTAAATTCTCCAATGAAATCTTGGAAAAATTGCTTAATACTTCCAAATTGATTTGGATCCAATGGTTAGAACCAAGTCAAAGCCGTCCTTGTGAGGGTTAGTCCAAAGGATTCATACTGCACAAAGAAGTCATCCACTTGTTTGGCTCGTAATACTTTTTTAAACTCTACTATGTGGTCATATGGTTCTCCCGTTCCATCATAGTGATTTCTCATGCATTTAGCAACTTGAATGGGTCTAAGCCTTCTTATTGGTTCTGGTGGTTGGGGCATCACAGGAACTACTGGTCTAATTAGAGGCATTCTTGGTTGCACACTTGGCCTTGGTCTGATGGGTGGACGGTTCATGTTGCCTATTCCTGGGTGGGTTTGGTTGTGTGACTGCACTCTTGGCATTGTGAATTGCACATGAGTCTGTTTGTGAACACTTCGCTGGCTCGTTTGTCCTGACATTGTATTCTCCATTCCTGGATGACTTTCAAAAGGGTTGTGTGAGGTAGCTGCCTGCTCTCGAGGAGGGAATATAGGCAACCCCATATACTTCAACTGGGACCTATCAACTGCATCTACTGGCCAATACCTTCTTTGGTTTTGGTCTAAAGATGTGACTCTAGACTCATCTTCTGGGTCCTTTAACTCATAAATGATTACTGGACTTACTTCTTGTCCTCAGATGGGTGAATTTGTCTGTAATAGTAAGTCTGACCCATGAATTAGATATACGTCCAACAGGTAATCATCTTGAGGTATCAAATCCCCTCTCAGGACTTGAGTCACCATAGACTTACCTCTTGGTGTAGTCACTAGCTCTTCAGGGTCAGGTCTCCCTGAGTTTCCTTGTCCCTCTAGTTCTCCTCTCTCGTTGATGGGATCTGGGTTTTTTGTCACTATGTAGATGTGTCCTAATTTATCCATATACACTCCTCCCTTGTACTTAACTACGGGCTTGGACATTATTGCTGATTTGGTAGAGTTTACCATTCTTGCAACATACCTATTTAAACCATGAAGGTAAACAAATATTCCTTGCCGATTTGTTGACACATACTACATAGAGGTGCGGTATTCACCCTCCACGGTTGATATAAAGTTATCCCTAGGAACAAAACCATGCATGTCCTCTGCGGCCATGGGTAGGTCCTCCTCTGAGTCACTAGAGATGTCCACTTAGATCGAGTGATGACTAGCTTGGGTTGCACTTCCTACCGATGAAATGACACTTCTCTGGCTACTAAGCACGCATCTTGATCTTAAGTTCATTCACCCCTTTGGGCCTATGTCTGCTCCTTACTTTCCCTTAATTCACTCCTCAATCACTTCAAATTTTGATCCCAAATAGCTTGAATAGTCCTAGACGATACCACTCTTGGTGATACCACACAGACGATACGATACTAGACTTGGCACGATATGATACCAAATTCCTTGGTGATACGATACCAAAGTCCTTGGTGATACGATACCACTGAGTGGCACGATACGATACTAGAGGTGAAAATGATACGATATGTCTGCAACCCCATGATACGATACCAAGGCAGTCGATGATATGATACTTGACCACTACATTATACGATACCAGAAATCACACGATACGATACTGGAATGCTCACGATATGAAACTGACTCTATGAGCGATACGATACCAAAGGGTAGGGCGATATGATACCACTTTATGCACGATACGATACCAGAGTAAGTGACCATACGAAACAAAAATCCTTGGTGATACGATACCAACATTGCACACGATACGATATTGCTTGGTCAACGATATGATACCGTGACCAGGATGATACGATACTAGGTGGACTACAATATGATACCACCGGGCGATCGTGATCCTGATATCAACACTTGACGATACGATACCGGACAGTATCGCGATACCTCAAGTGGGTATGCAGCGATACGATACCAGGCGAGTATTGCAATACTAGGGAATTTTGGTATCACGATACCAAAACCCAATCGATTGTGATACTTTAGCCAAATTTCATCTCTTCACTTCTTCACTCTTGACCCCCTGTATCACTTAATGGACATCAACAAAATCTCTGTTATACTCCACGATACCGAAAACACTTTTAATCATGTGTGTGTGTGTGTTCTTAAGTTGTTTTTTGATACCAAAAATTTGTATAGCTTACCTTCAAGCATTGCCTCAACCAAACTTTGTGCCCTCAATGTCACTCTTTAGCTTGCTAGGCACGATACCACTGTTGTGATACCAATCGCTGCTCTCTTCACGATACCTATTCTCAAAAGTGATCAATTGAACTAAATTTTTTTGGTTTTTATAGCTTTGAGTTGCCTAAGACCTAAACTAAACTAATTTTGACAATTTTTTGGGATTTCTTTTTCTTGGTGTAATCTACTCTCCCTACTCTACTCCTGTCTCTTGTCTTACCCTAACTCTTCCCTTACTTCCTCACTCCTAACCCTAAACCTTAAAACTTATTACACACACCCCAAAAGTATGAAGTAACAAGTGCTGAAGTACTTGACTACTTGCCACCGAATGAGTTCACCTCTACAAGTATGATTGCTTCACTCTAGAGCTCTAGCCATCATGAAGGCACCGTGGTTAGGTTTCTTCCTTGGCAACTGTGCCAAAAATGTGTTTACCTAAGTCATGAAGCCTTAGGGACTTGTGTCGATGAGACTAGACCTCTATCAACCCACAAGTGCATATAGTGGTGGATTAATACACTTTTATTTATCAATCTAAGGAACCACAAGAACCGAGTGTATGAAGATGTCTACACACATGATGGAAAGTGAAGTATCTAAGCTACAATGCATGTGAAAAGCTTCAGCTACCTCTCCAACTCACTAATTCTCTGAAATACATGCCGCGATACCATTTACAGCAGTAAACACAAATTCAAACTTTTCTCTCTACTTTGGACTCTGAATATAGTCAATTTCAGTTGAATCTCACACAAACATGCTTCAAGTTATGAGCAAATGAGTGAATGGAGGGAAACACCAACACTCGCTCCACAAGTCGTAAGGGCTCACACACACACGTTGTAGTAGCTCAAAAGTGATGGGAAGGGATAGACGACAGTCCTACACACACACATTTCAAGCATTACACACACACACACACAAAAGATCATGGAGAAGGAGGAAATCAGCAGGACAGAAGCAAATTCGAAATTCTCCTTCAATTCTTCACAATGGCAAAAAATTGTTTACAAGAGTCACAATGTGACTTATATACATGTGCCATAAAAAATGGTCCTTTCACACAAGAGATCGACACTTTATTGACTAGCTCTAATTTCCTACTATTTTACAAGAGTTATGTTACAAGAATTTGGGGCTTATACATCTAGAGGACTCCTCTAGTGCTTTTACATGGCTTCGAGGGAATTTTATAGGATTTTGAAGAAGAAAAATTATGCTCATTAATTTGAAAATTTTGGGGCTTCTCTTTTGTGCCTCTTTTCTCTAAAACATGTAGGGTCCAAGCTTCTTGTTTTGCATTAGGAGGACAAATTTTCCAACACCATCTACCAACTTGATGTCAAAAGTGCTTTCATCAATGCTGATATTCAAGAATATTTATACATAAAATAACCTGAAGATTTTAAGTTCAAAGCAAAGGAAGATCATGTATACAAACTTCACAAAGCACTTTATGGAATTAAGCAAGCTCCCAAGGCCTAGTATGAAAAGGCCCAAAAGTTCTTCAAAGATAAAGGATTTCAAAGGAACAATATCGATGCTAACTTAAACATATACCAAAAGAGTCCTTAGTTGCAATAATCATTCTTTATATCAATGACTTGATTTGAATAGGATCAAATGATGGACACATCCAATTCATCATCACATAACTTCACCTTGAGTGTTCCATGATAAATCTTGGTCTTGTTCACTATTTCTTAGTCATGGAAGTGTGTCAAATGAAAGAAGGCATATTCCTCTCCTAGAAGAAGTAATGCTCAAATTCTGTCTAGATATAACATGGTCTAGTTTAACATATCTACACCACTTGATCCAAACATCAAGCTCACACTAGAGGAACCATGATCACTAGTGGATGTGCATGCTTATCAATAGCTTGTTGGATCTTTGCTTGACTTCACCAACATGAGACCATATATTGCCTATGTAGTTGGCATTCTCAATCAATTTGCACATCAACCTCATCAGACACATTGGAATGCTACTCAAAGACCCTCGATTCCTTGCCCCACCTAAGATCATGTTCTTTGGTAGAGAGGGGGCATTGATCTTGCAAGATATTCATATTCAGATTGGGCTAGTGATCCTCATTCCTGACAATCTACTTCTAGATACATATTCTTACTTAGCTCAAGACCTATCTCTTGGGTAAGTAAGAAGCAGCCTACCATTGATCTATCATGGATTCAGGCTAACTATCAAGCACCCAACTTTGCAGCATGTGACTCCATCTATCTTTGATGATTATTATCTGACATTGCTATTTTGTAGGATACTCTGACATGCATCCACACCAATAACCAATTAGCATTGACCATTGCCAAGAATCTAGTGTTCCATGCTCGAACCAAGCACATTGATATCAAACACCATTTCATCCATGAGAATCTCATATCATGGGAGATTACTCTAGAGTAATGTAGCTCTCAAGAGAACCTAGTGAACATGTCCACAAAGACCCGACCTCTAGTTCTGCTCCCATGCTTGGTGGAGCTATGTAGGATTCAACTGCTCCGAAATGGAGCTACAAAGGGGCTGTTCATGGCATGAGTTCCTCTACCTCATTTCCGTTTGTATCAACATGAGTGCATCTCCATTTAGTATCCAAGAGACACTCCATTTCATATTATTTAATTTGTATCTCATTATATTCCGGTATCTTGCCATTTGCTTCTACCATTGTATTCATTCTCCTTGAAGGGGAATTATCACACGTGGTGTACTTTGGAGAGCCTTCTCCAACTCTATATAAGGAGGGACTCTTCTCAAATTTGTATTTAGCTTGTAGAGCCTACTTCATGCTCTTGGCAAGCCCATTTCTAATCCATTTGACTATACCATTTTTTTTCTTCTAACTTTGAGTCTCTCACACTATTTAATTTTGAGTACTCTTCTTTTGATTTTGCTTTTGTGCATGCACTCTCTACAGTAATGGTGAGAAAGGTAAAGTAGAGAACCCTTGCAAGTATCATTAGTCCTTAAGAGCAAAACTAGTTTGTTATGTTTGTGCTATGAGGAGGTAGTTTGAGTGCTTAGAAATAAGCATTACAACATAGCATATGAAGTTTTAGATACATACACACACATACATACATACATACATACATACATACATACATACATACATACATAAATACATACATACATAGATACATAGATACATAAATACATACATACATACATACATACATACATACATACATACATACATACATACATACATACATACATACATACATACATACATACATACATATATACATACATACATACATACATTGTGGGAATTGAACTCATGACCTACCAGCTAGGAGTATGATGGGCTAACCACTTGCCCCAAAAGCCATGGTTGAGGATTTCCTAATCCTCCCTCTTAGGGTGTGGTTCAACCATCTCTTGCTTGTCATTTATTGAGTCTAACACTCTCTTCCCCTTCTAGAGATCATTGTCCTCAATGATCAATCCTTGATCTCCCCTTTGAATTGATGTGCTCAACTTTGCACAGTCTCTTGAACCATCTTGTCCTCAACCTTGGTCTCTTGAACCCTTGCTCTCAACCTTGGTCTCTAGAACCTTGGCTTTCCGCTTCTTGGCCACTTGCCTACGGACTTGCGTTGTTCGCAACCTTGGTCTCTTGAGCACCTTGTTCTCAACCTCAGTATTTGTTGCTCTAGCACAATGGTGAGAACCACGTTAAGAAGCTCCACCTCCTTAATGTCAATCCGCGAAAGAGATAGGAGTGATATGAAGATCGTGAATGTGAGATGAAGTGAGAGTGACGGTGAGAAGCATAGAGATGCACACACACATACACACACACTACAAAGAGACAAGCAAGACACAATGGAAGGTGAGAAATCAACTCTATCGCTCAAGATCTCAATTACACGCTCAAAATAGCTCTAAGCTCACACTAACTAACCTAAAAAATGAGCTCTCTAGCTCTTTTTATAGTTTATAGACTAGTTTTGACCGGTTTCACATCTAGTGACCGGCATAGTTAAAAAATAGGTCCTAAGTGCTATTTGAAAGGGTAAACGGTGTCTAAAAGTAACCAAAATTGATACGCTCATTCTACCTAAGCTCCTCAAGCTTGAGGACTCCTCGGCTTGCACAAAATGGAGCTATGGATTACAAAAAAGGGTTTTTCTATGTTACATATGTTGCAATAGTGATAAAAATCACTGTTGGAGGTTTTTGAAAAGTATTTTAAAACATAATTCTTTTGAAAAAAGATCCGACTGACTCCCTGCTCTGTCTTTACATGCTTCCGCGTCTTCTATGCCTCTGGCTACTGCCAACACCCCCTCCCTCTCGCTTCTGTCGTCCTCGACAGAACCTTGTTGTGCGGTCTGTCGGATGTAGTTCTGTAGTAGGTCTTGAGCGAGGGTGTGTTTTGATATCCGAATGCCTCGGGCCAAATCTGCCTCGAGTTTCTCCCAATCAATTGGTTGCGGTTCATCGGGTGGCAGGAGTCGATAATGTGTGGAATATACCATTTGTTCACAGGCGAATAAGTGTAAGAGGTGGGTGGGCCTGCTGATGAACACTTCTGAATGGTATTCCCAAAAACCGGTTGTGAACATCTCTTCGAAAGTTTGCTTATAGCATGCCGGTAAATATTTAATTCTGCAATGCCAGGCATAAAAAAACCCGTAGCGATGGCGTTGTACTCATATCGTATGCAAGATCTAGATTGCCATGCTCGAAGCCCGGGGTGTTTACATGAGGTGCCTTTACACGATGGAAGACTTTAAAAACCATTTGCATCATGTCAAAGATTTTGACAGTCATGTGCGCTGCTATATCGTCCATGTGTTTCAAGCGAGGGAGCCAGTGACGAATCGTGGCCATCATGTATCCCACTGTCGGTAGTTCTATGGGTGGCTTGAAATATGGGTAATTTAACCAATCCTGGCACTGCTTGTTGTTCTGTACTTTAATGGCAAATGCTGTCCAAGAGCGGCGACGTGGCACTGGTCCCCAACATGGGTTGTATTTCAAATGTAGTGGTGCCTTTACCCAAGTACTCATCATCTCAGGATATTCTTGTAAAAGATCTTTACGCCACTCTGGTTGATAAATCTCTCCTTGCTGCACATCCAGTGGCAAATCATCAGGCTCAAACTGAGTAGCGTGAGACGGTTTCTTGCCTGTTTCTTTCTCTATTGCCAATTGATACTCGGCCATTAGCATAAAATACGGTTTGTACTGTAGCTCATGCCTTGATATATATCTGCAAGGGGCCAAGTGAGCAAAGTAGGGCGACTGTAAAATTCTTTCCTCAATCATTGCCATTGCGTGCAGCTTTGCCTCTACTCGTGTTGAGTGGGTGGTTCCAAGCTCTTGCACTGTCTTCATCCATGCGGGGGTTGGAAGTTCATAAGTCATATGGCCTTCAGCCGTGACTCGTCCGCCTGGGATGGGTTGTGGTTCGTAGGCTTCTTCAAATGTTTCCTCCACCGGGATGGTTACATTTTCTTCATCGGCTGGGAGCTCTGGTGGGGAATCTGGCCATGGTGGTGCTTCATATATAGCTATCCGCGATTCAAGAGTGGATACCTGGGCCCGTAATGCGTTGAGTTCCTCTAGGATGTCAGGAGAAGGGTCTGCAAGAGCTGGTAATCCTTGGGATGCTGGTAGTCCTTGTGTTGCAGGTGCTCTGAGCTGGAGTAGTTTATGATCTTCCTTTAGCTTCTGATACTCTTCGTTCATTCGATCGTATTCGTCGAGCAATCTGATGTGATCATCGAGCAACATTTTCATTGATTCGGAGGGCATTGCTTTGAACCGGCTAGGACTTAATGGTTGGTCTGGGATATCGAGAGCAGCTTCTAAATTTTCTATGTTCTGCTCTTGTAGCCGCTAGTTTTCTTCCTTTGGTGCTACTAGGTGCCTTCTGAGTATGCCCATGTTCCGAGTCAGCGTCGCATTGCAAACTATCTGGGCCCTTAACAAATTGTCAAGATCAGCAGTGGCCTCTTTGGCTTTCTCTTCACTTTCTAGTTCCAGCTTGTGATAAGCCTCGCGTAGTTCTTGGTATCGAGTATTCAATGAGGCATTCTCAATCGACAATGAATTAAGCTGCGACTGCAAATCGTTGGTTGTCCTCTACAGCTGCTGATAATTATTTCCAAGAGATGTGAACTCATCTCTTACTTGCGTCATACACGTGAACATTTGTCAAAATGCTGTGTCTATGGTGGGTGCTAATATTAATGGTGTGCTAAGTGAAGATGCAGTGGGTGTAGATGCAAAGGGAACGGGGAATGGGGGTGGGAGAGTGGATGCTGTGGTGATTGTTGAAAATTGTGGTGTGCTTAAATATTGTGGTGCCACCGTTGACGTGAGTGGTGGTGCGGTAGGTGGTGATATATCCATATCTCTGGATGTGGTGTTGAGTGCGGTGACTGTGAATAGTGGTGTGATCGTGGGTAAGTGTGTGGGTGTAAATACACGATTTACAAAGGTTGAGGAGTAATCTACCGAGGGGTTGTCTTGGACGGCTTGGTGGAAAGGGGAAAGAGGGGTTACGGTGGGTCGGGGAGGTGAGACTGGGGAGAAGGTTAATGGAGGTGGAAATGGGAAAAGGGGTCTTGGAGGTGTGGGGAAGGATGGAAAAGATGGATGGAGAAATGGGTTGGACAGAAAGGTGGATAGGTTAGGGGGTGGACTAGGTTGAGTGGGTGTGGGAATTGTGGGTTGAGTGGGTGCGGGAATTGTGGGTTGAGTGGGAGTAAAGAAGACTTTTGCTACTCCATCGGAGAAGGAGGATGTTGTTCTGGGAGAAGGGGGTGAATAGGGGAGGTTGGATGGATGGGAGGTGAAGGAGGAGCGATTGGGGTGGTCGGTATTTCGACGATTGTGGTGGTATGTACAGCGGTAGTACGGGGTGGGGAGTCGATGATAATGGTGTCTTCTGCCAAAGAGCTTTCAGGGACAAGACGTGCTTCCCTGGCCTGTTCTGAAGATTGTGCTCCTGTTGGGACACGAATGTATTCGCCCGGTTTTGATAATAGACATACGCGTCGGGGGTCATACTGCGGTAATGGTTTTCTCTGCAAATATCTTAAGGCTTCGGTAGCTCTGACTGATTTGACAAGCTCTTTGAAACCTCTGATGTAGACTTCTTCGAACCCTCCTGAGACAAGTTCTTGTTCGATCATTGTTTGGCTTTCTTCGTCAGTCAACTTCTTGCGTGCCCAAACTTTTTCCATAGTACGATATAATTTTTTTATGGCTAATGTATAAGCTGCAGCTTCAAAGGTTTCTTCTTCGTGTGTGCTCGTGTCACCTTGGGTGTCCGTTTGCTGTCCTTGTTCGTCTGTCTGTACATGTTCTTGGGAGTCATGTGTACCCTGACTGGCTTCATCGTCTCCTTCGTCGTCATCTGTTGCTGTTCTTTCGTCATCTGAGCTCGATACGATTTGTCCTTGTGGTTGATCTCGGGGTGTGGTAGGGTAGCTGGGCCTTTCATATTCTTGAGAGAAGATCTGGCCTTCCGAAAACTGAAACTCACTTGAAAATACGTCCTGCATCTCAAAATCATATGTGGTGCCTGCTTGTTCTGTTTCTAAATGGGGTATCGGGAAAGAGAAAGCTTCCGCACCAATAGTGGTGGGAACTTCTGCTATAGTGATGGTAGGTCCTGGGACTGTGGTTGCTTGAGTAGTGACTGTGCTGGTAGTGCCCTCCGTTACAACTGGTCTTGATAACCGTATACGAATAGGTTGTACTATGGGAGTGTCTTCTATCGGAGACTGCTCTGGAGATGGTTGTGGTTGTGAAGAGAGATGGTGGATGCAATCCAAAGATGAGTAGGTGCCGCTACAACCAGCTTCACACCAGCCAACTGAGACTTCAGAGTTGATTAGTAGACCCTTTGAGCTTCCTAAATCCACCAAAATATCAGCCAAGTACTTTGGAACATGTATCCCAAAAGTTTAAGTCAAGACAGGCTAGTTGCGAAATGACTAGCTCCCAAAACTTGCTATTTTTGGACATACACCTGCTGGAAAAAATGAACAGTGCTCTCAACCTGGAAGGAATTAGAAAAATTCCTTTTGGGCATAGCAAATAGACTTAGCAAGCTTCCTATTCCAAGTTAAAACACTTCAAATGATGGACTGAACACTGAGAACAAGTTTCATCAAGTTCTGGAACATTCCCACAATTCTCGGGGCTCTGCAGAGATAGACCAGTAAGCAGTAAAATGCAGATATCTCCAAACGTATAAATCCAATGACCTTGAAAATTTATAGGTAGAAACTAGACAGTGAGAGCTATCCAACGCACTTTAAAACACTGAAAAAGGTTCAGTAAAACTCGAGATATGACCTTCTGAAGTTACTGCTCTGAGTGAGTATAGCAGAGAACAAAACAGAGAGGTAGATGATAATAAATGTATAGATTCACATATGATTACAACCACATTGGCAATGAATCTTTGCACAATGGGAGTAGAATGATAGAGCTATGGAGTAAGCTCTTCAATCTCTACAAAATGACATGAAGTGGTCACGTACAAGGCTTGCTAATCGCCTCTTCCTTCTTGCTCCTTTTATAGCAATTCTTGGAGGGAGTTTTGAATTCAAATTCGAATGGCTCCACCTAAAAGTGATCCCCAAAGTTAGGAGAGATTCCCTCAGCTCAAAAATTCGTGATTTTGGTAGTTGGAGCCACGAATTTGCTTTTACATCATGGATGAGGTAAGCCATCCTTTTACTTTTTTCTTTTTCCATTTACAAGAGATAAAATGTACTCTTTTACAAGAGGTGTTCACATGACTACTCATGTGACTTACAAATGAGGATAATATCAAGCATATCAAGCATGTAGGCTTGGGCAAAATGCACCAACAGCTCCCCCTCAAGCCTAACATGCTTGGCCTCCAAATAAGTCTTCAATTGTCCTTGATTTCCTGCAAGCCAATCATCAACTTGAATCTACTTAACTTCGTACCATCAAGAGCTTTCGTCAACATGTCTGCACATTGCATATCTGTAGAGACGTAGGATAGTTGAATATCCTTGCTCATTAGCTTCTCCCTTACATAATGGTAGTGGACTTCAATATGCTTGGTTCTAGCATGGTATACCGGATTAGCTGCTAGATGTAGTGAGCTTGTGTTGTCACCAAAAATGTGAGGTGTTGAAGAATGAAGTCCAAGATCTGTGTACAAAGATTTTAACCACATGATTTCTTGAGTTGCATTAGCCAAACCTCTATATTCAGCTTCAGTAGAAGATAATGCCACGGTTGGTTGCTTCTTCGATGACCAAGAAATGATTTTTGAACCTGCAAATGATATATACCCTGATGTGCTTCTTCTATCATCTTTAGATCCGGCCCAATCTGCATCTGAGTAGACCTTTAGCTCAATATCTGAAGTATATGAATAGAACAAACCTTCATTCATGGTCCCCTTTAGGTACTTGAGGACTCGCTTGGCCGCTTCCATATGTGGTCTTCTCGGCTTATGCATAAACTGACTCAATATGCTAACACTATAGCATATATCCACCCTTGTGAGTGTTGCATAGTTCAAACTTCCAACCAAGCTTTGATAGCTTGTGATGTCTTCAATTGGCTCTCCTTCATAAGCACTAAGCTTATGATTTTGCTCCATAGGTGTACCTGCACACTTTGTATTTTCCATCTTGAACTTGACGAGCATGTCATGGACATACTTCCTTTGTGTGATGCATATACCTGAATCTGTGTAGATCAACTCCAATCCAAGAAAATAAGTGAGTGGTCCGAGGTCACTTATCTTGAACTCCTCCTTCATTTGACTCTTTACCTGTTTGATTCCTTCAAGATCATTGCCTGTGATAATAATATCATCAACATACACACATAAATAGATCACTTCAGATCCATTCCTCTTTATGAACAAAGAGGTATCCGCCTTGCTAGCTTTGAATCCTTGGTCCTGCAAATAAGTAACCAATCTGAAATTCCAAGCTCTTGGAGCTTGCTTCAATCCATACAAAGCTTTCTTTAGTTTGCATACATAGTTAGGATGATGTGCATCCTCATATCCAGGAGGTTGTGCCATATACACTTCCTCAGAAATCCATCCATTCAAGAAAGCATTCTTTACATCAAGTTGATAAAGATTCCAATTTCTAGATGCAGCAAGACTAATGAGAACCCTAATTGTAGGCATTTTTGCAACAGGAGAGAAAGTCTCCTCATAATCAATACCATGGGTTTGAGCAAACCCTTTAGCAACTAACCTTGCTTTGTGTCTATTTATACTTCCATTTGGATTCTTCTTGATTTTGTATATCCATCGAGATCCGATTATCTTCATAGATGGCTTGTTAGGTACAAGCTCCCAAGTGTCATTCTCCTTCAAGGCTTCCATTTCTTCATCCATTGCATCTCTCCAAGCTTTCTTGCTTTGTGCTTCTTCAAATGTGGTAGGTTCTTCATTGGTTGAATCCTTTGCAATGTAGATTGAGTGCTTGGTGACCAAAGAAGTATCATAACCAAACCTCTCTGGTTTCTTCTTCTCCCTCGAAGACCTTCTAAGTGGTTGATGTGAGCTCTCGGGTCCATATGTAGCATCCTGCATCTTTGCTTTACCTTTGTTCTTCCATAGCTTTAGTCTTTCCAAGTCTTCTAGGTCAATCTCCGAATCACTTTCTTCAATCTGCTTTGGCTCCTTTGGTTGAAGTGATGGAAAATCTTCATCCAAGTCATATGGCAGCTTCACTTTCCTGTCATCATCAAACCATGATTTGTTTTCATCAAAAATTACATCTCTACTCACAGAAAATCCTTTATTGGTTGGATTGTACAATCTATATCCTTTTTTGGTTTTGATCATAACCAATGAATACACACTTCTCTGCCTTGGGATCCAATTTCCCTCTTACTTGAGAAGGAATGTGAGCATAGGCTAAGCATCCAAAGATTTTACAATGCTCTAGACTAGGTCTTCTTCCATTCCACACTTCATATGGAGTGGTTCCATCTAGTGACTTAGATGGAAGTCTATTTATGAGATATGTGGCTGTCGACACAGCCTCTGCCCATAGGTAGTTCGGCAATCCCTTTTCATTGAGCATGGACCTTGCAGCTTCGACAATAGCTCTGTTCCTCCTCTCTGCTACACCATTGAGTTCGGGTGTATACCTTGTAGTGACTTCCCTTTTAATGCCTCTTTCATGCAAGAAGGCATCAAATTCAAAAGAGAAGTATTCTCCTCCACCATCTGATCTGAGTCGTTTCAAAGTCCTACCTGTTTGGTTTTCAACAAGAGCAATATACTTCTTAAAGCAATTAAACACTTCATCCTTGTGCTTCATGAAAAACAGAATGGTCCACCTGCTACAATCATCTATGAAAGACACATAATATCTTGAGCCTGATATAGATGGCTCCTTACTTGGACCCCACACATCCGTGTGCACTAGATCCAAAGGATTTTGATACATATATCCTTTCTTATTGAAAGGTTGTCTATGAGCCTTGCCGAGTTGACAAGCTTCACACTTATAAATCATGTGTTGCCTTGTGATATTAGGCAAACCAAGTACACTTTGGTCCCTGCAAATCTGTTTGAGTGTCCTCTCACCAATGTGAGCAAGCCTTTTGTGCCATATCTCCAACTCTGTTAGAGTTTGAGATCCATAGCTAAACAAAGCTATGTTCTTTGTATCTTCCACTTCAAAAGTGAAAAGCCTTCCTGTCTTTTCTCCTTTGGCAATCCTTCGAAAGCCTTGCCTTGGGTCTTCAACATATGCTCCAAATCGATTGAATCTAACCTGCAATCCTTTTTCAACAATCTGTCCAACACTTATTAAATTTTTGGTAATTGTAGGGACATACAAGACTTTGCTTAAGAGGTTCATATTCCCATCTGATGTCTTCACATTACCTATCTTCTCCACTGAGTGCTTTGTGTCATCTCCTGTCTGCACTTCATGCTTGTTATGAGGATCTTCCAAATCAGAAAGTAAAGCCACATTTCCTGCTACATGGTTCGAGCATCCCGAATCAATGTAAAATATGTGATCATCATCCTTACCCTTCTTCGTTGATAGATTCATAATCAATAATGAATCTTCTTGACTTTGGTCCTCTGCATAGTTATTGTAATCTCTTCTTCCTCTATGGCCACTTTGATAGTTGTTGTTGTTGTTGTAATTGTTGTTGTAGTAGTTGTTGTTGTAGCCTCCATTGTACCTGCCTCTATTTGATCCATAGCCACCTCTATTGAATCCTCTTCCTCTTGAGTTCCTCGGGTTCCTGAAACATTCTTCAGTAGTATGGTTAGATAAGCCACATATGTTGCAAGGTTGAGATGATTGGAATCTCCCCCTGCCTTGCTTTCCACTTCTGCCTCTTCCTCTAGCTCGTCCTCTACCTGCAAAGTTTGCTTGGAAAGAGCTTCCTTCATCTTCATTCTTTCTATTCTTTGACTTGTCCTTGACCTTAGCTTTATCAGAATATAAGGCAGAAGTTTGATTACCTCTTGAGGACTCACCACCTTTGCTAATCTTTGCTTCATGAGTGAAGAGTTGGCCCATGAGTGTGTTGAGGTCGGGTACATGCATATCCATGTATAAATCCATGGCTGTTGTGAATGACTCCCACTTGTCGTCTGCTTTGATTCCATTCATGATTTGTCTTATGATTTGCTCCTCTTCAATTACCTCTCCAATGCTTCCAAGTTGGTCGGAAATCTCCTTCATCTTTGTGACATAATCAGTCACATTTTGCTTCGGGCTTTTCTTCATTGTTGTGAACTCCATCCACAATTGGTTCTTCCTTGCTCGAGTGTTGGAAGAGAAGAAAGAAGCAAGTGCATTCCAGGTTTCTCTTGATGTCTTGCATCCCTTGACATGAGGTAAAAGAAAATCAGAGATTGAGTTTAGAATATAGGACCTTGCAAGTGCATCCTTCGAACACCAATTCGAAAGTCCTTCCACTTCTTCATGTGATGGTTGCCCTTTGTTCCTCATGGTTGGCATTGCTTCATCTCCGGATATGAATCCATATAGATTCCTCCCTTGAAGGTAAGCCTCCATCCTTAGAGACCATGCCGGATAGTTGTTTCGATCCAATTTGTCAATTGTTGATGGAAATCCATCTCCCATGTTGCTTGACTATGCTCTGATACCACTGTGAAGAGAGATGGTGGATGCAATCCAAAGATGAGTAGGTGCCGCTACAACCAGCTTCACACCAGCCAACTGAGACTTCAGAGTTGATTAGTAGACCCTTTGAGCTTCTTAAATCCACCAAAATATCAGCCAAGTACTTTGGAACATGTATCCCAAAAGTTTAAGTCAAGACAGGCTAGTTGCGAAATGACTAGCTCCCAAAACTTGCTATTTTTGGACATACACCTGCTGGAAAAAATGAACAGTGCTCTCAACCTGGAAGGAATTAGAAAAATTCCTTTTGGGCATAGCAAATAGACTTAGCAAGCTTCCTATTCCAAGTTAAAACACTTCAAATGATGGACTGAACACTGAGAACAAGTTTCATCAAGTTCTGGAACATTCCCACAATTCTCGGGGCTCTGCAGAGATAGACCAGTAAGCAGTAAAATGCAGATATCTCCAAACGTATAAATCCAATGACCTCGAAAATTTATAGGTAGAAACTAGACAGTGAGAGCTATCCAACGCACTTTAAAACACTGAAAAAGGTTCAGTAAAACTCGAGATATGACCTTCTGAAGTTACTGCTCTGAGTGAGTATAGCAGAGAACAAAACAGAGAGGTAGATGATAATAAATGTATAGATTCACATATGATTACAACCACATTGGCAATGAATCTTTGCACAATGGGAGTAGAATGATAGAGCTATGGAGTAAGCTCTTCAATCTCTACAAAATGACATGAAGTGGTCACGTACAAGGCTTGCTAATCGCCTCTTCCTTCTTGCTCCTTTTATAGCAATTCTTGGAGGGAGTTTTGAATTCAAATTCGAATGGCTCCACCTAAAAGTGATCCCCAAAGTTAGGAGAGATTCCCTCAGCTCAAAAATTCGTGATTTTGGTAGTTGGAGCCACGAATTTGCTTTTACATCATGGATGAGGTAAGCCATCCTTTTACTTTTTTCTTTTTCCATTTACAAGAGATAAAATGTACTCTTTTACAAGAGGTGTTCACATGACTACTCATGTGACTTACAAATGAGGATAATATCAAGCATATCAAGCATGTAGGCTTGGGCAAAATGCACCAACAGTGGTGAGGGTGATTCTGGCACCTGAAGGCAGGGGATAGTTCCTCTCATTCGCTTTCCTGCTCTTCCTTTGCTAGGCTTCCTAGCTTTCTTTGTGGTTCCTTTAAACGCTTTCAGCTCCTCACTTGTCATTGCTCGCTCGATAGGTAAGTCATGTGCTAAGCACATATATACGATTCTAGTCAGTGCGCAGCATCCATTGATGACTTTCTTTCTTTCCCATCTATGTTGTGCTAAATACATCTGATCAATGATCCAGCTAGCTAGATCAACTGTCTGGGGTCCCATACAAGATAAATACAAACCAAACCATATTCGTTTGTGAGGCATTGTGAATTTGTCCTGAGCGGGGAAAGCAAAATGCTGCATACATATCCGTAGTGGCTTTGAAAGCTCAGGTGTGATCGCCGAAATCTCCTCCCACTTAGTGACGTCCCCACGTTTCATAAGGTCAGGAACTAACCTTTCTCGCTCTATGGGCGTGTGGGTTCCATGAATCTTGATGGCAGCTCGAATCAGATCTTTAGAAAGATAAAATCTTTTATATGGTGGATCGTTCACTAAGGATGGCAAAATAAAAGTTCCGGGCAGGTCCTTGTTCTCTGAAGCTATCAAAGTGGTGATTAAATAATAGCATCTGTAGAAGTCAGGTTTAGGCAAAGGGTCACTGAAATACTCTGTAAAGCCGGCTCTTGCCCAAACATGTGTTAGGTCTTGTGTGTTCTGTAGCCCTTCGAACTCTCTTGAGAAGAACTGATATTTTCCCCATGTACGGTCATCAAAAGTTAAATTAGCCTCAAATATGAACTCAGCATCCGCCAATGGTCCTACCAGCCCTTGAAACCAATGAGAATTGCGATGAATCTTCTCAGTATAGCCTCGAGGAGGGTCGTCAATAGGCATGGGTCCTGGGAATCCTTGGAATTCTGGCGGTGGAGTTGTCGGATGGGACTCTACGAGTAAAACACCGATAGGTGCTATAGGTGTGCTGGGGCCTGCTTCTGATGGTCCTTCTTTGGTTTACATGATGATTGTCGTGCTAATGGAAAAGATCTGCTACAAAAGATTAGCATATTAGTATGGAAATTAATTATGATCCCATTAAGGTGAGACCGCAATCCCTTTCCATAACCGATGTGTAACCCGTGTAGCCAAGTGTTGTGATGTGATTGATGCAATGCTTCTTCCAGAACTAGTGCAGGTCTCTAGACACCTACCTGCGTTCAGATGATACATACTTTTCTTGATGAGGTATTATTACAAGTGATGTTGGGTTATAGTGTGTGGATTTATACAAGGTTCAGTCATGAATGAGTTATTACATGGTTGTAGATTAGTCGGGGTGGGAATTATGTTAGACAATGGGTTAGGAGAAGACTTCTGGATACGTTTCGGTATCCACTTCCTAAGAGTTTGTGGTCGGGTGATAGGTCTCTGCGGAGGGACAAAAGATGATATTGGATTTGGTGATATGGAGGGCTGAAAAGCTTTCCGAAGGGTGTATTTTACATGGCTTGAGGGTTGAGCTATAATACATGGTTTGGGTACCCAAATTTGCATGGGTGTGGGTCGATTCATAAGGTACTTCTTGGCGATCCAAATTTGTCGAATGGTCGAACTTGTAGAAGAAGGTCGAGGGGATGTTGGATACTAATTCTGCTTCTGCCTGGACTTCTTCTTATCAATGTCTGCGTTGTTGAAATCAGTCGGTGCTTTCTGTTCTTTTGGCACCCATATTTGTCTTGTGCCTCCTGCTTTGTGTTGCTGAGACTGCTTTCCTCTTTGCGTCGTCTAATGTTGTCGTCGGTCTGGGTTCCTTCGTAGTGGTTGACTCCTTTGTGGTTGAGGTTGAGAGGTGAGATGGACACTGTGCTTTGGAAAAGAAGGGAGGTCCAACACTTGCGAAACCTGCCCATTAGGAAGTGCTCCGTTTTGTACTTTTAATCTAGGCGAGTCCGCAGTAAGTGTGGAAGGATGGGCACCGCAGGGTGTTTTGCCCATGTGGCCGCTGATGTAACCCACCTGACCGCTGATTGTGTCCATCTGCCCAAGCGGTTGGGTAATTGCCCCTTCTAGTTTGCAGGAAGCCCCAGGGAAAATCTCCTGATGTCCTTCTGATTGACAATTGTCTATAGCCAAGCCCGAGTGGGTTGGTGTAGACGTAATGTGACTGATCTGACCAAAGATCTTCCGGTCTTCCGTCGCATGCATTTCATAGGGTCTAGGGTTACAAACCTCAGTCGGAATGCCATTAGGGAAGTCAAGCGGTATCACTCGCTTTTGATCTAAGGTTCCAATCTGTAAGGAGCCTTGTCTAAGATTTAGGTCCACTGAGTGATTGTATAGCCAATCTTGGCCAAGGATTAGGGGTTCTATCAGGTCATCATCATGGCACACTAGTAGCTTTACTGTCAAGGTCACTTCATTTATGAGGATAGGAAGGTCCACCTCACCCATGCAAGGGGTTTCCATGCCTCCTAGCCCTATGAGGTATGCCTTAATTGGCCGCATTTCTATTCCTGAATCCTTATAGTGGGACCATCTAATCGCACTAGTCACAACACCTGAATCAATTAAAGCTCTGAGCTCTTGGCAAGGGTTGACGTGCTCTAGCCTGACTGTAATGAATGGTCTCCGATCCACTATGCTAGGATGGGTACTTGACTTTACTTGACACATGGCCATGGGATATCTGGGTGATGTTTCCAGATGGTTATAATGTTCTCTCCCTAGTCCTTGTCTTCTTAACTTCATGCACTTAATGCGTTCTATAGCTTCTGCCTGAGCTTAAGCTCGTATTCTATTTTCTTCCTCCTTACGCTTCTTTGCTAGCGTGAGTCATCTAAGCATATCCTCAGTAAGAGGTTCATGATATAACCTCACTCTACAGCCACTAATGTAATTAGGCATTATATCTCCTTCTAAGGTGGCTAATTGTACTGCTCCACTTGTCGAGAGTCTGTTAATGATCATAGGTCCATAACCTCGCTTTTCTAACTTTCGTGCGTGCTGTTTCAGCGTATATACTAGAACTAAATCTCCTTCTTTCAAGCCTTTATCTTTCACATGTGCATCAAAATATGCTTTCTGTCGCTTCTTTGCCTCGTATATTCCTGCTGCTGCTTTCAGCCTGGTTTCTCCTAATCGTTCCAAGTCCATTATTCTTGCTGATAATTCATGGCCGGTCCACTGATGTTCTTGTGGAACCTTAAGGGTCGGTATCAAGAAGTCCAAAGGAAGCACAACATTCTGACCAAAAACCATCTGAAAGGGAGTTGCATTGAGTACGGTCTTGTAGTCCACTCGATATGCCCAAACAGCGTGGTGTAACTGTTTGTCCCAATCTGAACGTTTGTTGTTCACGAGTTTCGTCAGTACGTTACAAAGGATCTTATTAGTGCTTTCAGCTTGACCATTGGCCTGAGGATGATATGGTGCGGATTTCTTGTGAATCACCATAAAATCCTGTAACAAATATTCAATGACTTGGTTTAGAAAGTGAGTTCCTCGATCGCTCACTAACTCTATAGGCAATCCATATCTTGTAAAGACATTTTCAAATAAGAATTCTGCAGTCGTGTGTGCATCATTCTTTTTCGTGGCTTTTGCCTCTACCCATTTGGTGAGATAATCAGTCGCAACAATAATGTATTCCGCATGTGTACCTTTTGCAGGGGGATTAATGGGTCCTACAAAGTCTATGCCCCACTTAGAAAATGCACGTCCGCCCATCATGGGTTTCAATGGCATTTCATCTCTGCGAGTAGGAAATTGAGTTCTTTGGCACACATCACATCTCTTTACATAGGTATGCACATCCATGTGAAGAGTGGGCCACCATAATCCTGCAAAGAGGATGGCTTTGATTATCCTATCTGGTCCAAAATGACCTCCTGCAACACCTTGGTGTGCAGTCTCTAGTATGCTCAGATAATCGCTTTCATGAACACACTGTCTTAGGTATCCATCTCGTCCTCTTTTGTATAGATTATCGCCAATAAGTGAATATTCTTGAGCTTCCTGCTCTAGACTACATTGTCGTGCTAAAGTCATTCCTTGAGGGAATGTGTTCGTCCTCAAGTATGTCACTAAAGGTTCACTCCAGCCTGGTGTGAGAGACACGTGATATAATGTAACATGCTCTACTGGTGGTCTTTCACAACAAACATGGCATTCTTTACACAACTTGTAGACATCTGCTTCCATCGTAGGCCAATATACTCCTAGTCTATGTAGAGTCTGCAATGTACGATGTCTCAAATGATGTTGCTTTAATGCACCTACATGTGCTAATTGCAACCAATTTGCATGTTCTGATTCATCTACACAACAAGCAAGAATCTTTTGATTATCCTGTTTATATATGCTTCCTGCTATGATTTGGTATCTTTGAGACTTGGTAATCTCTCCTTCTTTGATCCTTATCCTAGGATTCTTGGGTCCATACGTGAGAATAGGGACTATCGGCTTAGCCCATTCTGGTGCTATCTCAAGGTTAAACAAGTATGTATCAGGTAGTTCATCCACTACTCCTTGAGGAGCTTCTCCTGAGGTTAATCTTGAAAGGTGGTCAGCTCTGAGATGAGTCTTTCCTTTCCTGACTACTACTTCAAAATCGTACTCCATGAGTAATAGAAACCAACGTATTAATCGTCCTGTGTTACATGGCTTGTTGACTAAATACAATAGGGCTTGATGATCTGTAAAGAACTTGAATTTGTTGGCCAACAAGTAGTGCCTGAACTTTTTTACTGCGTAGATCATCCCTAATCCTTCTCGTTCCGTAGTGGTGTAATTTCTTTCTGCTGCGTTCAACTGTCTGCTCACGTAAGCTATGGGGAGGTCTATATTTCCTTCACTCGTGGGTTGTGCTAACACACATCCTATGGCGTAATTGGATGCATCCACATGCACATGGAATGGCTTACTCCAATCCGGGGTTGTCAATATAGGAGCTGAGCACAAACCTCGTTTAAGTTCGTTGAATGAATTCTCGCATTCATCTATCCATTCAAAATGAGTCAAAAGAGAGTACAATGGCTTGGCTATGATTGCATACATGTGTATGAATCTGCTATAATAACTGCAATGGCCCATAAATGCCTGTACTTCTTTTACATTAGTTGGTCTAGGTAATGCTGCAATTACTTTCACCTTTTCTTCGTCTGTAGAAATCCCATTCTTTGACACAATGTGTCCTAAAAGTTTGCCTTGTCTGACAATGAAAACGCATTTTTCTAGGTTCAAAAAAACCTGATATTCTCGACATTGTCAAATATTTGTCTTAACTCAGGGATATGTGTCTGTCTTATCTTTGAATGAGCACATAAGTCATCGACATAAACTTCCCTTGCGTAAGAATTCCTTGAAAACATGACACATGAGTCGCTGGAAAGTGGCGGGTGCATTTGTTAAGCCAAATGGCATCACACGAAATGAAAATATGCCCCATTCTGTGGAAAAAGCCGTCTTGTGTTGATCTTGTGGAGCAATGGCTACTTGATTATAGCCTGAGAAACCATCAAGAAAGCTGTAAACTTCCTTGCCCGCAACTCTTTCCAATAAATGTTCTGTGATAGGAAGAGGATAACTGTCTCTAATTGTGGCGGCATTAACTTTTTTAAGGTTAATACACACACGCAATTTTCCATTCTTCTTGGGCACAACCACAATGGGGGATACCCATTCGGTATGTTCAATTTTGTAAATGAATCCTGCTTCTATCAAGCGATCTATCTCCTCTTTAATCTTCGCAGCGTAATTATCATTGTACGTGTATGGTTTCTGTTTCGTGGGTTTTGCATCTGGAGTCATAGGAATTCTATGGGAACATACATCTGGATCTACTCCTTTCAATCTTTGTAACTCCAAGCAAACACATCTCTATATTCGCGCAATAGGGCAACTAATTCTTCTTCTTCTTCCTTCATCAAATCATGCCCTATGTATGTACACTTCTCTTCTTCTCCTTCTATGGCTACTATTATTTTCTTGGTTTTCTCTCGATTACATATGCTTCTCCAATGTCATCTTTTATGTTCGGCATTCGTACCATGATTCTTCTATCTTCTATTTCATATTTCTTGAAGTTCTCGGGTACTTCAAATAAGGGTTCTTCTTCTTCTGACATGGTTTCTTTCTTCTTTCTTTTCTTGCCCTCACTCTTGCTACTCACATGAGTGGCTATTCTCACATCATTCATAACTTCTTCGTGTTTCTGAGGATGAGTTTCTACTTCGAAAAAATATTCTTCTTCTGATGCAAAGGGTGGGTCCATGATAATTGATTCTAAATCAAAATCACTCGCATCCTCAATTGCATCAGTGTTAGGTTCGCATTCTTCTAAAACGGAATCACACATGATTGGCTCTATCGTGAAAACTGAGATATCATAGCCATCCTCGTCACAGTGGGGTGTCCATTGTTCCTCATTGATGGCTACGTCCATGGTTGCTAGGATTTCTGCCCAGCCGTGGGGTTCAAATTCTTCGTTTGGAAATACTACAGGCGCATATGCTGGGTCTTGAAGGGTTTGTGGATGTGGTTCTGCACCTAAGGTCCTGGCCTCTAACCGTTCTTCTTCTTGTTTTGCAACTTTACACATCCATAGGTGAGTGTCCTTGTGCAACCATGAGGGGTCTGACTCTAAAGAGTGTACTGATTCTGTTTCTACTGGTGTCTTATGGATGGTATTCCATTGTATTGGGGGTACGTCTCGATGTGAATAGTCTTTAAGATTGACTTTAGTAGTTACTCCTAAATGTTGCATGCACAAAGAATTAGTTCCCCAATCTTGTACAATTTGCAACTGACGCATGAATGGTCGTCCTAATATCATCTCATAAGCATTATTTTTCGCAAAGTCACAAATGGCGAAGGTATGCTCAAACTCCACACCACAAGTGGTGAGAGATATGCCTTCTAGTAAGCCTAATGGTTTTTCTATGTGTCCATCAACCATTTGTAGCTTCATCCTGGTAGGTCTGAGTGCTGGCTTACCCCAATGTTTCCATAAAGCGGTGGTAGCGATGGCTACTCTGGCTCCTAAATCTAAGATGGCTTTCGTGGTGTAGCCCTCATGAGTTATTGGAAGATAAGTATTACCTTCCTCTCCTTCACTTACATCTCCGATCTTTTCTACTAGTATCTCTGGTACCTTCTTATGTGATCCTATCTGAGAGGAAGCTGTAGCAAGCTCAGGGAATTGATTTGCTACGTGCTTCCACAATTCTGGTTTTACCTTTAACAATTCCTCTAGAGTGAGATTACATTGAACTTTGGTGTTTTTTATCACTTCCGTGTTTCTAGGGATTACTGATTCTTCATTCCTCACTATTATCGTGGGTGCTCTCATACTAATAGACTTTGCTTCCCAAGGTCCTGTGAACTGAGGTAATTCATGCAAAGAATTAGATTCAAAACCCGTGTGTTCACTGAGTTGCTCTTCCTCTACATCATCGTAAATAGAGGGGATGTCTTGGGGAAATTGTTCCTGCAAGTCGTCTATTTCTTGAATAGGAGGATGGGTTCCTTGTTCTTTTCTCCATTTCTCTTCTTGGATTTCTCTCAAAAATTCATGTGAATATTTATGTATGGAAGACAAATTGTCTTGACTTTCTGTATTGGGTACTTGAGACAGGGATGGTGCATTCCTTTCCCGTGTCTGTGGGACACTAAGATTCCTATGCTGATCCTTTTTCTCTTTGCTTTCTATCAAGTATTCTAGCCTCTCCATTAGTCCTTGAAAGTGTAATTCCGGTTTTGCCATGTTATTCCAATTAAGATATCTGGAGGCTTCGAACAAAGCTTGTGCTAATTCTACCATCTTCATGCAAAGTTTAGTTCTCTCAATTTCTAGATCAGCTCGAGGGTAGTTTTTACTCATTTCAGCTACCTGAGGTCCTTCGTTTATTCTAGCTTGATATGCGCGAAACATCATGTCTAGATTTTCTGCTATGGGTTCCGCTAAAACTGATCCTGATTTTTGAGCTGGGTTCTCTTGATTCAATTCCTGTGAAGTCAATTCTAGAATTTTGGCTCTAGATTCCTTGAGACTTACCTTCCAACTCAGTTATCTTCTTACTCCATTTTCTCTTAATTCTTTCTCTGGAATCTTTCCAAGATTTTGTCTTTTTACTGCTAGATTCTGCAACTTCACTACTTCCAACTACTTTCTCCTGATTAAGTTGTTGGTTCTGTAAGAGCACCTGGGCTCTTGTTATAGCTTGGATAGGCACGTATGTAGGGTTGGATCCATCTGCGTTGTTTACAATACCTATCACATTGATCGGTGTCACATTTGAAGCGTTAACTGGGTTCTTAGGACAATCTTTGATTATGTGCTCTTTACCACAATCGACACAAAAGCCTTGGATGTTATAGTACTGTGACTGTCCTGCTATTGGAGGATGTGGACAATCCTTTATGAAGTGATCTCCATGGCACCTAAAGCATGGTCCTCTAGGGCCCTGTGATCTTTGCTATCTCAATTGGGGCCGTGGATTTGGGTTTGTGTACATCACATTAGCATAGTCTGGCTCCCAACTAGGTTCCACTGGTGGACTATCATAATGATATGTCTCCACGTGTTCTGGTGACTCTGTGTAATAAGCGGGTGGACTATCTACATGAGTAGAGTCAAAACTGTTTGAGTTCGGGTCACCCTCTGTGATCAAAGGTGAAGAAGGCACTAAGGCCCTACTTAGGTTCTCTTCTGCAACAGCATATTTCACTAAGATGACATTCGCTGGTGGGGGTGGCTGCTGAGCTAAGACAGGTTGAGGTCTCTGTTGAGCCTATACGGGTAGTTCTGTGGAGGCCTATAGTAATATGGCTGAGCATTGTATTGGCCTTGATACCTACCTGGCTGCGGGTATGCATGCGAGTAGTTCTGTCTCACTGCTTGTTTGTTGTATGGGCAGTCTTGTGCTGTATGATTTGTGTATCTTCTCTCAATTGTACAGTATTGGCCACTAGGGTTGGCTTGCGGTTGTGTTGCATTGGGGCACACATTTGCCAAATGATTTCCACCACAAGTGTAACAACGTACGTTAGTTGTTAACTTGGGCACCTGTTTAATAGAAACTCCTAGTTTTTGGGCCACTTTTTCTGCTAGGTCTTCTATTGAGCTAGACAATTTCGTGGATGCTAGAGAAGAACAATCCGATTCCTTGTAGACCTTTGAGAGTTCCAACTCATCTCCTAAGTTGTCCTCAATGTCTATACATATTCTTACACACTGCTCTAGCGTTCTGGGTTCCTTCAAGTACACGTAGGAGCGTAGTTTAGAGCTCAACAAGCCATCTAGAAACAATGACACTTGTTTGGCTTGTGAGGGTAGCTCTTGCATTGGACATCTTTCAATATATTGTCTAAACCTACGTCCTGTGAGTCTAACAGTTTCTTGAGGGGTCTGTTTGAAGCTATGAATCAGCGAAGACGTGTCATATCTAATCCCACTTTTAGAGAATTCAATGATGAATGACTCTAAAAAGTGATGGATGTCTCTAAATTGTCTTTGTTGCAAAGGTTGGAACCAAGTTAAAGTGGTATTCTTTAACATTAGTCCAAATGCGTTGTATTGCGTGAACATGTCTTCGACTTGTTCTGCTCTTAGTACTTGCTTGAATTCTACGACATGGTCATAGGGATCTCCTGTCCCATCAAAATAATTTTTCATTGATTTTACTAATTGAGTGGGTCTCAATATTCTTGCATGTTCACGTGATCTAGGTAGAGGAAAATCATCTCTACCACCTGGTATTCCATGATCTCTTTGTCTATCCGCCCTATTAGTGTCTGTGGTTGTTCTATCTCTCCCTATGGGGTGATTGAAGCTTACTTCGGGTCTCTCTTTGTTCCTTTCTCTTTGCATGCCATGGGCTGAGGATGTTCCTACCCCTTGGTGGCTCGCATTTACATTTGCTCGAGATGGAGGGAATACTAATTCACCTCTTCATGTGTACGTGTTTCTAGTGTGGTCTGGCACCACAAAGACTCTTTCTAAAGTCTCATCCAGGTATACAACCTTTCCAGGTGTATCCGGGTCCTTGAACTCGTAGATTATAATGGAGCCTACCTCACTAGGTTGTTCTGTTCTATATCTCCAAAATGCTTCGTCTGTTTCTTTATTTACAAACAACTCTATGCTTCTGTTGTCCTGAGGGGTCCATTCTAGAACTAGTACTCGTGTTAGTACAGATCTCCCTCTAGGTCTTCTAGGTTCTTCTAATGGTTCTTTTCCTTGAGATTTTGCTTCTGTTTCCCACTGAATTACGCCAAACTCATTGGTGTTGTTTGGCTGCACACTTAAGATATACATCGTTCCTTCCTTGTCTATGTACGTGTCTCTTTCGAATTTTACCACTGGACGTTCCAATCCCATGGGTTGATTGGGATTGTGCATTTGCACTACTTGTCTTCTCAAACCATCCTCATAGATGCGGGCACCTAAGCGGTTGGTTCGCAGAAACTCCAATTGAGTCCTATAGGGTCCTTCTGGTCTTTCTAAGTATGCAACATTCGACCCTCCTTCAGGTCTTTTTGTGCTAAATGCCATTTCTGATTCGCTAGTATCTGAGCTCTCGTAGGGGTAATTACTATTCAATTGCTGAGCCCATGATCGAGCAGTAGTGCCTACACTTGCTTCTGATGATCTAAGGCTTCGTCGGTCTGACTTACCTATATGTTTGCCCGATCTAAGGTTCATTAATTCTCTTCCTTACATGCTCAGATCGTCAATGATTCTTTGTTATTACTTTCTTGATTCTTTTTAAATTTCTTTAGATTCTTGGCTTGATGTATGCGTTAGGAATTCGACTTTCTGTGGTACTTTGAGTTCTCGTTCCGTCAGACTTATGTTCTTTCCTTTAGGTTTTCATATTACACACCTTTACTTTAGTCTTGAACTTGATAAATTTAATTCTCTGGAACTTGAGGCGTTCCTATCGTCGTTAATCCACAATGCTAACGTTTATCCTACGGTAAGAATTGACTGAGGGGGTTGAGTAATCTTCCAACCTCAAGTCAGCTTTTCTGGTTGCTCTGATGCCCAAGAAGCCATGCTTCCCAAGCTTTATGCCCTTCTCTGCCTTGCTTTGGTTGCCCTTGATTGCCTTTGCTAGACCTGGAAAAGTCCAATATTAGACCAATATCACAATGGATGATCAAGCACTTGAGTATATACGCTTTTAAAGTCCCTTAATCTTTTGGCAAAAATTTTCTTCCCAAGACCCCCTTTCTTTCCTAGTCCCACTGATGTTCAACCTCAAAAATATCCTCTCAAAAAATCAACATATTCTTTATGAAAAAAACAATTGAGGTCACGTAATACTCGTCAAGAGCTTTCTGTCGAGCTATAAAGCTCAAAAAACGGACTTCGAATGAGAAAGATATGAGCGTTGAGGCCCTCGGGGGTAAAAACTCACAAATAGCTTTCTCTTCAAATATGAGCTAAGGGGTCTCCTATGAGTCTAATCACCCAAAAATTTCCCAAAAATAGCCCCAAAATTGGCCAAAAATTGAAACCCTAAAATTTGTGTTTGGGGTGAGCAATCGCGATGGTCTGAGATGATCGCGATGGTGAACCGTCGCGATGGCGTGATGCGCGAACCGTCGCGATGGTCTGAAGTGCACGGTCGCGATGGTCTAAATGTGAGCAATCGTGATGGTCGGGGTGAGGCGTCGCGATGGTCCGACTGAGTGAACAATCGCGATGGTGTCAGTCAACGGTCAACGTGAACCGTCGCGATGGTCCGAAATGAACCGTCGCGATGGTCACCGATGCGATGGCATGAGCCAATCGCGATGGTCCAAACTTTGAGCTGTCGCGATGGTGTAAGGGTCTCGTCGCGATGGCGTGGCTAGTGAGCAATCGCGATGGTCTAGCTTGCCACGTGGCACTATCGAGGCAATGGCATGGGCCAATCGCGATGGTGTGGGGTCGACGGGATCGTCGCGATGGTCAAGGACAATCGCGATGGTTCAAGTGAACCGTCGCGATGGCGTGAGACCGTCGCGATGGTCCGGCCGAGCCGTCGTGATGGCGTGAGCCAATCGCTGTTGCAAACATTTGTTTTATGTAGGGTACAAGTTTCAAATTATGTAAATACCTTTGGGAAGTCTTCAAATACTTCAAGAAGGCTCATATTATTCATAAAATGTAGCAAAAATACCATGTGAGTTCTAGAACATGGTGAGTCAAATTAGTGAGTCACAAGGGAGCTTCAGTGGTGTCCTAGTGGAAGGTCGATGTGGCTAGTTCTCAAAGTCCATCAATACTTTGCTTATTTGAGCACTTGAGTCATGTAATACCTCCATCCAAGTGTCTACCACGAATTTAGATGTATTAGGAAGGTTTTAGATTAGTTTCCCATGCTATCAAAAGAGGATAAAAGTCGTGATCTTGTGGGATGTCCAAGAGAGTCATATGTGTATCTCTACACTGCTGTAGTTTTGTATGCAGAGATTGCAGAGCTTGTATCTCCCTCATTATATATCCAAATTACATGTTTGATAGCTCATTGGATTTGTGAGCTGAGAGCAATACTCTCTGCAAGTAGTGTGTGTTCTTTGTTTTTTATCCCTGCTGAAGGTCTCCATTAAACCTCAAACTTGCAGAGGTCATATCTCCTTGTGTATGTATCCAAATCATGTGTTCTTTGGCTTGTTAGAAATCTATTTAAGTCTACTTGTATTCTCGAAAGTTTCAAAGTCATTGGAGTTGTGAATTAAGAGCAGTAGTCTCTGCAAGTGATGTGTGTCCTCAGGTTCATATCTGTTTCAAGGTCTCCATTAAAGCTGCATATTGCAGAGGTCATAGCTCATTGTGTATTTATCCATTTGAGGTGTTCTATATCTTCTTGGAAAGATCTTAGAGTCTAGTTTATATATGTGAAACAGTTTTGGAAAATTCTAAGTGAGTAAAGAGCAATTTGCTCTGCAAGAAAATCGGTCTGTGCATACAAGTTTGTGAAAAAGTCAACTAGGTCCTGTTGGGTTTCACCTACTTCTAGCTGTACTTTGGAGATCAATAAACTCCAACATTGGTATCAGAGCAAGTACTTGGAGGCTTGGAGAAGGTTATCATACCTTGACGAAGAATTTGAAGCTATCAAAGAAGCAGTTCATCATCAACACTACACAAAGGTAGAAGAAGATTGCAAGGAGGCATCTCAAGCAACATCCAAGCAAAGAAAGGTGCACATACCTCATTTACAAGGTAAATATTATATTTCTTCTCATCACACACATTGGAAAGAAGGCTTCAAGGAGGAAGCTTAGCATTTGTGTTATGGGAGACCAACATGCACAAATAGAGAAGCTTGATAAGACCAATTATCAAGCATGGAAGTTTAGAATCACAACATACTTGCAAGGTAGAGGCTTGTATGGTTTGATTGACGGCACAGATATCAAACCCACATTACCAGAGGACCCAAATCAGCAACAATTGAGGGAGTTTAGACTTTGGAATGAGAGAGACAAAAGGGTTATATTCATTTTATCACAAAATATTCAAGATTCAATGGTAGGACACATACAAGATCTAGACACAAGTAGAGATGTTTGGCTTGCATTGGAAAGGTTGTATGCTACAGGTACAAGAGCAAGGAAGATTCAACTCAAAAATGAGTTGAATAACATAAAGAAAGATACAAAGACATCAGTCAATGATTACATATTGAAAGTTAAAGAGATTGCAGATCAACTAGGATCAATTCAAGCTCATGTGGAGGACGACGAATTGGTTGCACATACTCTCAACGGACTCAAAGATGATGAGAGATGGAAACCCTTCATTACTTCAGTTTATGTCAGAGGAGAATTACCAGATTTTGATCAACTTATTGCCCTCATGGTCACGGAGGAGATGAATCTAAATGGTTCTACTTCAAATAAAAAAGGATCTCAAGGACAAGCTCTTTATGTAGGATCATCAAGAGGTGGAAACAGAGGTGGAAGAGGTTCAAATAGAGGTCGAGGAAGAAGGAGAAATGATCAAGGGACTTCAAGTGGCTTCTTTAACACAAGAGGAAGAGGAAGATCAAGTGCTAGAGGTACGAGAGGCTACTACAACTACAATCAAAGACAAAGGAGTGAAGATAAGAACAATTGCTATATATGTGGAAGGTATGGACACTATGCCAAAGATTGCTATCAAAATGAAAATAATCAAGGTGGTAGTCGAAGAGGAGGCTATTCAAGAAGAGGTAAACAACAAGGAAATTATGCAGTTGAAGGTAAAAGTGAGGATTATGATTCGCTTCTTATGATGAATGTTGAAACTAAGATGAATTGCAATAGCGATGTATGGTATGTAGATAGTGGTTGCTCTAATCACATGTCTCATGATGCTTCATGGTTTTCTAATATGCATAATGCATCATGTAAAGGTCATGTTGAAACAGGAGATGATACAACACATAAGATTATGCAGGTTGGAGATGTTGTTATGGAGGATAAGAGCAAGACAAATTGCTTGAAGGATGTACTTTATGTGCCAACGATCACTAAGAATTTGATGTCGGTTGGTCAAATGGTAGAAAAAGGTCTACAAGTGAGATTTAATCATGCAGGTTGCTTCATTGAGGATCCAAAGCAAAGGAGGTTAATTGCTAGAGGTCAAAAACAAGGTAGATTGTTTACATTCAAGGTAAACCCAAATCATACAAACTATTTCTCTTATGGTATGCATCGAATAGCAGAGCTTGATCTATGGCACAAAAGGATTGGACACATGAATGTACACAGGTTAAAGGAGCTATCAAAGAAGAGGATTGTTGAAGGATTACCTGATCTTACTAAGCAACATATGGTGCATCTTTGTGAAGCATGTCAAATGGGTAAGCAGAGTAGACAACCTTTCAAGCATTCAAGCTATGTAAGTGATGGTTTGCTAGATCTCATACACACAGATGTGTGGGGACCTACTAAAGAGGCATCCTTGGTTGGTAATAAGTACTATGTATCATTCATTGATGATCATAGTAGAATGACATTTGTGCATTTCATTAAACATAAGAGTGAGGTCTTTGATTGTTTCAAGAAGTTCAAATCATATGTCGAAAAGCAAACAGGAAGGTATATTAAGAAGCTAAGATCTGATGGAGGGGGAGAGTATTTCTCTCAAGCTTTTACTAATTTTTTGTATGATGAAGGTATCAAAAGAGAGGTTACATGCAGGTATACTCCACAACAAAATGGAGTCGCAGAAAGAAGAAACAGAATCATAGCAGAAGCATCTAGAAGCATGCTTAATGATATGTGTTTGCCTAATTATTTTTGGGCTGAAGCTGTTAGCACAAGTGTTTACATTATGAATAGAGTTTCGACTGCTGGAGTTCATCATTTGACACCATATGAAGTATGGCATGGAAGGAAACCAAGTGTAAGTCATTTGAAAGTATTTGGTTGTGTATGTTATGTACATGTACCTAGTGAGGTGAGATCTAAACTTGATGTTAAATCAGAAAAATGTATATTTATTGGTTATGCAGATACTCAAAGAGGATATAGATGCTATAATCCTCATACCAATAAGGTTGTTGTGTCAAGAGATGTAAACTTTGATGAATTACTTTCATGGTATGCAGATAAGAATTGTTTGCAGGTCATGGATGAAAATGAAGAAGGTGTGGTTGAAGGAGATGAATGCATAGTTCAGCCATCAGGAAGTTTAAATGATGAAAGGAGTGGTTTAGATGAAGAAAGAGGATCACCTTTCAATGGAAGATTAAGGCAAGAGTCACCTCCAAGTGTTAAAAGTAAAGGTAAACTCAAACTTGTTGAAGTTAATGATGAAGGAGAGGAAATTAGTGATGTATGTGAGTATGGAGAATCATCAAAGGTTCCTAATAAGAAAGGAAGAGCATCTACATTGGAGGTAAGAAGAACTTCAAGAGTGAGTAAGCAACCTCAGAGGTATACTTATGAATCTTTCATGAATACTCATTATGCTTTTATGACAAAAGTTGAGCAGGAAAATGAACCCACACGTTATGATGAGGCCAAAGGAGATGAAAAGTGGGAGAAAGCAATGAGAGAAGAAATGGAAGCAATACAAGATAACAAGACTTGGAATTTAGTTCCAAGTACACCAAAACAAAAGGTAATTGGTTGCAAGTGGGTTTTTAAGAATAAAAGAAATAGTGATGGTAGTGTGTCTAGATATAAGGCTAGACTTGTAGCAAAAGGATATAATCAAACTCAAGGTGTGGACTATGAGGAAACATTTAGTCCAGTAGCAAACATGGCAACGGTGAGAACTTTATTGGCTTTAGCTGCAAGTAAAAGGTGGAATATATATCAACTCGATATAAAGAATGCCTTTCTTAATGGTGAGTTAAATGAAGAAGTGTATATGTCACAACCAGATGGTTATGTGGATGCAAAATGTCCTAATCATGTATGCAGGTTAAAGAAGGCATTGTATGGTCTTAAGCAGGCACCAAGGGCATGGAATGCATGGTTGGTAAAGTATCTTATGCTACAAGGATACACAGCGAGTCATGCTGATCCTTCACTTTATGTAAAACATGTAGATGGCATGTTATCATAAAGACTCTTTTGCTATACACTTTGCTTCAGCTTGCGTCCGCCAAAACGGCTGATCACACAGAGATTCTTACTTTACATTTCCGCCCAACCGCCGAGCTCTCGTACTCTTCTCAAAGTCTCATATATGAGACTCCTCATACTCTACTACTACTATATGGTGTGTTTCTATGTCATGCCATGTGGCATCCTACTCAAAGGAGATTCCCACCAAATAGAAGTATCATGTGACATTTCCTTCCCCTTAAAAACATTTTCCTCCTCGAAAATGTAAATGAAATGTCCGTAATAGTAGAAGAAACTGCTCGGACTCCCCTGAACCCCATGTATTCTATGTACATGGTCATCTCTGTGTGTTGTTTCCCCGTATCCTTCCCCTTAAGAAGTCTCATATGAGATCATCTCAAAGGTGGGAAACCATCTGAGTGGTGCCTACTATCTCCCCTATACTCTCCACTTCCATACTACCACTCCCATGACATACTACATCATCCAAATGACCTAAGTCCATATGATGTATCCTCTATGGAGTAATAATATGAAAAGAAAGTGTAAAGTGCCAAACTTGTAAGTTTGACCATACTATAATGGAGATAATAAACCATAGAATCCTCTAAAGTATAGAACATAGCCCCATAAAAAGTGACTTCAAACCCATCTAGGAGTACATTATAGATTGCCCTCATACCACTTTAGGTCTTGCTAACCTTAAGTGTAATCACAAGTAGTAGTTTTGTCTAAACTACCTTGTGAACTATGCAAGTCCATCATCTAGCTCATACATAAGAATTTCTTGGTAGTAAAATGAAATCTCTACATTCGACCAACCAAGAAATCTGTGGTTTGTCATCCTTTACCATTGGACTAAGTTCTATTGGAAGAGCATTTATTAGCACTAGTGCAAACTCTAATATTTCTCTTCCCTGTAGTTTGCCATATGAATGCAGAAAGCATTCCCTTTGAGATTCAGATAATCCCTAAGTACCCATCCTCCTAATTGATGTTTACTCATCATACTCATGATGTAAGACCAACTAAGAGTTCGGTACCCTAATAGGTTAGATATATCTCTATCTCCTAGAAACTCTACAGAGAGGTGTCATCAATCTACTCCCAGCGTAACTAATGTCAATAAGTGGATTATCTCATCTAGTCAAGGACCATCACTGAAAGTAGCATAACTTCTTCTCTCTAGAGTTTACGAGTGAGACTCATCTAACCATCATGATTAACTGATCTCCCTCTTGCCTTTAATAGAAGAGTGCCACTTCTATCTAGACAAACGAAATGAGAAAGTGAAACTCTCTCTCTATCTCTCTTTGTAATCTCCTTTAAGGAAAAGAGCTCTGGTAGTGGAATCTATTCCACTTTCCCTTTCCCTTTCAAAGAGATTCTTTTGAATCCGTTAGCTCTACTCATCCATGACTGAGAACATGCACATAAGTTCTCCCTGTTTTCCCTTCCAAAATAGTGGAGAATCATACTCCCATATGAAGGAAATTATATTGACAAGTAGAGCAAACAAATTCCTTCTGAAATATAAACTAAGAGATGTTTTCTAAACACCTCTTCTCTCTAAAGGAAAACATAGTCTATTCTGCTATGAAGAAATCAGGTTTTCCTTTCTTTCTTTCTCTCTCAAAGAGTATGAGCTAAAGTGAGACCATTGAACTAAAGTGAGATCTCTCCTCGATCTCTGAGCTAATTCCCACTTTCTCCTTTCCTTGAAAGAGAAACTCATGAATTTATTTAGTCATCTCTTCCATAACTAAGGTATAATCCCTCATTACACATATTCCTATACAAATGGAGAAGAAATCTCCCTTGATTAATGAAGGCATATATAGTGACGAGTGGAGAAAATAAGTCCCTAATAAGGGTTAAAGCCCTTTACTAAAATGGTCAACAAGGATGTGACATGATACCGTAAACACATGTGTATCTATAGTAAAAAACTATCTCTACCAACCATTCTCTATTCATGGATTTATACGATCCCATCAACCAATGGAATTATCCTTCCTGAAAACATAACATGAGTATGTGATACCAATGGTGATAAAATCACCTATCACATTCTCTAGTGGAAGAATAAATCTTCCCTATACTATGAAGGATAACTCCCAATCCTAGTAGGAGATGTTTACTAAGAGCTCTCCTCTGATCTAGTGAGACATGACATCATGAATGATGAGTCCTTTTCTTCCTGGCCATAGAAGAAGAGTGCTCAAAGGGAAGTCATTTCCACCGTCCCATACCAGTGAAAACTTCTTCCAATTCACGGTGTCATACCTACGCTAAATCGAATATATATTCCATATAATGGAATATGTAGGTGGATTCTAATGAATCCCATATGTAAAATCATGTCAGTGGACTCAAATGAGTCCCATGTCCTCGAACTAGTCAGTTTGGTTCTAGTCAACAATGTGACAATGGATATCCCCTTCCCTTCCAAACCAACTTGTTCCTAGGTACCAAGACTAGGTCTAAGTACCTCTCTATAGATCTTGATATACATATATGTATTGGGTACCCCCACTATTCCTAACTAAGGGATCTATGCTCTAAATCATAGAGCCAGTGCCATGCTTGTGGCCGTACTAACCATCACTCGAATCACATAAGCACCCGTCGATGCTATCTTATGAAACCCATCTTTGTGATCCCATTTATTTGGTTTCCTTAATAGTGTAGCAGAAATGCTTCACTAGTCGCTCAAGTGATGTGCATGAGTGAAACTAGTCACTCTTTGGGTATTCCTGATAATACCCCATAGTCTCCTAATCATACTATGAGACTGTTTTGAAGATAATTCAATATTCACTACTTTGGAGATTATCATAAATGTATCTCCCGTACCTGTATGCAACTTCCTATAACCTATAGGATTGCTTGTGCACATTACTAATGGTGAAGGTGTAGCTCCTTCTCTTAGCAATCCTATAGTCTAAATCCATAAGGATTATATGTAGGGATCCTGTTACTACTGAAGTTGCCTTATGTATACTAATATGATGGTCCTAAGTCCATCAAATACATGCTTATAAGCATGCCTAAAACTTATTGATGTTTGCAGAAAGGCATGTTACTATGCCATAACATTCTTACCCTAAGGTAAGTGCGTATATAACGCCATGCGGTGGGAAAAATTTCGACAGCATTTCCCCAAGGAAATGGAATCCCAAAAAATTTTACCAAAAACTCAGTGGCACTAAGGCCACCCAAAAACATAGGGCTTGACAGGCCCATGGCATGCACGCCATAAACTTATACTTATATGTGGACTCCATAACCTGCAAAAACATAAAATGCTAGCAACACAATCTGTGTTGCATAACCTTGTATTTCCTGGAATCCTCTTTCCTGCAAACAATCAAAAGTATACTTTCTGCATGTTGATCCATACTTTAAGAGTTTAAAAAATGATCAACATTTGATGTATGCAATCCAATTCATGCATGTAGATACAGAACATGCCATAACATAACTAAAATGCCAGAAAGCATAAAGCATATGTCCCTGAATAATTTTGTATTGGAGTTGCATGCATCCAGTTCTTCTCGATGAGCTTCGAGACCTCTGCACCTTCCTCCTCAGGTCCTAACATAAACTTTGAAGTGTCCGAAGACATCGGATCACTTCCCAAAACATAAATAATGGTCAGGTGATTACCAAAATAATGCAATTTTTAATCAAAAAATGCATTAGTAATCCTTCTTAGACCTGCAAAAACCACTTTAGGACCTGAAAATATTCATAAACTGAAATATATAATATGTGCAAAGAAATCTAAGTGAAATTACTCAAATCGTCTTCCCGGTTTGAAAGATATGGCTCCCGGAAGGTAGTCGCCCAAAATTGTTCAGACTTTGCAGACCTGTTCAGACCTGCAAAAATTTTTACTTTCCAAAATTTTCTTTCATAAACTGAAAGTAGACTTTGTGCTCTTCGAAACGAGCCATAGCACGTCCAATTTGGAGTTCTCTAGCCCAAGATATGGTCATTCCAAGCCGGACATGCCAAACTAGTGGACTGTTGGAGGGGCTGGAAAAAGTGTAAAAATAGGATTTTTGGGCTGCCCAAAAGCATTCTTCCATCATGAAAATCCTAAAATTCTCTCCATAACCTCATAGAATGGTGTAAGAAGATGCTTGGGCCTATTTTTACCTTTCCAATTCCTCCCTTCGTGCATGCTAATTCGCTCCCCAAAAGAGACATAAATCTAGATTTTTACTTTTATGTAAAAAGTTAAATGGGAGCTCTTAGCAAGCTTCTAATCCACTCTAAGTGTGGATTTCTCTTGGATTTTATATAATAATCCATGGGAATCCACAAATGAACTTTATTCTTACTCCCAGAAGTGGAGTTTGGCAAAAGTTTAATTTCTGAAATTTTCCAAAAAGTGTGGGAAGGGGGTCTTTGAGGAACTAAAATTCCTCTTTAACTTATCATTTTGATGAATCTAATGATTCACCTAAGAAGTCCATACACCATAATCTCAGTAAATATACTTTTTCCCATCCATCCGTAGCTATTGCACCTCTTTTTCCCTCTTTCAAAATGGGAATTTCTTAGATTTAGGTGCTGAAATTTTTTATCAAACTGTGATGGAAGGGGGTTTTGTGGAGCTTCAAACTCCCATCAAACTGAGGTATCTTTTGGATTTCTTAATCTTATATGGAAATCAATACACTAGGCTATGTGTATACATGATTTTTCCTACTAAACTATGAAAAATCCCGCTTCATATTCCCTTCCCAAAGTGGCTATTTATCCAAAATAGCCCCTGAAATTTTGTGAAAATCATGAGAGTAGGCTATTTTGGAGGTGCTAAAAACTTATCCTTTCTCCCCATTTGAAAGAATCATTGACTCTAGGTGAGAGTATATACTCCATACTCTCCATATACATGATTTCCCTCCAAAAGTTGGCCCCCTTAATGCTTCATTATCATTCTCAAAAATGAAAGTTCTTACAGGAATTTCAAAATACTCAAACCTGGAACTTGAAGCCGTAAATCCTTACTAAATCACGTAAAGGAAAGTATCATCTTTGATTTCTCCTTGTTGCCTTGATGATCTTCTCATCCTTCTCACAAATTCAAACCTTTCAAAATTAAAATGATAATACCTGTGATTAACATGAAGTTCCATCCTCTTCCACTTTGAAACCACAGTGTCAGGGAATTCCTGGAAAAGATGCTCTATGTTGACGAACTCTTCATATGTAGTTTGGTTATTGATCTCAGCTATAAGAATCCTTTGAATAGCTCCGTAACTTCATGAGTTCAGAGCTTCTCCAAACAAGCCTTTGGATGGGCGGACTCGATGGTTGATGATCAAAGTTACTTGTACTTGCATAGGAAAGCACACACAAGGAAGAGGCGTGGTTGATAGCACATGCGCCTCTCATACAAAGGTCGCGTGCTCAAATCCTCTGCAGCGCTGCCCGCGTGGATATCTCCCCTGAAGCTCTGATACCACTATCATAAAGACTCTTTTGCTATACACTTTGCTTCAGCTTGCGTCCGCCAAAACGGCCGATCACACAGAGATTCTTACTTTACATTTCCGCCCAACCGCCGAGCTCTCGTACTCTTCTCAAAGTCTCATATATGAGACTCCTCATACTCTACTACTACTATATGGTGTGTTTCTATGTCATGCCATGTGGCATCCTACTCAAAGGAGATTCCCACCAAATAGAAGTATCATGTGACACATGTGTGTCTATGTATGCATTTATGTGGATGACTTGTTGATTACAGGGAATGATGCAAAAGCAATTGATGATATAAAAGGTAATTTGGGAAAGGAATTTAAAATTTCAGATCTTGGTTTGCTCAGATACTTTCTTGGGATTGAAATTGTGTATAGCGATGAAGGTATGTGGTTGATACAAAGAAAGTATATATGTGATATGCTGAAAAGGTTTGGTATGCAGGAATGTAAATTTGTTTCTACTCCAATGGAATGTAATGTAAAGCTGAGTCCAAAGGAAGGTGATGAGTTGCATGATATGAATGTATATAGATCCATGGTAGGATCTTTGATTTATACAACAAAAACTAGACCTGATATATGTTATGCAGTGGGAGTATTGTCACAGTTTATGCATGAACCTAGAGTACCTCATATGCATGCAGCGAAAAGAGTGCTTAGGTATTTGAAAGGTACCATGAACGAAGGATTATTTTATAGTCATGATGCTGATCTAACTCTTAAAGTCTTTAGTGATGCAGATTGGGCTGGAAGCAAAGATGACAAAAGATCCACAAGTGGATATGTGGTAATAGCAGGAAACAAGACATTAGCATGGAGTTCAAAGAAACAGCCTAAAGTTGCTTTATCTTCTACAGAGGCTGAGTATAGAGGTTTAGCATTGGCTACTACTGAGGTTATGTGGTTTAAAAAGTTGTTTCATGACTTGAATGTGCAGGTTGATGTACCACTAATATATGGGGATAACTTGAGCAGCATTCATATGACCTCAAATCCTATTTTTCATGCTAGAACAAAGCATATAGAGGTTCACTATCATTATGTTCGAGAGAAGGCCATGAACAATGAAGTGTAGGTTTCTTTTGTTGGAACAAAGGATCAAGTTGCAGATATCTTCACCAAATCCTTGGATGGACCAAAGCTTCAAAGATTCAACTATATTCTTGGCATGAAGGAAATACCCTTTGAAACTTGAGGGGCAGAATGTTGCGAACATTTGTTTTATGTAGGGTACAAGTTTCAAATTATGTAAATACCTTTGGGAAGTCTTCAAATACTTCAAGAAGGCTCATATTATTCATAAAATGTAGCAAAAATACCACGTGAGTTCTACAACATGGTGAGTCAAATTAGTGAGTCACAAGGGAGCTTCAGTGGTGTCCTAGTGGAGGGTCGATGTGGCTAGTTCTCAAAGTCCATCAATACTTTGCTTATTTGAGCACTTGAGTCATGTAATACCTCCATCCAAGTGTCTACCACGAATTTAGATGTATTAGGAAGGTTTTATATTAGTTTCCCATGCTATAAAAAGAGGAGAAAAGTCGTGATCTTGTGGGATGTCCAAGAGAGTGATATGTGTATCTCTACACTGCTGTAGTTTTGTATGCAGAGATTGCAGAGCTTGTATCTCCCTCATTATATATCTAACTTACATGTTTCATAGCTCATTGGAAAGCTCTTACTGTCTACTTTCTTCCTGTAAATTTTCATAATCATTGGATTTGTGAGCTGAGAGAAATACTCTCTGCAAGTAGTGTGTGTTCTCTGTTTTTTATCCCTGCTTGAAGGTCTCCATTAAACTCAAACTTGCAGAGGTCATATCTCCTTGTGTATGTATCCAAATCATGTGTTCTTTGGCTTGTTAGAAAGCTATTTAAGTTTATTTGTAGTCTGCAAAGTTGCAAAGTCATTGGAGTTGTGAGTTAAGAGCAGTAGTCTCTGCAAGTGATGTGTGTCCTCAGGTTCATCTCTGTTTCAAGGTCTCCATTAAAGCTGCATATTGCAGAGGTCATAGCTCATTGTGTATTTATCCATTTGAGGTGTTCTATATCTTGTTGGAAAGCTCTTAGAGTCTAGTTTATGTATGTGAAACAGTTTTGGAAAATTCTAAGTGAGTAAAGAGCAATTTGCTCTGCAAGAAAATCGGTCTGTGCATATAAGTTTGTGAAAAAGTCAACTAGGTCCTGTTGGGTTTCACCTACTTCTAACTGTACTTTGGAGATCAATAAACTCCAACAATCGCGATGGTGTGACACAATCGTGATGGTCTGAGACCGTCGCGATGGTCCACCAAAATGCAAATTTTTGAGATGCATCTGTGGATTCGTGCATACGCTTGTGTCGCCTACCTCGTGGTGTGGTCGCTTACCAAAATTACCGAACTTGGCAGACCATCGCGATGGTCTGACACACTCAGCAAATTTCTGACAGAAAGTGAATTTTTACCTTTTCCAAGCTTTTCTGATGCACTGGAGCTCTGTACTTGCAAGAAAACTCAAAAACACACAAGTACACACAAGCACAAAAGCTCACTCTCTCTCTTGCACATGCACAAATGAGGGGAAATGAGGAGAATGGGTGGATATGGTGAATTTTCTGATTTTTTTGGAGTTGAAGATGATGATGCGGTGATGAAGATGGAGTGTGGGGGAAGTGAAAAACACTAAAAACTAAGTAAAAACAACAACAAAAACTGAAATTTTTACCTTCCAATGCCACTTCTTGCTATACTCTTACCATCACACATTCGTACTAGACTCGATCCCCGGCAACGGCACCAAATTTGGTGTTGCTCTAGCACAATGGTGAGAACCACGTTAAGAAGTTCCACCTCCTTAATGTCAATCCGTGAAAGAGATAGGAGTGATATGAAGATCGTGAATGTGAGATGAAGTGAGAGTGAAGGTGAGAAGCATAGAGATGCACACACACATACACACACACTACAAAGAGACAAGCAAGACACAATGGAAGGTGAGAAATCAACTCTATCGCTCAAGATCTCAATTACAGGCTCAAAATAGCTCTAAGCTCACACTAACTAACCTCAAAAATGAGCTCTCTAGCTCTTTTTATAGTTTCTAGACTAGTTTTGACCGGTTTCACATCTAGTGACTGGCATAGTTAAAAAATAGGTCCTAAGTGCTATTTGAAAGGGTAAACGGTGTCTAAAAATAACCAAAATTGATACGCTCATTCTACCTAAGCTCCTCAAGCTCGAGGACTCCTCGGCTTGCACAAAATGG
>CM035425.1:130919058-130929058 GCA_020310875.1 Ceratopteris richardii | reverse complement strand
TCTCTCTCTATCTGTCTATCTCTCTCTCTCTCTATCTATCTATCTATCTATCTATCTATCTATCTATCTATCTATCTATCTATCTATCTATCTATCTATCTATCTATCTATCTATCTATCTATTGATCTATCTATCTATCTATCTATCTATCTATCTATCTATCTATCTATCTATCTATCTATCTATCTATCTATCTATCTATCTATCTATCTATCTATCTATCTATCTATCTATCTATCTATCTATCTATCTATCTATCTATCTATCTATCTATCTATCTATCTATCTATCTATCTATCTATCTATCTATCTATCTGTCTGTCTGTCTGTCTGTCTGCCTGTCTGTTTGTCTGTCTGTCTGTCTGTCTGTCTGTCTGTCTGTATGTCTGTCTGTCTACCTATCTATGTATCTATCTATCTATGTATCTATCTATCTATCTATCTATCTATCTATCTATCTATCTATCTATCTATCTATCTATCTATCTATCTCTCTATCTATCTATCTATCTATCTATCTATCTATCTATCTATCTATCTATCTATCTATCTATCTATCTATCTATCTATCTATCTATCTATCTATCTATCTATCTATCTATCTATCTATCTATCTTTCTTTCTTTCTTTCTATCTACCTATCTACCTATTGATGGAGAGTGCTAATCTCCAAGAGAACAAGCTACTCTTGAAATTAGAGCACCTCTATATCAAGAGTAACTCAATAACTTTCCCAATTTGGAGGATTAATGATCAATTATAAAGATTTTGGATAAATTATGAAGAAGATGATTCTACAGAAAGTGTGTTGCATATATCTCTCTCATTGACTTTATCAAATGTGTAAAGTTTTTGAAAAAACTTTGCACAAGGTGTCGCCTATAGTTTGCGCACCTCCTGCAAGTTAAATCACTTCAAAAGATTTAGTAGATCTTGAGAAATGAACTTAACAAGTCACCTATGTCTGAAACTGTTCTTCTGAGAAGTCGATTCAAACACCTGTAACTTCTAACATTTGGTTCTCTCAATCTAGAAGACGTTTATGCAAATGCTTTTAGCCACAGGTATCTTACCTTCCAAATTAAATAATAAGTGCTTGCTTGCTCAAAACTTTACATTGTGGAAGGAGAACTGACCAAAACATTAGCATCAAATTTTGCGCCTCCTGTAACTTCTCTTATTTCCAATTACACATGTAATTGTTCCTACACTCAATTCTCTCAGCCTGATCACAATTAGAAAATCAATCAACTATAGACTTAGACTTGTACAAAAGCATTTCACAAAAGATTCAACACAGAAGGGGAATACTCAGAAAGGAGTCGGGTGCAACATTTTCCATTTCTGAGAAAATTTACATCTGAGTCATGAGAGAGATTCTACACACTTCTAGTGTGTCTAATGACATCTAATTCTCGTCCAACTTGTTCTCACATAATCTCTCTACTTTGCCCTAACATTTTCTTTGTATATATATAGGAAAATATTTACAAGCTCATAACTAATCAAAGGCATAAGTGAGCTAACTTCAAAATAATGTACATATGTGTACACATCTTCATCTTCTGAATATGCACTTCCTTCATACTTCATAACTTGATCTTTTCTTCAGTCGTTGACTTCAATTCTTCATAAAGAACTTCAATTGTTGATTTCCCTACACCAAGAGCTCCCCCTCAATCATCAATTGAGCTTTTCTCTATCTTCTTTATGCTTGCCATGTCTTTGAATCTCTGTAACTTTAGTCCATCCAAGCTCTTGGTTAGCATATCAGCTATCTGATCTTTTGTTGAAGTATGTATGACTTCAATCTCTTTATCCATCACTTTCTCTCTTAGAAAGTGATACTGAATTTCAATGTGTTTGGTCCTTTATACTCTACTTCTGTAGATCACAAAGCAACTATGTGTTGCTTCTTTGAACACCATGAAATTAACTTATCTCCCACATAACACAAGTATCCATATGTTGATCTCCTATCATCTTCTTTGAATGTACCCTTAATGTATCTCAACACTCTTTGTCCTGCAAACCAATGTTCTTTCCTAGGGCAATGCATGAATTGAGATAATACTCCCATTGCATATGACAAATCAGGTCTAGTTAAAGTAGCATAAATCAGACTACCAACCAAACTTTGATATAGCTTCATATCCTTGAACTCTTCTCCACCATATCTGCTCAGTTTGTGATTCACCTCCATTGGAGTAGGTGCTACCTTGCAATCATTCATTTTAAACTTGATCAAAAAGTTCTTCAAATACCTTTCTTGACTTATATACACTCCATGTTGAGTGTATGAGATCTCCATGCCCAAGAAATATGACAAGTCTCCCAAGTCAGTGATCTTGAACTCTTTCTCCCTTTGCTTCTTTAGGCTTTGAATGCCTTTCTCATCTGTACCTGTAAGAATTATATCATCAACATATATGCACACGTAAATGAACCCATTATCACTTGCTTTAACAAGCAAGCTACTATTTGCCTTTGATACTTGGAATCCTAGTTCTTTCAAGAACTTCAGTAGTCTATAATTCCATGCCCTTGGGGCCTGCTTCAAACCATACAAATCTCTCTTGAGCTTACATACATACTCTGGATACTTTTCATCTCTGAATCCTTGTGGTTGCTCCATGAAAACATCATCTGAAATATAACCATTTAAAAAAACATTCTTCACATCTAATTGACATAATTTCCAACCTTTACATGCAGCAATAGCTATGAGTGTCCTGATGGTTGTCATCTTTGCCACACGACTATAGGTCTCATCATAGTCTACACCATATGTCTAAGCGAAACCTTTCACAACAAGTCTAGCTTTATACCTAGACACACTTCCATCTGCATACCTCTTTGTCTTGTAGACCCATTTGCACCCAATGATCTTCTGACTATTTGGTTTAGGAAGCAAATCCCAAGTCTCATTCTCCATCAATGCATCATATTCTTCCAGCATAGCTTTCTCCCAATTTTCCTTACCTTTTGCCTCTTCATATGTAGAAGGGTCTTCATCTGCCTTTACCATATAAGCATAATCTTTGGTAGCCAAAAAAGAAGTGTCATAGTTATACCTTGTAGGCTGCCATTTGTGTCTAGATGACCTTCTGAGTTCTCCACTTCTTGAGGTTTCTGGTTCATCACATTCTGGATTGGCACTTCTTCTATTTCAACCCGTACTTCATTGTTCTTTTCTTCATCAAATATCTAAACCTTTGATTTACCTTTCTTTTGATCCACAATTTCTTCATCACCTGCATAAATATTTATTGTACCTGCATACCAAGTACCTTGCTCATCAAATGTAACATCCTTAGACACTAGGAATTGTTTTGTGGATGGACTCCACAACTTATATCCCATCTGCTTATCATCATATCCAATAAACACATATTTTTCAGCTTTAGGCTCCAATTAGTGCCTCAATTGTGATGTCACATATGCATATGCCAAACATGCAAATACTTTGCAATGATCTAAAGTAGGTCTCTTACTCCACCATGCCTCATATGGTGTCATACCCTGCAAAGCTTTACATGGTAATCTATTGACCAAATAAGTTGATGTATTTACAGCCTCAACCCACAAATAATTTGGGCAATTTTTCTCCTTCATCATGGATCTTGCAAACTCAACAACAGTTCTATTCCTCCTTTCTGCTACACCATTTTGTTGAAGAGAGTACCTGCAAGTAATTTCCCTTTTTATACCTGCATTCCACAAGTAATCACTGAACTCATTAGAGAAATACTCTCCCCCTCCATCTAACCTTAGTCTCTTCAACTTATGACCTGTAATTCTTTCTGCATACACATGATAATGCTTGAATGTATTGAATACCAATGATTTATCTTTGATCACATAGATATTGATCCATCTGGTAGCATCATCAACATAAATCACATAATACCTTGAGCCATTGATACTGAAATTCTTTGATGGTCCCCACACATCTGTGTGTACCAATTCAACCTTCTCTGAATACATAAAACCATGCTTGGAATAAGATTGTTTATGAGCCTTACCTAGTTGACATGCTTCACATATGTATGTCATATGTTGACCTGCAACATTAGGCAACCCAAGCACTGAACCATTGTTAACCATATCTTTGATACCTCTTTCATTAAAATGTCCAAGCCTCTTGTGTCAAAGATCTAACTCAGAGATCTTATGTCCTCCATAAGTGAACAAGGCATGACCAACATTGCCTTGGATCTTCAATGTGAACAACCTTCCTTCTTTCTTCCCTGAAACAATTTGTTTATACCCATTGCTAGGGTCTTCCACAAACACTCCTTCATTAGTGAACCTAACTTCATAACATTTTTCAACAATTTGTCCTACACTCATCAGAGTTTTAGGAATTGTAGGAACATACAAAACCTTACTCAAGAGAGTACTACCATTCTTGGCCTTCACTGATCCGATTGACTTCACATTGTGCTTTGTATTGTCACCTGTTTGAACTACATGATTAGTTACCTTATTCTCCAAATCAGTCATCAAAGCTATGTTGCCACTCAAGTGATTGCTACACCTTGAGTCAATGTCGAAGACTCTTTGATCTTCACTTTGCCTTTCACAAGTTGCATTCATTATCAATGTTGAATCCTCCTTCTGATCTGAAGCATAGTTGTAGTAGGTATTGTTGTATTGTTGACTTTGGAATCCTCTACCTGCATTTCTTCCAAAATAACCTCTACTACCTCTAGTTCTAAAATTACCTCTATGATTCCTACCACCTCTTCCTCTTGAATTAAAATTCTGATTATATCCACCATTACTCTGAGTATTATGCCAACAATGATTAGCTAAGTGATTTGTCTTACCACAAATCCACCAAGCTTTGACTCCATATTTATTACTCCTGCCTCTTCCTCTACCTTTGCCACCTCCTCTTCCTCTTAGGAAGTTAGCTTGGCTAGTTGTACCTTCATCTTCATTTGCTTGTTGCTTCCCTTTGATATTCTTCTTCTTATCCTTTGAATACATTGGTTGACTTGCACTCTTATCACTTTCACCTTTGACATCCTGCTCAAAAGTTAGCATATGTCCTAGCAACTGATTTAAATGAGGAGTGAAATGATCAAGTGATAATTCAGTAGACAAAATGAATGGCTTCCATTTGTCATCACCTCTCAAACCTGTGAGGATTTGCCTTACCAATTTATCCTCCTCAATATCTTCATGAACTGCTCCTAATGCATCTGCAATGTCCTTCATCCTTGTTACATAATCTGAGATGGATTGAGAGGCCTTCTTCTTGAATGTAGTAACTTCTGCCCACAAGGATGCCTTCCTTGACTTTGTGGTGTTTTTGAAATGCTCCTCCAAAGCATTCCATATATCACTTGCACTTTCAAGACCTCTAATGTGAGGTAGCAAGTAATGATTAACTGCCATGTAAATAATGCTCCTGGCTTGAGCATCTTTCTTCATCCAAGTCTTCAAATTTGATAATTCATCCCTAGTTGGAACACTAGGATCTCTGAACTGAGGCTTTTCTTCTTCACTTGTAATGTTACCTATCAAATCTTTGCTCATAAGGTGAGCTTCCATTCTCATTGACCATGTTGGATAGTTCTCTCTATCCAACTTCTCTATTTGAAGAGAGTCTCCCATCCTTTCTTCACCTGTGTATTGACTACTTCAAACTTTATGAGTAATAGATGTACCTTTACTTCAAATGATAGTCCTTTTGTATTCCTTGATGTCGTATGGCCTCCTTCTCAAGCTTTGCTCTCAAGCTTTCTCCTTCTAAATCTTAAATTGTTAAATTCTTTATGTCTACAGCAGTCGAGGTCCTCCTTTCTTCAATTTTGATACTTCCTTCTCTGATACCACTGAAAGAGAGTGTTAATCTCTAAGAGAACAAGCTACTCTATAAATTAGAGCACCTCTATATCAAGAGTTACTCAAAAACTTTCCCAATTTGGAGGATTAATGATCAATTATAAAGATTTTGGGTAAACTATGAAGAAGATGATTCTACAGAAAGTCTGCTCCATATATCTCTCTCATTGACTTATCAAATGTGTAAAGTTTTTTTATAAAACTTTGCACAAGGTGTCGCCATGCAAAGTTGTAGGATACACAAAAATTAGGGTTACAGAGACACACCAATTTTTTTGCACATAAAACTGAGTTCAAGAAGAGCTCTCAGGGAAAGTAAGACATAGATACATAAGATACAGAATGCACTTTAAATCTCTTGATTTGGATATGTACAAAAGGAGTTACACCTATTACAAGCAAACTATGTCTATAGCTACAAGAGACGTGAGGGGGTGTGGGGTTGATAGCTCCTCCTTGTTCCTCCTCTATGCATATAACACCCTCCTCTACATTTTTTCGAGCTTGGAATGCTTTGTTTCAGCTCCTTGAGCCTTGGATGACTCTCTCCTTGAGCCTCCTTGAGTATATGTCTCTTAGTCTTCAACGACCTACAAGACTTCCATGCAATTGATAACTCTTCACCTTCTTTTATTGCTTTTGGATGCCTCTCTCGACTTTTCCACCACCTTAAGATTGCCTTGCCCAACCTTGAGACCACCCCTAGTGATCTAAGTCATGACGTTTGTCCACGTTAAGGTCTTTTGATCCCTTTTTCCTCCTACTAAAGCTTGCATAGTTCACATTTTCAACACTCCCCCTCAAGATTAAGGTGGTAGTGTCTATATCAAGTAAGCTCATAGCTTTTGGAAACTCTGTTAACTTGGCCACATCCGAGCTTTTGTGAAGATATTTGCAACTTGGCCCTTTGTACCTACAAAATGAACATCAATGTGCCCACTTGCAACCTTTTCCCTTACATAATGGTAATGCAGCTCAATGTGCTTGCTCCTTGCTTGATACATGGGATTGTTAGCAAGATGTAGGCTTGACATGTTATCTCCATAAATTGAAATTGGTCTAAGTTGTATACCAAATCTTTTAAGAGCTTCTTAAGCCACATTGCTTCACATATAGTGAGGGCTAAAGCTCTATGTTCAGCCTCTGTTGAACTCAATGCAATTGTGGGATTCTTTTTGCTCATCAATGAAATTGCTTTTGTACCTAGAATGATAACATAGCCAAAAGTTGACCTTCTATCATCAACACTCCTTGTCCATTCTGTATCTCTCCATGCACTTACTTGAAGTTATTCATCATACCTATATAGAAACCCATAATTAACTATACTCTTCACATACCTTAACACTCTCTTTGCATGATAAAGATGTGTATCTATGGTTGCATGCATGAACTGAGATAGAACTCCAACTATGTAGCATAAGTCAGGCCTTGTGAGTGTAGCATAATTCAATGATCCCACAATGCTCCTGTATAGTGTAAGGTCTTTTAACTTCTTACCACCTTCCTTTCTTAACTTGATATTTGAATCCATAGGCTCAACTATTGGTCTGCAATTTGTCATGCTAAACCTAAATAACACATCTAGAAGATACTTCTTTTGAGAGAGATAGATACCTTCTTTCCCATAGATCACCTCAATGCCAAGAAAGTACTTAAGCACACCTAAATATGAGGTTTTGAGCTCTCTTCCAAGCTTCTCTTTGATGGTCCTTATCCTTGCATCATCATCACCTGTCACAAGAATTATGTCCATCTGGTAGATGGGCCACCTCCTTGCTCTACATAGGGTTATCAGAGCTCTAATGGTGGCCTTGTTTGCCACACGGCTAAAAGTCTCCTCATAATCCACCCCTTGTGTTTGTGTGAAGCCTTTGGCTACTAGTCTAGCCTTGTACCTTGCCAAGCTACCATCTGCATTCCTCTTGGTCTTGTACACCCACCTATTTTTTACTATCTTCATGTCTTCTTTCTTGGGTACTAGTTCCCAAGTGTTTTTCTCCTTAATAGCTTTGAACTCTTCATAGATAGCCTTCCTCCACTCTCGTTTGGTCTTTCTCCCCTCATAAGAATTTGTCTCTTGATCTACAATGACAGTCATCATGTATGCATAGTGCTTTGCCATGAAAGAACCATATGTATACCTTTTTGGGGGTGCCTTCTTCCTTGTAGACATCCTCTCTTGACCTTTGGGATATTGCTTCTTGAGTCTATTGAGCTTTACATTAGGAGTAATGACATCCTCAAGCTCTTCCTCTTCTGACTCCTCTTGAGCTTCCCTACTGTCATAGTCTATCTCTTGCAACCTTCTATACTTTGAAGTAGGGGATAATCTTTCATAATCACAAGTGTAAGCATGATCATATGAGTGTACCTTAGATGTAGAAGCCTCTGGTCCACTGATTGGGATTGACTCTTGAGTTTGAATTTGCACATCAAAGTCTGCATACTCCTCTTGATCCTCTTCATCCAACTTTGGCTTGCCCTTGTCTCTATACCTTGACCTTAACTCATGAAACACAACATCTCTTGACACATATAGATTCTTTGAGAGAGACTTGTAGCACCTGTAGACTTTTTTCTCATTCGAGTAGCCAATAAATACACATTTTTCACTCTTGGACTCTAACTTTGTTCTTAGGTCACTAAGAACATGAACAAAGCATACACATCCAAATACCTTGAGGTGCTCCATGGTTGGTTTCTTGGCATAATAGACTTCATGTGGAGTGAAGTTGTGCAAAACACCAGTTGGAACCATGTTTATCAAGTAACAATATATATTCACACCCTTAGCCCATTAAGAGAATGGTAATACCTTTATTTATGAGACATCTAGCTATCTCAACCAAATGCCTATTCTTCCTCTCTGCAACACCATTTTGTTGAGGGGTGTACCTGCATGTAAAGTGCCTCTTTATGCCATTGTCTTGCAAGTAATTTGTGAATTCCTTGGAGAAATACTCTCCCCCTCCACCTAACCTCAATGTCTTGATGTGTGCATCACGTTCTTCCTCAACAAGTGACCTAAACTTTTGAAAGCATGAAAACACATCTGATTTTTCTTTGATAACATATAGCCATACCTTTCTTAAGTGGTAATGAATGAAAGTGACAAAGTACCTAGCTCCTCCCAATAAAGCCTCTCTGTTAGGGCCCCATACATTTGAGTGTATAAGCTCGAAGAGCTTAGAGGAACTGTAGTGACTCCTTGGAAGTGGCTTCCTTGTTTGCTTACCTAGCTTATAACCATCACAAAACTTAGGTAGATCTTGGCCTTCAAGATTTGGTAGTCCCTACACTTAACCTACTTTGCACATGCTTTTTAACTTGGAAATATTGATATGTTCTATACTTTTGTGTCAAAGATCAATCTCTGCAATCCTTTTCATACCAATCATCACATAATATACCTTGTTGTGTGTAGGAGCAACATCTAGTTTGAACAATCTACCTTCTTTCCTTCCCTTGGCAATGACCTTGCCTCCTTGCTTCACCTTGCACCCTTTTGCATCAAATATAATCTACATACCTCTCTCTACAATCTGTCCTATAGAGATAAGGTTCTTGGAAATAGATGGAACATGGAGCACATCTTTAAGAGTCTTCATAGATTTACCTTCACCTAGCTTCACATCTCCCACATGTGTAATGGGATGTTCGATGTCATCTCCTGTGTCCATACAATCTTTTGAGCTTAGGACTTGCATATGAACAAAAGATTCCTCCATACATGACATGTGATTAGAGCATCTAGAGTCTATGTACCACTTTGTGTCCTTGGGATCACTAGTGTAGCCATGTCTCGTGGCTAGGAGGGTCTCCTTCTCATCATCCTTCTTGGAAGTGTCAACATAGTTCCCTTGCTCCTTCTTCTTCTTGCCTTTTTCATCCTTGAATCAACAATTTGAAGAAATATGATTGTGTTTACCAGATAAAAACAAGTTTTATGTTGATGAGGGTTGTTCTTCCCTTTTCCATTCTTGCCCTTCCTTGAAGATGATGCCTTGGTCTCTCCTTCTGAATTTGAATCTTCTTCCTTGGGCTGCTTCCACTTGCTTTTTCCTCCTTTTCCCTTCTTGCAACTCCTGCCTTTGCCTTTGATATCATATAGGACGTGCAAATGACCATCCTTCTTGGATG
>CM035425.1:130899058-130909058 GCA_020310875.1 Ceratopteris richardii | reverse complement strand
TTCAGTCCTTGACTTCAAGTCCTCACCCAAAACTTCAATTGTTGATTGCCCTGCACCAACAACTCCCCCTCAATAATCAATTGAGGTTTTATCTATCTTCTTTATGTTTGCCATGTCTTTGAATGTCTGTAGCTTTGGTCCATCCAAGCTTTTGGTTAGCATATTAGCTATCTGATCTTTTGTTAAAGTACGTATGACTTCAATCTCTTTATCCATCACCTTCTCTCTTAGAAAGTGATACTGAATCTCAATGTCTTTAGTCCTGGCATGAAACACAGGGTTAGCAGCTAAATACAATGAACTCATATTATCTCCATGAATAGTGGGTGTACTCTGAATGATGTCAAAACTCTTCATCAGAGTCTTAAGCCATATCACTTCATTTGCAGCTTCAACCATACCTTTGTACTCTACTTTTGTAGATGACAAAGCAACTGTGTGTTGCTTCTTTGAACACCAAGAAATTAACTTATCTCCCACATAACCAAAGTATCCATAAGTTGATCTCCTATCATCTGGATTACCTGCCCAATCTGCATCACTATATATCTTGATGTTTGTATCTGATGTAAAACCGAAATACAAACCTTCTTTGAGTGTACCCTTAATGTACCTCAACACTCTTTGTCCTGCAATCCAATGTTCTTTCCTAGGACAATGCATGAATTGAGATAATACTCCCACTGTATATAACAAATCAGGTCTAGTTAAAGTAGCATAAATCAGACTACCAACCAAAGTTTGATATAGATTCATATCCTTGAACTCTTCTCCACCATATCTGCTCAATTTGTGATTCACTTCCATTGGAGTAGGTGCTACCCTGCAATCATCCATTTTAAACTTGATCAACAAGTTTTTCAAATACTTTTCTTGAGTTACATACACTCCATGTTGAGTGTATGAGATCTCCATGCCCAAGAAATATGACAAATCTCCCAAGTCACTGATCTTGAACTCTTTCTCCATTTGCTTCTTTAGGCTTTGAATGCCTTTCTCATCTGTACCTGTAAGAATTATATCATCAACATATATGCACATGTAAATGAAACCCATTATCACTTGCTTTAACAAGCAAGCTACTATCTGCCTTTGATACTTGGAATCCTAGTTCTTTCAAGAACTTCACTAGTCTATAATTCCATGCCCTTGGGGCCTACTTCAAGCCATAAAAAGCTCTCTTGAGCTTCCACACATGATCTGGATACCTTCCATCTCTAAATCCTTATGGTTGCTCCATGAAAACATCATCTAAAATATAACCATTTAAAAAAGCATTCTTCACATCTAATTGACATAATTTCCAACATTTACATGCAGCAATAGCTATGCGTGTCCTGATGGTTTGCCACAAGACTATAGGTCTCATCATAGTCTACACCATATGTCTGAGCAAAACCCTTCACAACAAGTCTAGCTTTATACCTAGACACACTTCCATCTGCAAACCTCTTTGTCTTGTAGACCCATTTACATCCAATGATCTTCTGACTATTTGGTTTAGGAACTAAATCCCAAGTCTCATTCTCCATCAATGCATCATACTCTTCCTGCATAGCTTTCTCCCAATTTTCCTTACCTTTTGCCTCTTCATATGTAGAAGGGTCTTCATCTGCCTTTATCATATAAGCATAATCTTTGGTAGCCAAAAAAGAAGTGTCATAGCTATACCTTGTAGGTTGCCATTTGTGTCTTGTTGACCTTCGAAGTTCTCCACTTCTTGAGGTTTCTGGCTCATCACACTCTGGATCAAATCTTGGCACTTGTTCAACTTCAACTTGTACTTCATTGTTCTTTTCTTCATCAAATATCTGAATCTTTCATTTACCTTTCTTCTGATCCACAATTTCTTCATCACATTCATAAATATTTATTGTACCTGCATACCAAGTACCTTGGTCATCAAATGTAACATCCTTAGACACTAGGAATTGTTTTGTGGATGGACTCCACAACTTATATCCCATCTGCTTATCATCATATCCAATAAACACATACTTTTCAGCTTTAGGCTCCAATTTATGCCTCAATTGTGATGGTACATATGCATATGCCAAACATCCAAATACTTTGCAATGATCTAGAGTAGGATACCCCACCATGCCTCATATGGTGTCATACCCTGCAAATCTTTACACGGTAATCTATTGACACTCAAGAAGTGATGGTTGGATGCACTCAAGAAATGAGTTGGTGCTGCTAGACCTGCTTCACACCTGCCCTCCTTTGATTGCAGATATGCTTAGTAGACTCCTTGAGCTTCCAAATGATACCAAGAAACCATATATGTGCTTTGCAAATGTTATAAGTAATGATCAAATCAAGACAGACTACTTGTGACTTCAAAATCTTGAAAAACTTGCTATTTTGGTATTGACACCTGCTCAGTGTTATGCTCAGTGTGACCAGTGTAGTTACAATTAGCAAAATTCCTTCTAGAGATATTCTATTAGCTTAGTAAGCTACCATTTGCAAGTAGAATGAGAGGAAATGACAAACTACACTCTGAGAAATCAATTTAGCAAAATAAGGTGTACCCCCGATTTTTTAGGAGACTTACAGTCACAGACCAGTGAGCACCCCGACTGAGATTTCTCTGTGATGGTTGATCCAATGACCTTGAAATTTTGTAGGTGTGTAGTAAACTTTGAGCGGAATCCAATGCACTTTGAATCATTCAATTTGGTTCAGTAAATCTTGAGATATGCCTCTTGGAAGTTGACAAAGTTGAAGATGGTCACTTAGAGAAAACAGTGATGATGAATGTAAGTATATGTATTAGATCTATTGATTGTACATTCCCATTGGCATGATTTGTAATGCCCAATGGTACTCAGAGGTGTAGGCTATGGTGTAGCACACACACACTCAATGATTTACTCATAAATGCCTCGGGAAGAGTGAAGGATAACCCGTGACTTTTTCCTTGTGATTTTTATAGGAGTTGAATGATGATTTGAATTTGAATTCAAACTAATCTCCTAGAATCTTTCACCTAAAAGTTGATTGAGATATTCTCTCAATCATTCACCCACTCAATCAATCAAATTTTCCACGACTTAATCAAGTAGGTATGATTACATGTAAATGTCAAGTCACAATGACTTTTACAATGAGTAAAAGGTTAGAACACATAAGCATGAGTTCCTATGACTCTTGCTTCATGTAGAGATATCCTTCAAAGGTCCAAGCTTTATGTGAAGTCTTCAAGGTTGATATCCAAGCCAAGTGTTAAGGCTTGAATTACACCAACAGCTCCCCCTCAAGCCAAACACTTTGGCTCAAGTCTTCATCTCTAGTCTTCAATTATTTCCTGCAATCCAATCATGGATTTAAATCTGCATAGCTTGCTTCCATCCAGAGCTTTAGTAAGCAAATCTGCACATTGCATATTAGTAGACACATATGACAATTGGATATCTTTGCTAAGTAACTTCTCCCTCACATAGTGGTAATGAACCTCTATGTGTTTTGTCCTAGCATGATAAATTGGATTAGCTGCAAGGTGAAGAGAACTAGTGTTATCACCAAAGATGATTGGTGGCCTTGTGTATAGGCCCAATTCTGAATATAAAAGCTTCAACCAGATAGCTTCTTGAGTGGCATTTGCTAGCCCTCTATACTCTGCCTCAGTAGATGACAAAGCTACTGTAGGTTGTTTCTTGGATGACCAAGAAATTGGTTTATCACCTGCAAAACAAATGTACCCTGATGTGCTCCTCCTGTCATCCTTGCAACCTGCCCAATCTGCATCTGAATATACCTTAATATCAATGTTTGATGAATAGGGAAAGTACAAACCATGATTTTGTGTTCCCTTTAGGTACTTTACTATCTTCTTTGCTGCCTCTAAATGAGGTACTCTTGGTTTGTGCATAAATTGGCTAAGTACACTAACACCATATGATATATCAATCCTGGTTAAGGTAGCATAATTTAGACTACGTACCAAACTTTGGTAACCTGTAATATCTTGGAGTTCTTCTCCTTCATGAGCACTGAGTTTGTGGTTGACCTCCATAGGAGTGCTTGAGATTTTAGCTTCCTGCAAATTAAACTTCTTGACCATATCCTGAATGTACTTCTTCTGAGTAATAAAGATACCTGAATTTGTATAGACCAATTCAAGTCCTAGGAAGTACTTCAATAATCCAAGATCATTAATCTTGAATTCCTTCATCATCTTTCCTTTGATGTGTCTAATTCCCTGAACATCATTTCCTGTAATAATGATGTCATCAACATAGACACACAAGTATATTACCTCTGAATTGTTCCTTTTGATAAACAATGAAGTATCTGCTTTACTCATTATGAATCCTTGGTCTAGGAGGTAGGTTGTCAACCTGTAATTCCATGCTCTAGGTGCCTGCTTCAATCCATACAGAGCCTTCTTCAATTTACAAACATAATGTACCTTTTTTGGATCTTCATAGCCAGGTGGTTGTGACATGTAGACTTCTTCAGATATCCATCCATTCAAGAATGCATTCTTCACATCCAATTGGTACATATTCCAATTCTTGGATGCAGCTACACTTACCATAACTCTGATAGTTGGCATCTTGGCCACAGGAGAAAATGTCTCCTCATAATCAATGCCTTGGGTTTGTGCAAAACCCTTGGCTACCAACCTAGCTTTATACCTGTTTATTGTACCATCTGAATTCCTCTTGAGTTTGTAGATCCATCTAGATCCTATCACCTTCATGGAGTCCTTCTTGGGTACCAAGTCCCAAGTATCACTTTCCTTGAGAGCTTCCATTTCTTCATCCATTGCTTCCTTCCATTCTGGTTTAGTGATTGCTTCTTCAAATGTACCTGGTTCTTCATTCAAGAGATCCTTTGCAAGATATACAGAATGCTTAGTTACAAGAGAAGTATCATACCCATATCTAATAGGCTTCTTACTTTCTCTCTGAGATCTCCTCATAGCTTGAGTTGAGGATTCTGGTATATCCTCTAGCTTCTTCATCTTCATTTTCCCTTTAGATTTCCAAGCCTTGAACTCTTCAATGTTGATGGTGTCTTCATCATCTGAGCTTGAGTCTTCTTTCTGAATTGGTTCTTGCTTGATAAGCTTGGGAAAGTCTTCTTCCATGTCATAAGGTAGACTAACCTTCCTGCATTCATTTTCATACCATGAATCATTCTCATCAAAGATGACATCTCTGCTTACCTTGAAGCCTTTGTTTGAGGGGTTGTAGAATCTGTATCCCTTCTGATTCAAATCATAACCAATGAAGATACATTTTTCAGCTTTAGGGTCTAGCTTTCCCCTTACCTGTGAGGGAATATGCACATATGCAACACAACCAAAGATTTTGCAATGATCCAGAGATGGTCTCTTACCATGCCAAGCCTCATAGGGTGTCATTCCATCAAGTGTCTTTGATGGCAACCTGTTAATTAAATATGTGGCAATAGATACACTCTCTGCCCAAAGATAATTTGGCAATTTCTTTTCATTTAGCATAGACCTAGCTGTCTCTACAATGAGTCTATTCCTTCTTTCAGCTACCCCATTTTGTTCAGGTGAGTACCTTGTAGTAATCTCCCTCTTGATGCCTCTTTCCTGCAAGAAATCTTCAAAGTCATTGGAAAAGTATTCTCCTCCACCATCTGACCTTAGCTTCTTCAAATGTCTACCTGTTTGATTTTCAACTAGTGCAAGGTACCTCTTGAAACAATTAAATACTTCATCTTTATGTTTCATGAAATATAAGACAGTCCACCTGCTATAGTCATCAATGAAGGACACATAGTACCTTGATCCAGATATGGATGGCTCCTTGCTAGGTCCCCAAACATTTGTATGCACCAATTCCAGATAATCTTCATGCATAAAACCTTTCTTGGTATAGGGCAATCTGTGTGACTTACCAAATTGACAAGCCCCACACTTGTATATCATGTGTTGCTTGGATACATTAGGTATCCCAAGCACACATTGATCCCTGCTCATTTGTTTTATGGTCCTCTCTCCAATGTGACCTAATCTCTTGTGCCAAATCTCCAATTCTGATAGTGTTTGATCCTTATAGTTGTACAAGGCAATATTCTTAGTGTCTTCAAGTTCAAAGGTAAACAATCTACCTGATTTTTCTCCCTTGGCTATCCTTCTGAATCCATGTCTTGGATCCTCCACATATGCACCATGTTGAGTGAACCTGACCTGTAGACCTTTTTCCACAATCTGACCTACACTCATCAGATTCTTGGTGATTGTTGGAACATACAATACTCTGCTCAATAGATTCTGATTACCATCACTAGTTTTGACATTGCCTACTTTAACAACTGAATGTTTAGTGTCATCACCTGTCTACACTTGGTGCTTGCCTTTGGGTTCTTCCAAATCAGAAAGTAATGCAACATTTCCAGCTACATGATTAGAGCAACCTGAATCAATATAGAATAAGTGATCATCATTGATACCTGACTTAGATGTCATATTCATGATCAATAGGGAGTCATCTTGCTCCTCTGCATAATTGTTGTAGTCTTTCCTATTTCTGTATCCACCTTGATAGTTGCCATTGTGATTGTAGTTGTTGTTATAATTATTGTTATAGCCATGGTAGCCTTGAGATTGGTTGAATCTGCCTCTGCCTTGAGAGTATCCTCCTCTTTGGTGACCTCTTCCTCTTTGGTTCTTGTAGTTTTTGTAGCATTCATCTGTGGTATGGTTAGACAAGCCACAAATGTTGCATGGAGATTGGTTGTAGGATCTCCCCCTACCTGACTTACCTCCTCTGCCCCTACCTCTGGAAGACCTACCTCTCCCTGCATAGTTTGCTTGAGAGGTAGATCCTTCTTCATCAACTTTCTTGTTCTTACCCTTGTCTTTAGTCTTCTTATCAGTATATAGGGCAGAGGGATTGTTACCTTTTGATTGCTCTCCATTCTTTGTAAGCTTTGCTTCATGTGTGAAGAGTTGTCCAATCAGAGTTGTTAGATCAGGTGCTTGGATGTCCATGTATAAGTCCATTGCTGTGGTAAAGCTCTCCCACTTGTCATCTGCCTTTAGTCCATTGATTACTTGTCTGACTATTTGCTCTTCCTCAATCTCCTCTCCAACACTTGCAAGTTGATCTGCAATGTCCTTGACTTTGGTAACAAAATCTGAGACAGATTGCTTTGATTGCTTCCTAAGAGTGGTAAACTCAATCCATAGCTGATTCTTTTTGGCCCTTGTGCTTGATGAAAAGTAAGTTGACAAGGTTTCCCAAGTCTCTTGGGAAGTTTTGCAATTCCTTATGTGTGGTAGAAGGAAATCAGAAATAGAGTTTAGAAGATATGACCTTGCCAAGGCATCTTTTGCACACCATTGATTGAGTCTCTCTTGCTCTTCCTTGGTGGGTAGGCCTCTAGCTTTAAATGAGGGCAATTCCTCATCTCCTGATATGAATCCAAACAAGCTCCTTCCTTGTAGATAGGTCTTCATCCTTAGAGACCAAGCTTGGTAGTTGTTCCTGTCTAATTTGTCAATGAAGGAAGGGAAACCATCACCCATGTTACCTTATATGCTCTGATACCACTGTTGGAAGTGATGGTTGGATGCACTCAAGAAATGAGTTGGTGCTGCTAGACCTGCTTCACACCTGCCCTCCTTTGATTGCAGATATGCTTAGTAGACTCCTTGAGCTTCCAAATGATACCAAGAAACCATATATGTGCTTTGCAAATGTTATAAGTAATGATCAAATCAAGACAGACTACTTGTGACTTCAAAATCCTGAAAAACTTGCTATTTTGGAATTGACACCTGCTCAGTGTTATGCTCAGTGTGACCAGTGTAGTTACAATTAGCAAAATTCCTTCTAGATATATTCTATTAGCTTAGTAAGCTACCATTTGCAAGTGGAATGAGAGGAAATGACAAACTACACTCTGAGAAATCAATTTAGCAAAATAAGGTGTACCCCCGATTTTTTAGGAGACTTACAGTCACAGACCAGTGAGCACCCCGACTGAGATTTCTCTGGGATGGTTGATCCAATGACCTTGAAATTGTGTAGGTGTGTAGTAGACTTTGAGCGGAATCCAATGCACTTTGAATCATCCAATTTGGTTCAGTAAATCTTGAGATATGCCTCTTGGAAGTTGACAGAGTTGAAGATGGTCACTCAGAGAAAACAGTGATGATGAATGTAAGTATATGTATTAGATCTATTGATTGTACATTCCCATTGGCATGCTTTGTAATGCCCAATGGTACTCAGAGGTGTAGGCTATGGTGTAGCACACACACTCAATGATTTACTCAGAAATGCCTCGGGAAGAGTGAAGGATAACCCGCGACTTTTTCCTTGTGATTTTTATAGGAGTTGAATGATGATTTGAATTTGAATTCAAACTAATCTCCTAGAATCTTTCACCTAAAAGTTGATTGAGATATTCTCTCAATCATTCACCCACTCAATCAATCAAATTTTCCACGACTTAATCAAGTAGGTATGATTACATGTAAATGTCAAGTCACAATGACTTTTACAATGAGTAAAAGGTTAGAACACATAAGCATGAGTTCCTATGACTCTTGCTTCATGTAGAGATATCCTTCAAAGGTCCAAGCTTTATGTGAAGTCTTCAAGGTTGATATCCAAGCCAAGTGTTAAGGCTTGAATTACACCAACATGTATTTATAGCCTCAGCCCACAAATAATTTGGGCAATTTTTCTCCTTCATCATGGATCTTGCAAAGTCAACAAGTGTTCTATTCCTCCTTTCTCCTACACCATTTTGTTGAGGACAATACCTGCAAGTAATTTCCCTTTTTATACCTGCATTCCATAAGTAATCACTAAACTCATTAGAGAAATACTCTCCCCCTCCATCTGACCTTAGTCTCTTCAACTTATGACCTGTAATTCTCTCTGCATACACATGATAATGTTTGAATGTATTGAATACCTCTGACTTATCTTTGATCACATAGATAGTGATCCATCTGGTAGCATCATCAACATAAATCACATAATACCTTGAGCCATTGATACTGAAATCCTTTGATGGTCCCCACACATCTATGTGTACCAATTCAAGCTTCTCTGAATACATAAAACCATGCTTGGAATAAGATTTCTTATGAGCCTTACCTAATTGACATGCTTCACATCTGTATGTCATATGTTGACCTGCAACATTAGGCAACCCAAGCATTGAACCATTGTTAACCATATCTTTGATACCTCTTTCATTAAAATGTCCAAGCCTTTTGTGCCAAAGATCTAACTCAGAGATCTTATATCCTCCGTAAGTGAACAAGGCATGACCAACATTCCCTTGGATCTTCAATGTGAACAATCTTCCTCATTTCTTCCCTGAAACAATTTGTTTATACCCATTGCTAGGGTCTTCCACAAACACTCCTTCATTAGTGAACCTAACTTCATAACCTTTTCAACAATTTGGTCTACACTTATCAGATTCTTAGGAATTGTAGGAACATACGAAACCTTAATCAAGAGAGTACTACCATCCTTGGCCTTCAGTGATCCAATTGACTTCACATTGTGCTTTGTATTGTCACGTGTTTGAACTACATGATTAGTTATCTTATTCTCCAAATCAGTCATCAAAGCTATTTACCACTCAGGTGATTGCTACACCCTGAGTCAATGTAGAAGACTCTTTGGTCTTCACTTTGCCTTTCACAAGTTGCATTCATTATCAATGTCGAAACATCCTTCTGATCTCAAGCATAATTGTAGTAGGTATTGTTGTATTGTTGACTTTGGAATCCTCTACCTGCATTTCTTCCAAAGTAACCTCTACTACCTCTACCTCTGAAATTACCTCTTTGATTCCTGCCACCTCTTCCTCTTGAATTAAAATTCTGATTATATCCACCATTACTCTGAGTATTATGCCAACAATCATTAGCTAAGTGATTTGTCTTACCACAAATCCAACAAGGTTTGCTCCATCTTTATTACTCCTGCCTCTTCTTATACCTTTGCCACCTCCTCTTCCTCTTAGGAAGTTACCTTGGCTA
>CM035425.1:130884058-130894058 GCA_020310875.1 Ceratopteris richardii | reverse complement strand
TTCCTTGTATATATAGGCAAATATTTGCAAGCTCATGACCATACAAAAGTATAAGTGAACTAACTCTAAATTAATGTACATATGTATACACATCTTCATTCTCTGAACATGTACTTTCTTCATGCTTCATATCAAGATCTTTTCTTCAGTCCTTGAGTTTAATCCTTCATCAAAACTTCAATTGTTGATTGCCGTGCACCAACAGCTCCCCCTCAATCATCAATTGAGGTTTTCCCTATCTTCTTTATACCTGCCATGTCTTTGAATCTTTGTAGCTTTCGTCCATCCAAGCGTTTTGTTAGCATATCGGCTATCTGATCTTTTGTTGAAGTATATATTACTTCAATCTCCTTATCCATCACCTTCTCTCTTAGAAAGTGGTACTCAATCTCAATATGTTTAGTCCTGGCATGAAAAACAGGATTAGCAGCTAAATACAATGAACTCATATTATCTCCATGAATAGTGGGTGTACTCTGAGTGATGTCAAAACTCTTCATAAGAGTCTTAAGCCATATCAGTTCCTTTGCAACTTCAACCATACCTTTGTACTCAGCCTCTATGGATGATAAAGCAACTGTGTGTTGCTTCTTTGAACACCATGAAACTAACTTACCTCCCACATAACACAAGTATCCATAAGTTGATCTCCTATTATCAGGGTTACTTGCCCAATCTGTATCACCATATAACTTAATGTTTGTATCTGATGTAAAACCATAATACAACCCTCTTTGAGTGTACCCTTAATGTACCTCAACACTCTTTGTCCTGCAATCCAATGTTCTTTCATAGGACAATGCATGAATTGAGATAATACCCCAACTGCATATGACAAGTCTGGCCTAGTTAATGTAGCATAGATCATACTACCAACCAAACTTTGATATAGCTTCATGTCCTTGAAATCTTCTCCTCCATATCTACTCGATCTATGATTCACCTCCATTGGAGTAGGTGCTACCCTGCAATCATTCATCCTAAACTTGATCAACAAGTTTTTCAAGTACCTTTCTTGAGTTACATACACTCCATGTTGAGTGTAAGAGATCTCCATGCCCAAGAGATATGAGAAGTCTCCCAAGTCACTAATCTTGAACTCTTTCTCCATTTGCTTCTTTAGGCTTTGAATGCCTTTCCCATCTGTACCTGTAAGAATTATATCATCAACATATATGCACATGTAAATGAACCCAACATCACTTGCTTTGACAAGCAAGCTACTATCTACTTTAGATACTTGAAAACCAAGTTCCTTCAAGAACTTCACAAGTCTATAATTCCATGCCCTTGGGGACTACTTCAAACTATACAAAGCTCTCTTGAGCTTACATACATAATCTGGATACCTTTCATCTCTGAATCCTTGTGGTTTCTACATGAAAACATCATCTGAAATGTAACCATTTAGAAAAGCAGCAATAGCTATGAGTGTCTTGATGGTTGTCATCTTTGCCACAGGACTATAGGTCTCATCATAATCTGTACCATATGTTTGAGCAAACCCTTTCACAACAAGTCTAGCTTTATACCTAGACACACTTGTGAAGAGAGATGGTGGATGCAATCCAAAGATGAGTAGGTGCCGCTACAACCAGCTTCACACCAGCCAACTGAGACTTCAGAGTTGATTAGTAGAGCCTTTGAGCTTCCTACATCCACCAAAATATCAGCCAAGTACTTTGGAACATGTATCCCAAAAGTTTAAGTCAAGACAGATTAGTTGCGAAATGACTAGCTCCCAAAACTTGCTATTTTTGGACATACACCTGCTGGAAAAAATGAACAGTGCTCTCAACCTGGTAGGAATTAGACAAATTCCTTTTGGGCATATCAAATAGACTGAACAAGCTTGCTATTCCAAGTTAATAAATGATGGACTGAGCATTGAGAACAAGTTTCATCAATTTCTGGAACCTCCCACAATTCTCGGGGCTCTGCAGAGATAGACCAGGGAGCAGTAAAATGCATATATCTCCCAACATATTACTCCAATGACCATGAAAATTTATAGGGACAAACTAGACCGTAAGAGCTATCCAACGCACTTTACAACACTGAAAAACGTTCAGTAAAACGCGAGATATGACCTTTTGAAGGTACTGCTCTGAGTGAGTATAGCAGAGAACAAAACAGAGAGGTAGATTATAATAAATGTATAGATTCACATATGATTACAACCACATTGGCAATGAATCTTTGCACAATGGGAGTAGAATGATAGAGCTATGGAGTAAGCTCTTCAATCTCTACAAAATGACATGAAGTGGTCACGTACAATGCTTGCTAATCACCTCTTCCTTCTTGCTCCTTTTATAGCTATTCTTGGAGGGAGTTTTGAATTCGAATTCGAATGGCTCCACCTAAAAGTGATCCCCAAAGTTAGGAGAGATTCCCTCAGCTCAAAAATTCGTTATTTTGGTAGTTGGAGCCACGAATTTGCTTTTACATCATGGATGAGGTAAGCCATCCTTTTCCTTTTTTCTTTTTCCATTTACAAGAGATAAAATGTACTCTTTTACAAGAGGTGTTCACATGACTACTCATGTGACTTACAAATGAGGATAATATCAAATATATCAAGCATGTAGGCTTGGGTAAAATGCACCAACAGCTCTCCCTCAAGCCTAACATGCTTGGCCTTCAAATAAGTCTTCAATTGTCCTTGATTTCCTGCAAGCCAATCATCAACTTGAATCTACTTAATTTTGTACCATCAAGAGCTTTAGTCAACATGTCGGCACATTGCATATCTGTAGAGACATAGGATAGTTGAATATCCTTGCTCATTAGCTTCTCCCTTACGTAATGGTAGTGGACTTCAATATGCTTGGTTCTAGCATGGTATACCGGATTAGCTGCTAGATGTAGTGAGCTTGTGTTGTCACCAAAAATGTGAGGTGTTGAAGAATGAAGTCCAAGATCTGTGTACAAAGACTTTAACCACATGATTTCTTGAGTTGCATTAGCCAAACCTCTATATTCGGCTTCGGTAGAAGAGATAATGCCACGGTTGATTGCTTCTTTGATGACCAAGAAATGATTTTTGAACCTGCAAATGATATATACCCTGATGTGCTTCTTCTATCATCTTTAGATCCGGCCCAATTTGCATCTGAGTAGACCTTTAGCTCAATATCTGAAGTAAATGAATAAAACAAACCTTGATTCATGGTCCCCTTTAGGTACTTGAGGACTCTCTTGGCCGCTTCCATATGTGGTCTTCTCGGCTTATGCATAAACTGACTCAATATGCTAACACTATAGCATATATCCACCCTTGTGAGTGTTGCATAGTTCAAACTTCCAACCAAGCTTTGATAGCTTGTGATGTCTTCAATTGGCTCTCCTTCATAAGCACTAAGCTTATGATTTTGCTCCATAGGTGTACCTGCACACTTGGTATTTTCCATCTTGAACTTGACGAGCATGTCATGGACATACTTCCTTTGTGTGATGTATATATCTGAATCTGTGTAGATCAACTCCAATCCAAGAAAATAAGTGAGTGGTCCGAGGTCACTTATTTTGAACTCCTCCTTCATTTGACTCTTTACCTGTTTGATTCCTTCAAGATCATTGCCTGTGATAATAATATCATCAACATACACACATAAATAGATCACTTCAGATCCATTCCTCTTTATGAACAAAGAGGTATCCGCCTTGCTAGCTTTGAATCCTTGGTCCTGCAAATAAGTCACCAATCTGAAATTCCAAGCTCTTGGAGCTTGCTTCAATCCATACAAAGCTTTCTTTAGTTTGCATACATAGTTAGGATGATGTGCATCCTCATATCCAGGAGGTTGTGCCATATACACTTCCTCAGAAATCCATCCATTCAAGAAAGCATTCTTTACATCAAGTTGATAAAGATTCCAATTTCTAGATGCAGCAAGACTAATGAGAACCCTAATTGTAGGCATTTTTGCAACAGGAGAGAAAGTCTCCTCATAATCAATACCATGGGTTTGAGCAAACCCTTTAGCAACTAACCTTGCTTTGTGTCTATTTATACTTCCATCTGGATTCCTCTTGATTTTGTATATCCATCAAGATCCGATTATCTTCATAGATGGCTTGTTAGGTACAAGCTCCCAAGTGTCATTCTCCTTCAAGGCTTCCATTTCTTCATCCATTGCATCTCTCCAAGCTTTCTTGCTTTGTGCTTCTTCGAATGTGGTAGGTTCTTCATTGGTTGAATCCTTTGCAATGTAGATTGAGTGCTTGGTGACCAAAGAAGTATCATAACCAAACCTTTCTGGTTTCTTCTTCTCCCTTGAAGACCTTCTAAGTGGTTGATGTGAGCTCTCTGGTCCATATGTAGCATCCTGCATCTTTGCTTTACCTTTGTTCTTCCATAGCTTTAGTCTTTCCAAGTCTTCTAGGTCAATCTCCGAATCACTTTCTTCAATCTGCTTTGGCTCCTTTGGTTGAAGTGATGGAAAGTCTTCATCCAAGTCATACGGCAGTTTCACTTTCCTGTCATCATCAAACCATGATTTGTTTTCATCAAAAATTACATCTCTACTCACAGAAAATCCTTTATTGGTTGGATTGTAAAATCTATATCCTTTTTGGTTTTGGTCATAACCAATAAATACGCACTTCTCTGCCTTGGGATCCAATTTCCCTCTTACTTGAGAAGGAATGTGAGCATAGGCTAAGCATCCAAAGATTTTGCAATGCTCTAGACTAGGTCTTCTTCCATTCCACACTTCATATGGAGTGGTTCCATCTAGTGACTTAGATGGAAGTCTATTTATGAGATATGTGGCTGTAGACACAGCCTCTGCCCATAGGTAGTTTGGCAATCCCTTTTCGTTGAGCATGGACCTTGCAGCTTCAACAATAGCTCTGTTCCTCCTCTCTGCTACACCATTGAGTTCGGGTGTATACCTTGTAGTGACTTCCCTTTTAATGCCTCTTTCATGCAAGAAGGCATCAAATTCAGAAGAGAAGTATTCTCCTCCACCATCTGATCTGAGTCTTTTCAAAGTCCTACCTGTTTGGTTTTCAACAAGAGCAATGTACTTCTTAAAGCAATTAAACACTTCATCCTTGTGCTTCATGAAAAACAGAATGGTCCAACTGCTACAATCATCTATGAAAGACACATAATATCTTGAGCCTGATATAGATGGCTCCTTACTTGGACCCCACACATCTGTGTGCACTAGATCCAAAGGATTTTGATACATATATCCTTTCTTATTGAAAGGTTGTCTATGAGCCTTGTCGAGTTGACAAGCTTCACACTTATAAATCATGTGTTGCCTTGTGATATTAGGCAAACCAAGTACACTTTGGTCCCTGCAAATCTGTTTGAGTGTCCTCTCACCAATGTGAGCAAGCCTTTTGTGCCATATCTCCAACTCTGTTAGAGTTTGAGATCCATAGCTAAACAAAGCTATGTTCTTTGTATCTTCCACTTCAAAAGTGAAAAGCCTTCTTGTCTTTTCTCCTTTGGCGATCCTTCAAAAGCCTTGCCTTGGGTCTTCAACATATGCTCCAAATCGATTGAATCTAACCTGCAATCCTTTTTCAACAATCTGTCCAACACTTATTAAATTTTTGGTAATTGTAGGGACATACAAGACTTTGCTTAAGAGGTTCATATTCCCATCTAATGTCTTCACATTACCTATCTTCTCCACTGAGTGCTTTGTGTCATCTCCTGTCTGCACTTCATGCTTGTTATGAGGATCTTCCAAATCAAAAAGTAAAGCCACATTTCCTGCTACATGGTTCGACCATCCCGAATCAATGTAAAATATGTGATCATCATCCTTACCCTTCTTCGCTGATAGATTCATAATCAATAATGAATCTTCTTGACTTTGGTCCTCTGCATAGTTATTGTAATCTCTTCTTGCTCTATGGCCACTTTGATAGTTGTTGTTGTTGTAATTGTTGTTGTAGTAGTTGTTGTTGTTGTAGCCTCCATTGTATCTACCTCTATTTGATCCATAGCCACCTCTATTGAATCCTCTTCCTCTTGAGTTCCTCGGGTTCCTGAAACATTCTTCAGTATGGTTAGATAAGCCACATATGTTGCAAGGTTGAGATGATTGGAATCTCCCCCTGCCTTGCTCTCCACTTCTGCCTCTTCCTCTAGCTCTTCCTCTACCTGCAAAGTTTGCTTGGAAAGAGCTACCTTCATCTTCATTCTTCCTATTCTTTGACTTGTCCTTGACCTTAGCTTTATCAGAATATAAGGCAGAAGTTTGATTACCTCTTGAGGACTCACCACCTTTGCTAATCTTTGCTTCATGAGTGAAGAGTTGGCCCATGAGTGTGTTGAGGTCGGGTACATGCATATCCATGTATAAATCCATGGCTGTTGTGAATGACTCCCACTTGTCGTCTGCTTTGATTCCATTCATGATTTGTCTTATGATTTGATCCTCTTCAATTACCTCTCCAATGCTTCCAAGTTGGTCGGAAATCTCCTTCATCTTTGTGACATAATCAGTCATATTTTGCTTCGGGCTTGTCTTCATTGTTGTGAACTCCATCCACAATTGGTTCTTCCTTGTCGAGTGTTGGAAGAGAATAAAGAAGCAAGTGCATTCCAGGTCTCTCTTGATGTCTTGCATCCCTTGACATGAGGTAAAAGAAAATCAGAGATTGAGTTTAGAATATAAGACCTTGCAAGTGCATCCTTTGAACACCAATTCGAAAGTCCTTCCACTTCTTCATATGATGGTTGCCCTTTGTTCCTCATGGTTGGCATTGCTTCATCTCCGGATATGAATCCATATAGATTCCTCCCTTGAAGGTAAGCCTCCATCCTTAGAGACCATGCCGGGTAGTTGTTTCGATCCAATTTGTCAATTGTTGATGGAAATCCATCTCCCATGTTGCTTGACTATGCTCTGATACCACTGTGAAGAGAGATGGTGGATGCAATCCAAAGATGAGTAGGTGCCGCTACAACCAGCTTCACACCAGCCAACTGAGACTTTAGAGTTGATTAGTAGACCCTTTGAGCTTCCTAAATCCACCAAAATATCAGCCAAGTACTTTGGAACATGTATCCCAAAAGTTTAAGTCAAGACAGACTAGTTGCGAAATGACTAGCTCCCAAAACTTGCTATTTTTGGACATACACCTGCTGGAAAAAATGAACAGTGCTCTCAACCTGGTAGGAATTAGACAAATTCCTTTTGGGCATATCAAATAGACTTAACAAGATTGCTATTCCAAGTTAAAACACTTCAAATGATGGACTGAGCACTGAGAACAAGTTTCATCAATTTCTAGAACCTCCCACAATTCTCGGGGCTCTGCAGAGATAGACCAGGAAGCAGTAAAATGCATATATCTCCCAAAATATTACTCCAATGACCATGAAAATTTATAGGTACAAACTAGATAGTAAGAGCTATTCAACGCATTTTACAACACTGAAAAATGTTGAGTAAAACGCGAGATATGACCTTCTGAAGGTATTGCTCTGAGTGAGTATAGCAGAGAACAAAACAGAGAGGTAGATGATAATAAATGTATAGATTCACATATGATTACAACCACATTGGCAATGAATCTTTGCACAATGGGAGTAGAATGATAGAGCTATGGAGTAAGCTCTTCAATCTCTACAAAATGACATGAAGTGGTCACGTACAAGGCTTGCTAATCACCTCTTCCTTCTTGCTCCTTTTATAGCTATTCTTCGAGGGAGTTTTGAATTCGAATTCGAATGGCTCCAACTAAAAGTGATCCCCAAAGTTAGGAGAGATACCCTCAGCTTAAAAATTCGTGATTTTGGTAGTTGGAGCCAAGAATTTGCTTTTACATCATGGATGAGGTAAGCCATCCTTTTCCTTTTTTCTTTTTCCATTTACAAGAGATAAAATGTACTCTTTTACAAGAGGTGTTCACATGACTACTCATGTGACTTACAAATGAGGATAATATCAAATATATCAAGCATGTAGGCTTGGGTAAAATGCACCAACAACACTTCCATCTGCAAACCTGTTTGTCTTGTAGACCCATTTGCATCCAATGATCTTCTGACTATTTGGTTTAGGAATCAGATCCCATGTTTGATTCTCCATCAACGCATCATACTCTTCCTGCATAGTTTTCTCCTAATTTTCCATACCTTTTGCCTCTTCATATGTAGAAGGGTCTTCATCTGTCTTTACCATATAAGCATAATCTTTTGTAGCCAAAAAGAAGTGTCATAGCTATACCTTGTAGGTTGCCATTTATGTCTTGTTGACCTTCTGAGTTCTCCACTCCTTGAGGTTTCTGGTTCATCACATTCTGGCTCAAACCTTCGCACTTCTTTAACTTCAACCTATACTTCATTGTTCTCCTCTTCATCAAATATCTGCCTTTGATTTACCTTTCTTTTGATTGACAACTTCTTCATCACCTGCATAAATATTGATTGTACCTGCATACCAAGTAGCTTGCTCATCAAATGTAACATCTTTAGACACAAGGAGTTGTTTTGTGGATGGACTCCACAACCTATATCCCATTTGCTTATCATCATATCCAATGAACACATATTTTTCAGCTTTAGGTTCCAATTTATGCCTGAATTGAGATGGCACATATGCATATGCCAAACATCCAAATACTTTGCAATGATCTAGAGTAGGTCTCTTACCCCACCATGCCTCATATGGTGTCATACCCTGCAAAGATTTACATGGTAATCTATTGACCAAATATGTTGCTATATTTACAGCCTCAGCCCACAAGTAATTTGGGCAATTTTTCTCTTTCATCATGGATTTTGCAAACTCAACAAGAGTTCTATTCCTCCTTTCTGCTACACCATTTTGTTGAGGAGACTACCTGCAAGTAATTTCCTTTTTATACCTGCATTCCACAACAAATCACTCAAATCATTAGAGAAATACTCTCCCCCTCCATCTGACCTTAGTCTCTTCAACTTTTGACCTGCAATTCTCTCTGCATACACATGATAACGTTTGAATGTATTGAATACCTCTGACTTATCTTTAATCACATAGATAGTTATCCATCTGGTAGCATCATCAACATAAATTACATAATACCTTGAACCATTGATACTAAAATCCTTTGATGGCCCCCACACATCTGTATGTACCAACTCAAGCTTCTCTGAATACATAAAACCATGCTTGGAATAAGATTGCTTATGAGCCTTACCTAATTGACCTGCCTCACATCTGTATGTCATATGTTGACCTGCAACGTTAGGCAATCCAAGCACTGAACCATTCTTAAGCATATCTTTAATACCTCTTTCATTAAAATGTTCAAGCCTTTTGTGCCAAAGATCTAACTCTGAGATCTTATGTCCTCCATAGGTGTACAAGACATGACCAATGTTACCTTGAATCTTCAATGTGAAGAGTCTTCCTTCTTTCTTCCCTTAAACAATTTGTTTATACCCATTGCTAGGGTCTTCCACAAAAACTCCTTCATTAGTGAACCTAACTTCATAACCTTTTTCAACAATTAGTCCTATACTTATCAAATTCTTTGGAATTGTAGGAAAATACAAAACCTTAGTCAAGAGAGTACTTCCATCCTTGGCCTTCACTGATCCAATTGACTTCACATTGTGCTTTGTATTGTGACCTGTTTGAACTACATGATTAGTTACCTTATTCTCCAAATCAGTCATCAAGGCTATGTTGCCACTCAGGTGATTGCTACACCCTGAGTCAATGTAGAAGACTCTTTGGTCTTCACTTTGCCTTTCACAAGTTGCATTCATTATCAATGTTGAATCCTCCTTCTGATCTGAAGCATAATTGTAGTAGGTATTGTTGTATTGTTGACTTTGGAATCCTCTACCTGCATTTCTTCCAAAGTATCCTCTACTACCTCTACCTCTGAAATTACCTCTTTGATTTTTGCCACCTCTTCCTCTTGAATTAAAGTTCTGATTATATCCACCATTATTCTGAGTATTATGCCAACAATCATTAGCTAAATGATTTGTCTTACCACAAATCCAACAAGCTTTGCCTCCATCTTTATT
>CM035425.1:130821558-130879058 GCA_020310875.1 Ceratopteris richardii | reverse complement strand
GGAGATGGATTTCCATCAACAATTGACAAATTGGATCGAAACAACTACCCGGCATGGTCTCTAAGGATGGAGTCTTACCTTCAAGGGAGGAATCTATATGGATTCATATCCGGAGATGAAGCAATGCCAACCATGAGGAACAAAGGGCAACCATCACATGAAGAAGTGGAAGGACTTTCGAATTGGTGTTCGAAGGATGCACTTACAAGGTCCTATATTCTAAACTCAATCTCTGATTTTCTTTTACCTCATGTCAAGGGATGCAAGACATCAAGAGAGACCTGGAATGCACTTGCTTCTTTCTTCTCTTCCAACACTCGAGCGAGGAAGAACCAATTGTGGATGGAGTTCACAACAATGAAGAAAAGCCCGAAGCAAAATGTGACTGATTATGTCACAAAGATGAAGGAGATTTCCGACCAACTTGGAAGCATTGGAGAGGTAATTGAAGAGGAGCAAATCATAAGACAAATCATGAATGGAATCAAAGCAGATGACAAGTGGGAGTCATTCACAACAGCCATGGATTTATACATGGATATGCATGTACCCGACCTCAACACACTCATGGGCCAACTCTTCACTCATGAAGCAAAGATTAGCAAAGGTGGTGAGTCCTCAAGAGGTAATCAAACTTCTGCCTTATATTATGATAAAGCTAAGGTCAAGGACAAGTCAAAGAATAGGAAGAATGAAGATGAAGGAAGCTCTTTCCAAGCAAACTTTGCAGGTAGAGGAAGAGCTAGAGGAAGAGGCAGAGGTGGAAAGCAAGGCAGGGGGAGATTCCAATCATCTCAACCTTGCAACATATGTGGCTTATCTAACCATACTACTGAAGAATGTTTCAGGAACCCGAGGAACTCAAGAGGAAGAGGATTCAATAGAGGTGGCTATGGATCAAATAGAGGTAGATACAATGGAGGCTACAACAACAACAACTACTACAACAACAATTACAACAACAACAACAACTATCAAAGTGGCCATAGAGGAAGAAGAGATTACAATAACTATGCAGAGGACCAAAGTCAAGAAGATTCATTATTGATTATGAATCTATCAGCAAAGAAGGGTAAGGATGATGATCACATATTTTACATTGATTCGGGATGCTCGAACTATGTAGCAGGAAATGTGGCTTTACTTTCTGATTTGGAAGATTCTCATAACAAGCATGAAGTGCAGACAGGAGATGACACAAAGCACTCAGTGGAGAAGATAGGTAATGTGAAGACATCAGATGGGAATATGAACCTCTTAAGCAAAGTCTTGTATGTCCCTACAATTACCAAAAATTTAATAAGTGTTGGACAGATTGTTGAAAAAGGATTGCAGGTTAGATTCAACCGATTTGGAGCATATGTTGAAGACCCAAGGCAAGGCTTTCGAAGGATTGCCAAAGGAGAAAAGACAGGAAGGCTTTTCACTTTTGAAGTGGAAGATACAAAGAACATAGCTTTGTTTAGCTATGGATCTCAAACTCTAACAGAGTTGGAGATATGGCACAAAAGGCTTGCTCACATTGGTGAGAGGACACTCAAACAGATTTGCAGGGACCAAAGTGTACTTGGTTTGCCTAATATCACAAGGCAACACATGATTTATAAGTGTGAAGCTTGTCAACTCGGCAAGACTCATAGACAACCTTTCAATAAGAAAGGATATATGTATCAAAATCCTTTGGATCTAGTGCACAGAGATGTGTGGGGTCCAAGTAAGGAGCCATCTATATCAGGCTCAAGATATTATGTGTCTTTCATAGATGATTGTAGCAGGTGGACCATTCTGTTTTTCATGAAGCACAAGGATGAAGTGTTTAATTGCTTTAAGAAGTATATTGCTCTTGTTGAAAACCAAACAGGTAGGACTTTGAAAAGACTCAGATCAGATGGTGGAGGAGAATACTTCTCTTCTGAATTTGATGCCTTCTTGCATGAAAGAGGCATTAAAAGGGAAGTCACTACAAGGTATACACCCGAACTCAATGGTGTAGCAGAGAGGAGGAACAGAGCTATTGTCGAAGTAGCAAGGTCCATGCTCAACGAAAAGGGATTGCCAAACTACCTATGGGCAGAGGCTGTGTCTACAGCCACATATCTCATAAATAGACTTCCATGTAAGTCACTAGATGGAACCACTCCATATGAAGTGTGGAATGGAAGAAGACCTAGTCTAGAACATTGCAAAATCTTTGGATGCTTAGCCTATGCTCACATTCCTTCTCAAGTAAGAGGGAAATTGGATCCCAAGGCAGAGAAGTGCGTATTTATTGGTTATGACCAAAACCAAAAAGGATATAGATTGTACAATCCAACCAATAAAGGATTTTCTGTGAGTAGAGATGTAATTTTTGATGAAAACAAATCATGGTTTGACGATGACAGGAAAGTGAAGCTGCCATATGACTTGGATGAAGATTTTCCATCACTTCAACCAAAGGAGCCAAAGCAGATTGAAGAAAGTGATTCGGAGATTGACCTAGAAGACTTGGAAAGACTAAAGCTATGGAAGAACAAAGGTAAAGCAAAGATGCATGATTCTACATATGGACCCGAGAGCTCACATCAACCACTTAGAAGGTCTTCAAGGGAGAAGAAGAAACCAGAGAGGTTTGGTATGATACTTCTTTGGTTACCAAGCACTCAATCTACATTGCAAAGGATTCAACCAATGAAGAACCTACCACATTCGAAGAAGCACAAAGCAAGAAAGCTTGGAGAGATGCAATGGATGAAGAAATGGAAGCCTTGAAGGAAAATGACTCTTGGGAGCTTGTACCTAACAAGCCATCTATGAAGGTAATTGGATCTCGATGGATATACAAAATCAAGAGGAATCCAGATGGAAGTATAAATAGACACAAAGCAAGGTTAGTTGCTAAAGGGTTTGCTCAAACCCATGGTATTGATTATGAGGAGACTTTCTCTCCTGTTGCAAAAATGCCTACAATTAGGGTTCTCATTAGTCTTGCTGCATCTAGAAATTGGAATCTTTATCAACTTGATGTAAAGAATGCTTTCTTGAATGTATGGATTTCTGAGGAAGTTTATATGGCACAACCTCCTAGATATGAGGATGCACATCATCGTAACTATGTATGCAAACTAAAGAAAGCTTTGTATGGATTGAAGCAAGCTCCAAGAGCTTGGAGTTTCAGATTGGTGACTTATTTGCAGGACCAAGGATTCAAAGCTAGCAAGGCGGATACCTCTTTGTTCATAAAGAGGAATGGATCTGAAGTGATCTATTTATGTGTGTATGTTGATGATATTATTATCACAGGCAATGATCTTGAAGGAATCAAACAGGTAAAGAGTCAAATGAAGGAGGAGTTCAAAATAAGTGACCTCGGACCACTCACTTATTTTCTTGGATTGGAGTTGATCTACACAGATTCAGGTATATACATCACACAAAGGAAGTATGTCCATGACATGCTCGTCAAGTTCAAGATGGAAAATACCAAGTGTGCAGGTACACCTATGGAGCAAAATCATAAGCTTAGTGCTTATGAAGGAGAGCCAATTGAAGACATCACAAGCTATCAAAGCTTGGTTGGAAGTTTGAACTATGCAACACTCACAAGGGTGGATATATGCTATAGTGTTAGCATATTGAGTCAATTTATGCATAAGCCGAGAAGACCACATATGGAAGCGGCCAAGAGAGTCCTCAAGTACCTAAAGGGGACCATGAATGAAGGTTTGTTTTATTCATTTACTTCAGATATTGAGCTAAAGGTCTACTCAGATGCAGATTGGGCTGGATCTAAAGATGATAGAAGAAGCACATCATGATATATATCATTTGCAGGTTCAAAAATCATTTCTTGGTCATCGAAGAAGCAACCAACCGTGGCATTATCTTCTACTAAAGCAGAATATAGAGGTTTGGCTAATGCAACTCAAGAAATCATGTGGTTAAAGTCTTTGTACACAGATCTTGGACTTCATTCTTCAACACCTCATATTTTTGGTGACAACACAAGCTCACTACATCTAGCAGCTAATCCGGTATACCATGCTAGAACCAAGCATATTGAAGTCCACTACCATTACGTAAGGGAGAAGCTATTGAGCAAGGATATTCAACTATCCTATGTCTCTACAGATATGCAATGTGCAGACATGTTGACTAAAGCTCTTGATGGTACAAAATTAAGTAGATTCAAGTTGATGATTGGCTTGCAGGACATCAAGGACAATTGAAGACTTATTTGAAGGCCAAGCATGTTAGGCTTGAGGGGTGTTGGATGTGATGGTTGGATGCACTCAGAAGTTGAGTTGATGCTGCAAATCCTGCTTTACACCTGCCCTCTCTTGTCTTCAGATATGCTTAGTAGACTCCTTGAGCTTCCAAATAACACCAAAATATGCTATATGTACTTTGGAAAAGGTTTGAGTAATGACTTGATCAAAACAGACTACTTTGCAAATCACAAGACTTGAAAAGTTTCTATTTTAGTCTTGATACCTGCTCAGTGTTATGCTCAGTATGACCACTGTAGTTACAATTAGCAAAATTCCTTCTAGGGATATTCAATTAGCTTAGTAAGCTTCCATTTTCAAGTGGAATGAAAGAAAATGATAAACCACACTCAGAGAAATCACTTTAGCAAAATAAGGTGTACCCCCGATTTTTTAGGAGACTTATAGTCACAGACCAGTGAACACCCCGACTGAGATTTCTCTGTGATGGTAGATCCAATGGCCTTGAAACTTTGTAGGTGTATAGTAGACTTTGAGCTGAATCCAATGCACTTTGAATCATCCAATTTGGTTCAGTAGATCTTGAGATATGCCTCTTGGAAGTTGACAGAGTTGGAGGTAGTCACACAGAGAAAACAGAGACTATGAATATATGTATATTGATTAAATCTAATGATTGTACATTCCCATTGGCATGTAATGTGATGCTCAATGGTACTCAGAGGTGTAGGCTATGGTGTAGCTCATACACACTCAACAATTCTCTCAGAAATGCCTCGGGAAGAGTGACACATACCCGCGACTTTTTACATTGTTTTTTTTATAAGAATTTTGAAGGAGTTTGAATTTTGAATTCAAGTTTTGGCTCCCTTCAATCTCTCAACTAAACTTAGGGAGATATTCTCTCTATTACAATCATTCAAATTTCCACGACTTTCTCTAGTAGGTGTGATTACAAAATATTCCAAGTCACCATGACTTTTACAATTAAGTAAAAAATGAAAACTCATAAGCATGAGTTTCTATGGTTCATTCTCCAAGTGATATCTTCATGAATTAGCCCAAGCTAGGCTTCCATGGTCCAAGCTTTATGTTGAGTCTTCAAGATACAAATCAAAGCCAAGTGTGAAGGCTTGATTTACACCAACAGCTCCGCCTCAAGCCAAACACTTTGGCTCAAGTATTCATCTCTAGTCTTCAATGATTTCCTGCAATCCAATCATGGATTTAAATCTGCATAGCTTGCTTCCATCCAGAGCTTTAGTAAGCAAATCTGCACATTGTATATTAGTAGACACATATGATAATTGAATTTCTTTGCGAATTAACTTTTCCCTCACATAGTGGTAATGAACCTCTATGTGTTTTGTCCTAGCATGATAAATTGGATTAGCTGCTAGGTGAAGAGAACTTGTGTTATCACCAAATATGATTGGTGGCCTTGTGTATAGGCCCAATTCTGAATATAATAGCTTCAACCATATGGCTTCTTGAGAGGCATTGGCTAGCCCTCTGTACTCTGCCTCAGTAGATGACAAAGCTACTATGGGTTGTTTCTTGGATGACCAAGAAATTGGTTTATCACCTGCAAAGCATATGTAACCAGATGTACTCCTCCTGTCATCCTTGCAACCTGCCCAATCTGCATCTGAGTATACCTTAATATCAATGTCTGATGAATATGGAAAGTACAAACCATGATTTTGTGTTCCCTTTAGGTACTTTACTATCTTCTTTGCTGCCTCCAAATGTGGTACTCTTGGTTTATGCATAAATTGGCTAAGTACACTAACACCATAAGATATATCAATCTTGGTTAAGGTAGCATAATTAAGACTTCCTACCAAACTTTGGTAACCTGTAATATCCTTGAGTTCTTCTCCTTCATGTGCACTGAGTTTGTGGTTGACCTCCATAGGAATGTTTGAGACTTTAGCTTCCTGCAAATTAAACTTCTTGACCATGTCCTGAATGTACTTCTTCTGAGTAATAAAGATACCTGAATTTGTGTAGACTAATTCAAGTCCTAGGAAGTACTTCAATAATCCAAGATCATTGATCTTGAATTCCTTCATCATTTGTCCTTTGATGTGTCTTATTCCCTGAACATCATTTCCTGTAATAATGATGTCATCAACATAGACACACAAATATATTACCTCTGAATTGTTCCTTTTTATAAACAATGAAGTATCTACTTTACTCATCACAAATCCTTGATCTAGGAGATAGGTTGTCAACCTGTAATTCCATGCTCTAGGTGCCTGCTTCAATCCATACAGAGCCTTCTTCAATTTACAAACATGATTTACCTTATTGGGATCTTCATAGCCAGGTGGTTGTGACATGTAGACTTCTTCAGATATCCATCCATTCAAGAATGCATTCTTCACATCCAATTGGTACATGTTCCAATTCTTGGATGCAGCTACACTCACCATAACTCTGATAGTTGGCATCTTGGCCACAGGAGAAAATGTCTCCTCATAATCAATGCCTTGGGTTTGTGCAAAACCCTTGGCTACCAACCTAGCTTTATACCTGTTTATTGTACCATCTGAGTTCCTCTTGAGTTTGTAGATCCATCTGGATCCTATCACCTTCATGGAGTCCTTCTTGGGTACCAAGTCCCAAGTATCACTCTCCTTGAGAGCCTCCATTTCTTCATCCATTGCTTCCTTCCATTCTGGTTTAGTGATTGCTTCTTCAAATGTACCTGGTTCTTCATTCAAGAGATCCTTTGCAAGATATATAGAGTGCTTGGTTACAAGTGAAGTATCATACCCATACCTAATAGGTTTCTTCTTTTCTCTTTGAGATCTCCTCATAGCTTGAGTTGAGGATTCTGGATTGTCTTCTAGTTGCTTCATCTTCATCTTCCCTTTGGATTTCCAAGCCTTGAATTCTTCAAGGTTGATGGTGTCTTCATCATCTGAGCTTGTGTCCTCTTTCTGAATTGGTTCTTGCCTGATAAGCTTGGGAAAGTCTTCTTCCATGTCATAAGGTAGGCTAACTTTCCTGCACTCATTTTCATACCATGAATCATTCTCATCAAAGATGACATCTCTGCTTACCTTGAAGCCTTTGTTTGAGGGGTTATAAAACCTGTATCCCTTCTGATTCAAATCATAACCAATGAAGATACACTTTTCAGCCTTAGGGTCTAGCTTTCCCCTTACCTGTGAGGGAATATGCACATATGCAACACACCCAAAGATTTTGCAATGATCCAGAGATGGTCTCTTACCATGCCAAGCCTCATAGGGTGTCATTCCATCAAGTGTATTTGATGGCAACCTGTTGATTAAGTATGTGGCAGTAGATACACTCTCTGCCCAAAGATAATTTGGTAATTTTTTCTCATTAAGCATAGACCTAGCTGTCTCTACAATGAGTCTATTCCTCCTTTCAGCTACCCCATTTTGTTCAGGTGAGTACCTTGTAGTAATCTCCCTCTTGATGCCTCTTTCCTGCAAGAAATCTTCAAAGTCATTGGAGAAGTATTCTCCACCACCATCTGACCTTAGCCTCTTCAAATGTCTACTTGTTTGATTTTCAACTAATGCAAGATACCTTTTGAAACAATTAAATACTTCATCCTTATGTTTCATGAAGTATAAGACAGTCCACCTGCTATAGTCATCAATAAAGGACACATAGTACCTTGATCCAGATATGGATGGCTCCTTGCTAGGTCCCCAAACATCTGTATGCACCAATTCCAGATAATCTTCATGCATAAAACCTTTCTTGGTATAGGGCAATCTGTGTGACTTACCAAATTGACAAGCCCCACACTTGTATATCATGTGTTGCTTGGATACATTAGGTATCCCAAGTACACATTGATCCCTGCTTATTTGTTTTATGGTCCTTTCTCCAATGTGACCTAATCTCTTGTGCCAAATCTCCAATTCTGATAGGGTTTGGTCCTTATAGTTGTACAAAGCAATATTCTTAGTGTCTTCAAGTTCAAAGGTAAACAATCTACCTGATTTCTCTCCCTTGGCTATCCTTCTGAATCCATGTCTTGGATCCTCCACATATGCACCATGTTGAGTGAACCTGACCTGTAGACCTTTTTCAACAATCTGACCTACACTCATCAGATTCTTGGTGATTGTTGGAACATACAACACTCTGCTTAGTAAATTCTGATTACCATCACTTGTTTTGACATTGCCTACTTTAACAACTGAATGTTTAGTGTCATCACCTGTCTGCACTTGGTGCTTGCCTTTGGGTTCTTCCAAATCAGAGAGTAAGGCAACATTTCCAGCTACATGGTTAGAGCAACTTGAATCAATATAGAATAAGTGATCATCATTGATACCTGATTTAGATGTCATGTTCATGATCAACAAGGAATCATCTTGCTCCTCTGCATAATTGTTGTAATCCTTCCTATTCCTGTATCCACCTTGATAGTTGCCATTGTGATTGTAGTTGTTGTTGTAACTATTGTTGTAGCCATGGTAGCCTTGAGATTGATTGAATCTGCCTCTGTCTTGAGAGTATCCTCCTCTTTGGTGACCTCTTCCTCTTTGGTTCTTGTAGTTTTTGTAGCATTCATCTGTAGTATGGTTAGACAAGCCACAAATATTGCATGGAGATTGGTTGTAGGGTCTCCCCCTACCTGACTTACCTCCTCTGCCCCTACCTCTAGATGATCTACCTCTCCCTGCATAGTTTGCTTGGGAGGTAGAGCCTTCTTCATCAACCTTCTTGCTTTTACCTTTATCTTTTACCTTCTTATCAGTATATAGGGCATAGGGATTGTTACCTTTTGATTGCTCTCCATTCTTTGTGATCTTTGCTTCATGTGTAAAGAGTTGTCCAATCAGAGTTGTTAGATCAGGTGCTTGGATGTCCATGTACAAGTCCATTGCTGTGGTAAAGCTCTCCCACTTGTCATCTGCCTTTAGTCCATTGATCACTTGTCTGACTATTTGCTCTTCCTCAATTTCTTCTCCAACACTTGCAAGTTGATCTGCAATGTCCTTGACTTTGGTGACAAAATCTGAGACACATTGTTTTGATTGCTTCCTAAGAGTTGTAAACTCAATCCATAGCTGATTCTTTCTGGCCCTTGTGCTTGATGAAAAATATGTTGACAAGGTTTCCCAAGTCTCTTGGGAAGTTTTGCAATTCCTTACATGAGGTAGAAGGAAATCAGAAATAGAGTTTAGAAGATATGACCTTGCCAAAGCATCTTTTGCACACCATTGGTTGAGCCTCTCATGTTCATCCTTTGTAGGTAGGCCTCTGGTCTTGAATGAGGGCAACTCCTCATCTCCTGATATGTATCCATACAAGCTTCTCCCTTGTAGATAGGTCTTCATTCTCAATGACCAAGCCTGGTAATTATTTCTATCCAATTTGTCAATGAAGGAAGGAAAACCATCACCCATGATTACCTTATTTGCTCTGATACCACTGTTGGATGTGATGGTTGGATGCACTCAGAAGTTGAGTTGATGCTGCAAATCCTGCTTTACACCTGGCCTCTCTTGTCTTCAGATATGCTTAGTAGACTCCTTGAGCTTCCAAATAACACCAAAATATGCTATATGTACTTTGGAAAAGGTTTGAGTAATGACTTGATCAAAACAGACTACTTTGCAAATCACAAGACTTGAAAAGTTTCTATTTTAGTCTTGATATCTGCTCAGTGTTATGCTCAGTATGACCAGTGTAGTTACAATTAGCAAAATTCCTTCTAGGGATATTCAATTAGCTTAGTAAGCTTCCATTTGCAAGTGGAATGAAAGAAAATGATAAACCACACTCAGAGAAATCACTTTAGCAAAATAAGGTGTACCCCCGATTTTTTAGGAGACTTACAGTCACAGGCCAGTGAACACCCCGACTGCGATTTCTCTGTGATGGTAGATCTAATGGCCTTGAAACTTTGTAGGTGTATCGTAGACTTTGAGCTGAATCCAATGCACTTTGAATCATCCAATTTGGTTCAGTAGATCTTGAGATATGCCTCTTGGAAGTTGACAGAGTTGGAGGTAGTCACATAGAGAAAACAGAGACTATGAATATATGTATATTGATTAAATCTAATGATTGTACATTCCCATTGGCATGTAATGTGATGCTCAATGGTACTCAGAGGTGTAGGCTATGGTGTAGCTCATACACACTCAACAATTCTCTCAGAAATGCCTCGGGAAGAGTGACACATACCCGCGACTTTTTACATTGTTTTTTTTATAAGAATTTTGAAGGAGTTTGAATTTTGAATTCAAGTTTTGGCTCCCTTCAATCTCTCAACTAAACTTAGGGAGATATTCTCTCTATTACAACCATTCAAATTTCCACGACTTTCTCTAGTAGGTGTGATTACAAAATATTCCAAGTCACCATGACTTTTACAATTAAGTAAAAAATGAAAACTCATAAGCATGAGTTTCTATGGTTCATTCTCCAAGTGATATCTTCATGAATTAGCCCAAGCTAGGCTTCCATGGTCCAAGCTTTATGTTGAGTCTTCAAGATACAAATCAAAGCCAAGTGTGAAGGCTTGATTTACACCAACAAGGGGGAGCTGTTGGTGCATTTTACCCAAGCCTACATGCCTGATATACTTGATATTATCCTCATTTGTAAGTCACATGAGTAGTCATGTGAACACCTCTTGTGAAAGAGTACATTTTATCTCTTGTAAATGGAAAAAGAAAAAAGGAAAAGGATGGCTTACCTCATCCATGATGTAAAAGCAAATTCGTGGCTCTAACAACCTAAAACCACGAAATTTAGAGATGAGGGAATCTCTCCTAACTTTGGGGATCACTTTTAGGTGGAGCCATTCGAATTCGAATTCAAAACTCCCTCCAAGATTAGCTATAAAAGGAGCAAGAAGGAAGAGGCGATTAGCAAGCCTTGTGTTGACAGTATACGGGAAGAAGCAAGTACGGACACACATGCAGATCTAGCACTAAGGCAACCCTTCATTTTTTTCAAAACCCTTACATCATTTTAAAGTGATTCTCATCACTAAAAACCCCTGTAAATACCATTTTCACCTTTTTGTAGCTCCATTTTGTACAAGTCGAGGAGTCCTCGAGCTTGAGGAGCCTTAGAAGTAGTTGCCTGCCAATTTTCATATTTTTTAGATCTCGTTTGAGCCCTCAAATAAGCCCTGGAACCTAATTTTTAACTAGGCCGGACACTAGGTCTGGACAGGGCCAAAGCTAGTCAAAATCTATAAATAGAGCTAGAGAGCTCATTTTTGGGCTAGCTTCTTGTAGTTTTGAGCTTGTATGAGAACTTGGTTGCAATAGAAGTGATTCCATTGTCTTACTCTCTTTGTTCTTGCCGTGTGTGCGCGTGTGTGTGTATGTGTGTGCATGTTAGTGTGCTTCTCACTCACACATTTGTGCCTTCACTTGCTCGAGGTCTTCATACCATCCTCATGTCTTCCCGGATTGACATTAAAGGAGGTGCTACTCATCACTGAGCTACACCAAATTTTGGCGCTGTTGCCGGGGATTCGAGCTTTGAGGACGAGCGTGTGATGGTAAGACGTAGAGAGGACGCGTTGGAATGGTAAGTAGTCGGTAAATTTCTGATTTTTCTCCATCTCCATCTCCATCTTCACCTCCTTCTCCATCTCCACCTCCACCTCCTTCTCCACTACATATTCCCTCTTCCTTGTCATTCCCCTCATTTGTTGTGTGCGAGTTTGAGAGAGAGCGAGCATGTGTGTTCTTGTTTTGTGTGTTTTTGCATGTTTCTTGCAGGTTGCAGCTCCATCATCATCTCCAGCAAGCTCAGCAGGTACGGAATCTGTCTGCATAGTCCCCGAGGCGTCGAGCTCGAGCTATCGCGACACTCCAAAAACTTCGACTAATCGCGTTTCTGAGTGCACCACGACACTGCGCAGGCTGAGAGCTCCTAGGATCATTAGACAGAACTGAAAAATTCACCATATCCCGAGCTATCGCGACACCTCGAGGTATCGCAACACTCACGAGCTATCGCGACACTCACGAGCTATCGCGACACCTCACGAGCTATCGGGACACTTGGGAGTATCGCGACACTTCACGACCTATCGCGACACCTCACGAGCTATCGTGACACTTGGGAGTATCGCGACACTTCACGACCTATCACGACACCTCACAAGCTATCGCGACACTTGGGAGTATCGCGACACTTAACGACCTATCACGACACCTCACGAGCTATCGCGACACTTCACGACCTATCGCGACACCTCACGACCTATCGCGACACTTGGGAGTATCGCGACACCTCACGACCTATCGCGACACTTGGGAGTATCGCGACACCTCACGACCTATCGCGACACCTCACGAGCTATCGTGACACCTCACGAGCTATCACGACACTTGGGACTATCACGACACCTCACGAGCTATCGCGACACCTCGACCCGACCTATCGCGATACATGGGCTTAACGCATGAAAATTTAGAGTAAATTAATTGACTGAATTGAGGTATCTTTGGGTTTAATCTTGGACACATTGGGAGGATATAAGAGCCTTAGGAGTGGGCAAAAGACCTAGAAACCAGGGAGGAATTTCCTGAACCCTGAGAGCCTCTTTGGACCCCTAAGTGCCTGAAGGGTCATAACTTCACCATACGAACTCCGATTGATGAGATTTTGGTCTCGTTGGAAAGCTTGTTGAAAATCCTACGTGGACCTCAACTGTTTTTTTGTAGAATCATACGTGGAGTTTTAGAACATGTATTTTCAAGTTGGCCTTTAGGTGAGACTAGATGGTCCTAAGATTGAGGAGGTACAGTGAGTTACTCCAGGGGGGACTACAAATATTGATGTGTGTCTGTCAATTACTTGTGGTAATAGAGCTATACTGACTGGTGAGCTTTTGCAGGAACATTGTGTGCACTCAAGGCAATCCAAAGCAAGCTAGCAGGGGTGAGTACCAAGCTTGGGAGAAAGCTTCCTGGGCTTGTGTAGCAGTCTGGTCAACCAGCTAATTGAGGTTGGAAGATCTCTCAACCTTCCTTTGTCAATTCCTAGCCTAGGCTAAGTACGACTTAGGTGTGGTAATTAATTAGGGCAACGTTAGGCACGAATCAAGTCCAAGAGAATTAATCAACCAAGTGCAAGAATTAAATAGGTCTTGAGTGCGAAAACCCTAAGGGACAAAGGGTAAACTAGAGTCGATCACTTATCAAGTGCGAAATTCACTTAAGTACTCCTGACGACGTGATTTCAGACAAGATCATAAACATAATATTCAACTCAAAGAACAAAGTGATTGGTGCAAATTAACTTGCAACGAGAGTGTGCTTGGGTCCAAGGGGGTAGATAAATCAGGCATACGAACCTTAGATCAGGCAGACACTTAGGCCGAGACAGACAAAGCCTCAGATCTTCTGAAGCTAGTGTCAATCACACTGCCAGGTCTTGGGCCCAGCAGTTGAGTGATTACCCATACACTCCCAGATCAGAAACAAGTGATTCTGAGATGTCCTATCACATGGAGAGACCAGTAGGTAGTTCAGGGGTGGCTTATCTAGAAAAGCCAGAGGGACCTTACAAGACTCAATTGGAATACATCAGGACGAATCGTCTAGGTGCTCGCATCTACGAAGACGGACTGAGAAGATCTGTGGTCCAGATTAAGAACCCCGATCAACCCCATGGACTAGAACACCCAGTAGTGAAGTTTGAGAATGGAGCATACCTAGATAAAGAAGGGACTATATATGTAGTCACCACTCTTCCCGATAGAACTGATGAGTTTGGAAATGTGATTGCTGAGACCGACATGGGTGATATAGAGCAAGGGAACTTAGAGAAAGAGCCAAGAACCCCCCATGGTAAATCTGTCTTGACCAGAATCATGACTCCAGAGTGGATTCCACAGGATAATAAAAGCATAGATCTGCTTTTAAACCGAGAAACCGATGAGGCTTTTTGGAGATATAAATCTGCTCAACCTCAGGAAGTGAGTGCCCTCACAATCTATGAGTTTAAAGACCCTGATAGCCCAGGCCAAGTAACCTACCTAGACAATGCATCAGAGAGAATCTTCATGGTCACTGAGCATGGCAGACATGCCTACACATGGAAGGGTGAATTTGTTTTTCCCCAACCAAGGTCTAATGTGTCCTTTGGTCACCAAGGAGCTGGAACCTCCCAAGCTCATGGAGCTCAAAGAGATAGAAGTAGAGACAAACCTGAGGTAAGTTTTGCCAACTCCCTGGGAAGAGAAAGAACAGGAACGGAAAGGAATAGAGTGGAACCTGAGAGACATAGAACCCCATGGAATCAAAGGAATGCTGACGATTTTCCTTTGCCAAGGCCGAGAGAACACACTAGGACCCTACGACCAACTCAACTGGTGAAGTCCATGAAGAATTACTTCGATGGCACTGGAAACCCTTATGACCATGTGGCAGAATTTCAGCAAGTGTTGAAAGCTGAACAGGTAGAGGACCCATTCACACAATATAATGCTTTTGGTCTAACCCTTAGGAACACTGCTCTTACGTGGTTTCAACCACTAAACGAGAGGCATTTCAGAAACATAGACCAGCTCTTAGAGGCATTTATCATTGAGTTTTCTAAGAGTGGAATCAGGCACAACACTTCCTCACTAATTCATAGCTTCAAACAAACACCTCAAGAGACGGTCAGACTAGCTGGAAGAAGATTTAGGCAGTACCTGGAGAGATGCCCGATGCCGGAGTTACCCACACCAGCCAAACAAGTGGCCTTGTTTTTAGATGGATTGTTGAGCACCAAGCTCAGGTCATATGTGTATCTAAAGGACCCTAGAACGATAGAAGAGTGTGTGCGCATGTGCATAGACATTGAGGAGAATCTAGGTGAGGAATTAGAACTATCAAAAATCTATAAGGATTCTGATAGCTCTAGTAGCCTCACATCTGGTCAATCCACATCCATTGAGGAACTTGCAGAGAAGGTAGCTCAAAAACTAGGTGTCTCTAGCAAACAAATCCCGAGATTTGCCCCAGTCAAGCGGTGTTACACTTGTGGCGGTGACCATATGGCAAATGTATGTCCCATTATGGCCCAACCCCAGGCGAATCCTAGTAGCCAGTACTGCACCATAGAGCGCAGGTACACCAACCACATTGCACAAGACTGCCCATATAACAAACAAACTGTTAGGCAAAATTACCCTCAGCCATATCCACAACAGGGTAGATACCAGAATCAGTACCCACCACAACAATACAACAGACCACAGCAAACTTATCAGCCACCTTATCAAGGGTAGCAGAGACCTCAACCAGTCCTAGTGCAGCAACCCCCTGCTCCAACCAATATGATCCCAGTGAAATATGCATCTGCTGAAGAAAATCCGAACAGAGCCATAGTCCTAGTCACCCCATTGCTATCAGACAGTGATCCAAGTGACCATAGTTTTGACTCCACACATATTGATAGCCCACAGGCTTACTACATGCAGTCACCCGAGCATAACGAGTCATACTATTATGAGGACCCAAGTGAAAATAGTGGGGAGCCTGAGTATGCCAATGTCATGTACACAAACCCCAACTCTAGACCTCAACCTAGGCAGGTACGACCCCCATTTCCTAGAGGACCATGCTTCAGATGTCAGGGAGATCACCTTATACGTGATTGTCCACTGCCTGCCCCTACACAACCTCAACCAGTAACCATTCAGGGTTTCTGTCAGGACTGCGAGAAAGAGCATCTCCTACGAGATTGCCCAAAGAACCCTAATAACATGCCTAAAATCACTCCTATCAATGTTGTTGGGTTAGTTGTAGACTCCACAGGGAGTGTGACTTCCACTGCACCTGTGCAAGTGACCACAAGAGCCCAAGCACTACAACAAAACCAAGGTGTTGGTCAGGAAAAGAGCCCCGAGGTGAGTGAAACAGAGAGCATAACCAAAAAGAGGACTAGAGCCTGGAAGGATAGTCGTGAAAGAATGAAAAGGCAATGGGCAAAAAAGATGAGCGAACTTGAAGAAAGCTTGAGAGAAACCAAAGCAAAAATCATAGAGATCACATCTCAACCGCACTCTCACACATTCCCACCGCTACCATCCCCATCACCCTCCATCCCTCCACCCTCTAATACACCCCACGTAACCCACCCACCACCCCGAGTAGGATCAGTATTAGCTGATCCCACTCCTGAAGACATAGACATGATGCTTAAAGCATATCAGGCCAGAATCCAAGAAGGGCCAAATGTAACGGATCATGACAAGTGCTACCCTAGAGCTGACCTAGAGATAGAAAGAACCAAGCTTTGCGCGAAAATGGTCGCCTTGGCTCAGACTATGTTTGAAGCCAGTCACCTTTTCAATTACTCGGGCTCAGCCAAGACACAATTACACTTGGATGGACTTCTAGAGAAGTTAGAGGGCATAATTGCAAGATCTGCCAAGGAAGAAAAAAATCAAGACAGAGATAAAGCAAGCAAAAACATGACCCATCCCCCACCGAAAGCTTATGTGCCCAATTCCACTGAACCAGACAACCCCCCCTCCCTAGAAAGAATAGAGAATCTAATGGCACAATCACAAAAGGGACTCGCCCCTCAACACCATGACAAGGCTAGTGAAAGAGCAGGTCTTCCTACCCAGAAAGCCTATGTGCCTGAGGCCTACGTGCCTAACTCTACGGAGCCAGACACCTCTTCTTCTATGAATCAATACACACCAGAATTCTTGCGAGAGATTCAAGAAGACAAATGGGCTAAAGAGAGTGAAGTTCCTCCTCCCATTGAGCTGGTGGATGGCACACACGATCAATTCCCACAAGACCTTCCTTCCATTTATGGAGAGCAGGAGAGTGCCCAATCTCAAGAAAGATTAGACTTCGAGTCTAATTCTTTACAAGAACTACCCCATTTCACAGGCCCATGGGAAGCAAAGTCCGCCTGTATGAGAGCACCTACAGTCATGGTAAAAAATGAGGACTCAGTCTTACCTAGGAACACAGAGGTAGTGAAAAACACTAAAGTGCAGTGCAATCTCAAGTTAGAAGAGCTACTCAAGGTTAGACCTGAATTATGGAAACATGTGGCCAAACAAGTACCAGCGATAGTGAAACCTCATTCCCAGGTAGGATCACATAGGACAGTGCCAGAGATACCCTTGGATAAGATAGGAGATATGTGTGAAGGTGAAGAAGGGAACACCTATCTTCCCATTACCTACCAGGAGTACACCACCAAGGCAATTTTGGACTCAGGTGCAAGAGTTGCAATTGCTACAACTTCCCTATGGAAGCGATGGGGCAAGCCAGCACTCCGACCAACGAGAATGAAATTGCAGATGGCTGATGGTCATATTGAAAGGCCCTTAGGATTGCTAGAAGGAATAACTCTCACTACATGTGGGGTTGAGTTTGAGCATACTTTTGCTATATGCGACTTTAGCAAAAACCAAGCCTACGAGATGATTTTGGGAAGGCCATTTATGCGGCAATTGCAAGTAGTCCCGGATTGGGGAACCAATTCCTTGTATTTGCAACATCTAGGTGTTACAACCAAAGTCAATCTTAAGGATTACTCTCATAGAGACGTACCGCCTATTCAATGGAATCCCATCCATAGAGCCAAAGATGAGACTGAGTCTGTGCATTCCATATAATCCGGATCCTCGTGGATGCATGAAGACACCCACTTATGGATGTGTAAGGTAGCAGTAGAAGAAGAGAAGAGAGAGAAAGCCAGAGAGGTAGGCGCAAAAGAAAACCATAGATCAATTCAAGACCCAGCCTATGCACCTGTAGTCTTTCCTGATGAGGAATTTGAACCCCATGGCTGGGCAGAAATCCTAGCAACAATGGATGTAGCCATCAATGAAGAGCAGTGGACACCTCATTGTGATGAGGATGGCTATGACATTTCAGTCTTTTCAATAGAGCCAATCATGGGAGATGCAATTTTAGAAGAATGCGAACCTATCCTTGATGCATTTGAGGATGCGAGTGACTCCAATCTAGAGTCAATCATCATGGACCCACCTTTTGCATCAGATGAAGAATACTTCTATGAAGTAGAATTTCAACCCCAGAGGCACGGAGAGCTTACAAATGAGGTGAGGTTAGCCACACAAGTAGCTTCTAAAAGCGGAGGAAAGAAAAGAAAGAAGAAGGAAGTCACTCTGGAGGCAGAAGAATCCTTGTTTGAGGTCCCTGAAAACTTTAAAAAATATGAGATAGACGATAGGAGGGTCATGATAAGAATGCCTAAACGTGAGGCACAAGCAGGAGAAGCCTATGATAGCAAGGAAACTACCAAGAAAATAGTTGTCGCCATCGAGGAAGGAGAAGAAAGATGCACATACATAGGTCATGACCTAACAGAAGAGGAAGAACAAGAGCTGATAGCCTTGCTAAGAGAATACCGAGATGTATTTGCTTGGAGTTATAAGGACTTGAAAGGGGTAGACCCTGATATATGTTCACATACAATCCCCATGACCTCAGACACCAGACACTCGAAACAGAAGCCCTACACATACAATGATAACTATGTTGCTAAGATCAAAGAGGAGATAGATCGACTGGTTGAAGCCGGATTCATCTATGAAATTGAGCACACTGAGTGGGTATCCCCCATTGTAGTGGTGCCCAAGAAAAATGGAAAGCTGCGTGTGTGTATTAACCTTAAAAAAGTTAATGCCGCCACGATTAGAGACAGTTATCCGCTTCCTATCACTGAGCATCTATTAGAAAGGGTAGCAGGCAAGGAAGTGTACAGCTTCCTAGATGGGTTTTCGGGCTACAATCAAGTAGCCATTGCTCCAGAGGATCAACATAAGACGGCTTTTGCCACGGAGTGGGGCATATTTGCCTTTCGGGTAATGCCATTCGGGCTTACCAATGCACCGGCTACCTTTCAAAGATTAATGTGTCACGTGTTTAAAGAGTTCTTGAGGAAGAATTTGGAAGTCTATGTTGATGATCTTTGCGCTCATTCCAACATTAGACAGACCCATATACCCGAACTCAGACAGATCTTTGACAAATGTAGAGAATATCAAGTCTGCTTGAACCCAGAAAAGTGCGTTTTTATGGTCAGGCAAGGCAAGATTCTAGGACACATAGTGTCAAAGAATGGCATATCCACTGATGAAGAGAAAGTGAGAGCCATAGCAGAGCTACCTAGGCCAAAGAACGTCAAGGAAGTACAGGCTTTCATGGGACATTGTGGTTACTACCGTCGGTTCATCCACATGTATGCTGTCATCGCAAAGCCCATGTACGGACTTCTAACTAACTTTGAGTGGACTGAGGAATGTGAGAATTCCTTCCAGGAGCTTAAACAAAGATTATGTTCAGCACCAATCTTGACCACTCCAAATTGGAGCAAGCCATTCCATGTTCATGTGGATGCCTCCAATTATGCTATTGGATGTGTACTTGCACAACCTACGGGTGAAGGGAACATGGATCTCCCTATTGCCTATGCCAGTAGACAATTGAATGCTGCTGAACGGAACTATACAACCACCGAACGAGAAGGATTAGGCATGGTATATGCAGTTAAAAAGTTTAGACATTATTTGCTTGCAAATAAGTTCAATTTTTTTACTGATCACCAAGCTCTACTGTACCTGGTAAACAAGCCATGTAATACAGGCAGATTAGTAAGATGGTTTCTCTTACTAATGGAGTATGACTTTGAGGTAGTAGTGAGAAAAGGCAGAACTCACCTAAGAGCAGATCATCTCTCAAGGCTCACATCAGGAGAAGCCCCACAAGGAGTGTCAGATGACCTTCCTGATGCTTACTTGTTTAATTTGGAAGTGGTACCGCAGTGGGCTAAGCCATTGGTACTAGTATTGACATACGGGCCTAACCACCCAGTAATAAACACGTAGGATAGAGAGGTAGTAAAAGCCCAAAAGTACCACATCATGGCAGGAAGTATGTACAAGCACACAGATCAAGGGATCTTGGCCTGTTGTGTGGAAGAGGACGAGTACGCTAAGTGGTTGCAATTGGCACATGTAGGTGCATTAGAGCAACACTACTCAAAACAACGAACCCTACAGACCCTGAGGAGACTAGGAGTGCATTGGCCAACTATGGAAGCTGATGTCCAAAAGTTGTGCAAGGAATGCCCAATCTGTTGCACTAAACCACCTATGGAACATGCCACTCTTTATCAAGTGTCCATAGTGCCAGATTGGAGTGAACCACTAGTATCCTTCCTGAGGACGAAAACATTCCCTCCAGACATGACTCTGGTTAGGAAAAGAAGTCTAGAACAAGAAGCCCTAGAGTACTCACTCATTGGTGATAATCTCTACAAGCGTGGTAAGGATGGTTGCCTGAGACTTTGTGTTCATGAGAGTGAATATCTAAAGATTTTGGAAACTGCTCACCAAGGTGTAGCAGGTGGACACTTTGGACCAGATCGGGTGATCAAGGCAATATTATTTGCAGGATTTTGGTGGCCCACCCTTCACATGGATGCACATACCTATGTGAAGAGGTGTGAGATTTGTCAGCGAACCCAGTATCCTATACGCAAAGATGAGATGCCACTGAAGCCTATGATGGGCGGACGTGCATTCTCTAAGTGGGGAATAGACTTTGTAGGTCCTATCAATCCCCCAGCTAAGGGTTCCCATGCTGAGTATATCATCGTTGCCACAGACTATCTAACCAAGTGGGTAGAGGTAAAAGCCACAACGAAGAACGACGCTCAGACAACTGCTAAATTCTTGTTTGAGAATGTATTCACAAGATACGGGCTACCCATAGAGCTAGTTAGTGATAGAGGCACTCACTTCTTGAATGAAGTTATTGAAAATCTGCTCCAAGAATTCTTGGTAGTGCATAAGAAGTCTGCCCCCTATCACCCTCAAGCCAATGGGCAAGCCGAAAGCACCAATAAGATCCTATGCAATGTATTGACAAAATTAGTGAACAATAAACGCTCTGATTGGGACAAACAGCTACACCATGCTGTTTGGGCATACCGAGTCGCCTACAAAACGGTACTCCAAGCCACCCCCTTTCAGATGGTATTTGACCAAAACGCCGTGCTACCTTTGGACTTCTTAATACCTACATTGAAAGTAGCACAAGAGCACGAATGGACGGGTCATGAACTCTCCTCTAGACTTTTTGACCTTGAGCGATTAGGTGAAACCAGACTAAGAGCAGCTGCAGAAATATATGCAGCCAAGAAACGACAAAAGGCATACTTTGATGCCCATGTGAAGGATAAGGGCTTGAAAGCAGGAGATCTAGTTTTAGTCTACACATTGAAACAACACGCAAGGAAGCTAGAAAAGAGAGGCTACGGACCTATGATCATCAATAGGATCTCCACGAGTGGAGCAGTACAACTAGCCACTTTAGAGGGTGATGTTCTCCCAAACTATATTAGCGGATGCAGAGTCAAGTTGTATCAAGAACCCCTCACGGAGGAAATGCTAAGTCGACTCAATACTGCTAAGCAACGTAAAGAGGAGGAAAAACGAATTCGAGAAGAAGCACAAGCAGAGGCCTTAGAGCGCATCAGACAAATGAAGTTGAGGAGACAAGGGAGGGATCAGCCTATGATTGACACTCAAGAGTCTCCAGGCTATCACATGGCCATGTGTGAGGCTTCAGGTGAACGTACCCATAAGATAGTGGATCGACGACCTTTTGTGACCCTAGAAATAGGACAAAGAGACAGCACAACAAGCGTGAGAGCTTTAATTGATTCAGGAGCAGCCACAAGTGTAGTTCGGCTTTCTTATTGCCAGTAGCTGCAATTGGAGGTAAAACCCCTAGAAGCATATCTGATAGGATTAGGAGGTGTTGAAACCCCTTGCATGGGAGAGGTGGATCTTCCCCTCTACATACAAGAGGTCCTCATGCCAGCAAAAGTGCTAGTGTGTGAAGACGAGGATCTGACCGAACCTCTTGTCTTAGGCCAAGACTGGATCTATGATCACGCAGTCAACCTCAACCTAAGAAGTGGACTTCTTCAGGCTTGGGTAGGCCAAAGCCGTCTCACGATTGAATTAGAAAATCAAGCACTCAAACCAATAGAACAGGCACCAACTCCTGGTCCCTCCAGGAATCCACATGAAGATAACAATGTTGTTCTTGTCCAAACTTCTATGGTGCAGAGGATTGTCAATCTTACTGAAGGTATAGGAGCCAATAAGGAGTTCCTAACTGATCCAAAGAAGATTCTAAACGGGCAGACCGAACATCACTCGACACGAAGGAGGCCGCTGATCAAGAGGCAGGAGCGCCAACTCGTGCAACACGGAGCACCTCGTGGTGCGAAGCAGATTTGGATACGCAAGAATGGAAAACCCACCACTCTAATAGCAGACTCCCGAGGAGACAACAAACAAGCCACACCATCACGGACACAAGTGAAGGAGTACCCTAGGAAACCTCCTAGGCACACCACATCTATTTGGGTCCCTAAGCAGTCAAGGAAGGCTAGCCCCAATGCTAGACACATATGGGTGCCCAAGGCCTATTTACGAGCCCAAATAGCTCCAACTCTAGTTACTGGCATAATTCAACACTCTCAAGTCCGCTCGACTAACAACGCATGAACTCTACCTAAACACCACTCTGACCCACACTCAGTCACATCGAGGAATGCCTGGAAATGGGTACCCAAAAGGTCCCAAATCCATCACAACCTAGTTCATAAACCGTTGCCTGTCTTTAGCTCTAAGAGCTACGAATCCCTTATCAAAGTTTGGAGACCTAAACCATGTATCAAACCCCCTGACCCAATTTTTGTAAATCCATCCACTCTGACATAGGTGCATTCCGAGTCCACTGCATAACCAAAGTAGGCATCTAGGATGATACTGACCTCTAATCACCACTCACACCTATCACAAGCACTTCATCTCTGACCACTAACCTTCGGGATTGTCATGTTAGTATTGTGAAGGGAACACCATTACATCTTGTTTCCTATGCAACACTAATGTGCCTTTCTTCTTCTAGCAGATAAGCACCCGATTCCCATGGCAGCAGTAGCAGGCACAAGCTCTCAGGCAGGCTCTGGTGCTCAAATCATTTGGGGTGCCATGCTGATGGAGGCCCCACCAATAGCTCGGCCTGAAGAGTTCGTGAATGTGCGGAGAATTCCTATTCCAGATCCACCAAATGGCCTAACCGAAAGAGTAAAAGGGCACTCTCATTGGTTCAATGAAATGCCAGGAGACTTGGGAGACGCAGATCATATATGGGAGACCAAGATGGAGTGTGGAGGAGTGTGGTGGACCTTCCAGTTCTTTTCAAGAGAATTCGAAACCTTACAGAATGCAGCTCCACTTCAAGATATCTGGCAAAAAGCAGGATTACAACCTTATTTTAGTGCAGCTCTGCCTAAACCCGATTTCCTCAGGTGCTACTACCTAATTGCCACTGAAGCCGACAGGTGATAAAGATCATTCAGGCACATTCTGGGTGCCCTCCTTGTCAAATCTGGAGGAAATGAGGAAGTTCGAATTGAATGTTACTTTAATCAGGGAAGCACTTCAGATGTATGGCACGCATGTACCTTCTGACCGCGACCCCTTGATACCTGAGTCGATGAAAAGCAACAGAATCAAGAAGCTAAAAGAAATGTGCGCCCTCACCCCCAACATCGCCATACCATTGCGGATGTGCCTCCAACACTTCGAATTCCCAGCTCAGGACCGTTTCACCCAACCTCACAAGAAAATATGGTATGGGCTATATCTAGCAGAGACTGGAAGCTTGCCCATTAAGATGCCTGTATGGATCTTGGACCAAGTGTATGAAGCAGGCAAGCGGGGTGTGAGGAAGCCTACTTTACACGGCTGCTGTGCACTTACAAGGATTATCTATCGATGTCTTGCATATGATGTGCCTGTTGCCAGAGCCCTTAAATATTCACAACTTGAGTTTTTCAAGGGGCGGAAGTCAGGGAATCAACCTGCGAAACGAATGCGTGGATCACTCTCCCAGGTAATGATCCCTCACGAGGCCACGACCGAAGCTTCCCCCAGAGAAGAAGCCCAGGTCGCACCGGTCACGATCCATCTTCAAGGAGTTCAAGCAGGGGATGTGGTACAACCCACTCCATCTGCCCCTCCACTACCTACCGATGTAGAGTTTGCATCTATGGCCAACTTCACAGAAGATCCAAACTTTGATTTTGAAAGATTCCTGCAGACGGCCCACTTGTCGGACAGTGAAGGTTTCCCTGACAATGACGATCCAGGAGCATCATTCCAAAGAGAACTGCCACAGAGCGAAACAAGCAGAGTACATGGGGAAGAGGTGGCACAACATCCTCATGACCCAAACACACAAGTTCAGGAAGGTGCACAAAGAAATGAACCAGAAGACAGTGAAGAGGAAGCCCCTGCCTATACCGCACAACTCAAAAGACTATACCGGACAATCAAGCAGGTGCAAAGGAGACATAAGATGTCAGAAGAAGCGAATCGAGCCCTAGTAAACCACATGTTGCAATCAGAGAACATCGACCCACATTTTGTAGAATCGTTGAACCTTTTGGCGGACACCTGTGGCATCGGGGAAGCCATGAGAACATTGGTCTATCAGGCGAACCCTACTTATGATCAAAGAAGGATAGATACAAGGCCACAGCGGGGAAAGATGATTCAAATGGAGGTATCTACCGTATTGCCTACTTCAATGACAGAAGATGTTCAGATGGTTAGCCCTAGTCCCAGTGATGAACCAGATGTAAATACACATTCACCACCTCCGCCATCACCTCCCAGCCAGCCTTCAGAACCCTTTTCCACGAGTCTTTCTGAACAACCGATATCCACCCATGGTGAAACCAATGTACACACCTCCTTTTCTACAGCCTTCCCTTTACCCACAGCCATCACTTCTGCCCAAATTTTTGAACCCCACACAGGTCATCCTGCCACCGATCAAACCATAATAGGTCACCCCTCTTATCTCCCCGCCCTGGGACAACCACTTGCCACTAGACAAACCTTATCCCAACCTTTTCCATTCAGCCACACAGTTCCTTCCTCCCAACCCCTACCCACTGTACCCCTGTTAACCCCCTCAGGCTCAACCCAAGTCACACAACCGTCATTCTGGACAAACCTTGTAAATATACTCCAACAGGTGGAGAATTATAATAAAAAGTCCCTTCCCCAACCCCACTCCCCCACATTCACTGCCACCACTAACACACCACCTACCGTTCCCGTATTCACAATTCACTCTTCACACACTATCACATCCGATCCCATGGATATTTCACCATCCACAGGAGCACCCACCGCCACGTCTGTTCCACCATCATCACATCTCACTTCACTCATAGGCACATCATCCACTTTTCCCTTCCCCATTTCCCGACCCTTTGCATGTTCCACCTCTACCCATGCATCCACATCATTTAGTAGTGCACTAGACACCATGGTTGAAGCGGCCACTCAGCTTAAGCAAGAGTATAAGCTATTAGAAGAAAATAACACAGAGCTGTGCAATCTCTCGGCTCAACTCCAGGCACGAGTCGATGCCTTGGAACTAGGTAATACAGCACTACAACACCAGGTGACTGACCTCCAACAATCGAAGACAGAACTCGAAGCTAAGTATGAAGAGACGGGCAAAGCTATGGAGGAACAACTCAGAGAACAAATGGGCCGCAATGCGAGACTTCAACGCAACATGGCTCTACTACGTCGCCATCTAGCAGCGGCTCAAGAAGAGAACAGAAGGCTACAACAACAAAACCAGGAGAACCTAGAAGTGGCCATGGAAAACACCCCGGGAGCACCTATAGACCCTGTAAAATTCCAGGCTGTCCCCTCAGAGCATATTCAACAGGTTTTACAAGGTTATGCGACCCTCCTGGAGGCCCATGATCAGTTGGCAGACCAGATAAAGGAACTACAAGGATCCAAAGTACCGACAACACACCCACCCACACCTAAAGAGACGATCGAGGCCGCTACTTCGCCAGAACCTGAACCTTCAACCAACAGTGAGGTACTTGAGCTACGACAACAGGTTGCAGAACTAAAAATCAAGTTGTTACAGTATGAACGACCTCCCTCTCCACCTGATCAAACCATAGAAGAAGAAACAGTAGTCATTCCAGTGGAGGAGACATTTGAAGACAATTATGAGCCTCAACCCCTTCCAGGGGGCAGAATTACGGAGGAAGGCCAAGACACATATGAGGAGCCCCCATCGGCATGGATGAAGCAGGTAGAGGAGATGGGCCACACTCACGAAGAGCGCGTAGCAACTCAGATGCTGGCCATGAAAACCATTGAGGAGTCTATACTCAAGTCTGAATATTTCTCGCACTTGGCTCCTAGGCGGTTGATCACCAGTTCAGAGTTACAATATAAGCCCTATTTTGTACTGCTGGCTGACTATAATGCTGAGATCAAACGCATAACCAACCAGTACCCTAAGTTCGCAACACAGTTCGAACCCGAGGACATTCTAGAGGCAGCCAGAAAGGGGGCCATATTCCAACCCATATGGAGGCAAAAGTTACTAGAGACCTATCCGGAGATGTTACGAACATGGGATCACGCTCCCATGCATTTGAAGTATAACCCTTGCTTTGGTCCAGTACAAAGAAGAAGATCATGGAAAGCATTCGCCATCAAGGTTCAGAACAACGCAAATTGTAAAGAATGGCTCAATTACCCCGCAATCGCACCCCCAACCGGCACACCTACGGTATCATACATGATAGCCACCATCAGACATTGGATGCCACGCCTCCACCCCATGCCGGATGTCGCCGCTCAAATGATGCTCAAAATTTTGGACATGATGCAAGTGGTCCTAAAGACCTTTCGAAATGTACGTAACATCCAGCCTTCAATTCCGGGCTTCATCAATGGTAATTATGATTTGCTGTATGACATGAGCACGACCCCGAGCATTCGAGTAGCTTATGCATGGCATGCACGAATAAGATATCTCCCTGCCTGCTACAAGCAAACCTTTGATGATATGTTCACCACGGGGTTTTGGGAGTCACACTCAGAAGTGTTCGCACCACGCCCAACCCACCTGCTACATCTATTCGCGTGTGAACAAACCATGCACTCAGAGCTCTACACCACACCACACCCTGATATGCCGGGAGCAGTCGATTGGGATGCCCTCCAGAGAGACTTGGTCCGGGGACTACGCATCAAGGAACAAGAAGTGGCAACCGACCTCCTACAGAAGTACATTGATCAAACAGTGGAGCAGAGGTCTGTCAGAGGCGACAGACCCTAGGGGGGGGAGAGTGTTGACAGTATACGAGAAGAAGCAAGTACGGACACACATGCAGATCTAGCACTAAGGCAACCCTTCATTTTTTTCAAAACCCTTACATCATTTTAAAGTGATTCTCATCACTAAAAACCCCTGTAAATACCATTTTCACCTTTTTGTAGCTCCATTTTGTACAAGCCGAGGAGTCCTCGAGCTTGAGGAGCCTTAGAAGTAGTTGCCTTCCAATTTTCATATTTTTTAGATCTCGTTTGAGCCCTCAAATAAGCCCTGGAACCTAATTTTTAACTAGGCCGGACACTAGGTCTGGATAGGGCCAAAGCTAGTCAAAAACTATAAATAGAGCTAGAGAGCTCATTTTTGGCCTAGCTTCTTGTAGTTTTGAGCTTGTATGAGAACTTGGTTGCAATAGAAGTGATTCCATTGTCTTACTCTCTTTGTTCTTGCTGTGTGTGCACGTGTGTGTGTATGTGTGTGCATGTTAGTGTGCTTCTCACTCACACATTTGTGCCTTCACTTGCTCGAGGTCTTCATACCATCCTCATGTCTTCCCAGATTGACATTAAAGGAGGTGCTACTCATCACTGAGCTACACCTTGTACGTGACCACTTCATGTCATTTTGTAGAGATTGAAGAGCTTAATCCATAGCTCTATCATTCTACTTCCATTGTGCAAAGATTCATTGCCAATGTGGTTGTAATCATATGTGAATATATACAGTTATCATCATTTACTTCTCTGTTTTGTTCTCTGCTATACTCACTCAGAGCAGTAACTTCAGAAGGTCATATCTCGAGTTCTACTGAACCTTTTTCAGTGATTTAAATTGCGTTGGATAGCTCATACTGTCTACTTGCCACATATACATTTTCAAGGTCATTCAAGTAATAGTTTTGAAGATATTTGCAATTTACGGCTCACTGGTCTATCTCTCCAAGAGCCCCAAGAATGGTGGGCATGTTCCAGAAATTGATGAAACTTGTTCTTAGTGCTCAGTCCATCATTTGAAGTTTTTTAACTTGGATTGGGAAGCTTGCTAAGTCTATTTGCTATGCCCAAAAGGAATTTTTCTAATTCCTACCAAGTTGAGAGCACTGTTCATTTTTTCTTGCAGGTGTATGTCCAAAAATAGCAAGTTTTGGGAGCTAGTCATTTCGCAACTAGTCTGTCTTGACTTAAACTTTTGGGATACATGTTCCAAAGTACTTGGCTGATATTTTGGTGGATTTAGGAAGCTCAAAGGGTCTACTAATCAACTCTGAAGTCTCAGTTGGCTGGTTTGAAGCTGGTTGTAGCAGCACCTACTCATCTTTGGATTGCATCCACCATCTCTCTTCACAGTGGTATTAGAGCATAGTCAAGCAACATGGGAGATGGATTTCCATCAACAATTGACAAATTGGATCGAAACAACTACCCGGCATGGTCTCTAAGGATGGAGTCTTACCTTCAAGGGAGGAATCTATATGGATTCATATCCGGAGATGAAGCAATGCCAACCAGGAGGAACAAAGGGCAACCATCACATGAAGAAGTGGAAGGACTTTCGAATTGGTGTTCGAAGGATGCACTTGCAAGGTCCTATATTCTAAACTCAATCTCTGATTTTCTTTTACCTCATGTCAAGGGATGCAAGACATCAAGAGAGACCTGGAATGCACTTGCTTCTTTCTTCTCTTCCAATACTCGAGCGAGGAAGAACCAATTGTGGATGGAGTTCACAACAATGAAGAAAAGCCCGAAGCAAAATGTGACTGATTATGTCACAAAGATGAAGGAGATTTCCGACCAACTTGGAAGCATTGGAGAGGTAATTGAAGAGGAGCAAATCATAAGAAAAATCATGAATGGAATCAAAGCAGACGACAAGTGGGAGTCATTCACAACAGCCATGGATTTATACATGGATATGCATGTACCCGACCTCAACACACTCATGGGCCAACTCTTCACTCATGAAGCAAAGATTAGCAAAGGTGGTGAGTCCTCAAGAGGTAATTAAACTTCTGCCTTATATTATGATAAAGCTAAGGTCAAGGACAAGTCAAAGAATAGGAAGAATGAAGATGAAGGAAGCTCTTTCCAAGCAAACTTTGCAGGTAGAGGAAGAGCTAGAGGAAGAGGTAGAGGTGGAAAGCAAGGCAGGGGGAGATTCCAATCATCTCAACCTTGCAACATATGTGGCTTATCTAACCATACTACTGAAGAATGTTTCAGGAACCCGAGGAACTCAAGAGGAAGAGGATTCAATAGAGGTGGCTATGGATCAAATAGAGGTAGATACAATGGAGGCTACAACAACAACAACTACTACAACAACAATTACAACAACAACAACAACTATCAAAGTGGCCATAGAGGAAGAAGAGATTACAATAACTATGCAGAGGACCAAAGTCAAGAAGATTCATTATTGATTATGAATCTATCAGCGAAGAAGGGTAAGGATGATAATCACATATTTTACATTGATTCTGGATGCTTGAACCATGTAGCAGGAAATGTGGCTTTACTTTCTGATTTGGAAGATTCTCATAACAAGCATGAAGTGCAGACAGGAGATGACACAAAGCACTCAGTGGAGAAGATAGGTAATGTGAAGACATCAGATGGGAATATGAACCTCTTAAGCAAAGTCTTGTATGTCCCTAAAATTACCAAAAATTTAATAAGTGTTGGACAGATTGCTGAAAAAGGATTGCAGGTTAGATTCAACCGATTTGGAGCATATGTTGAAGACCCAAGGCAAGGCTTTCGAAGGATTGCCAAAGGAGAAAAGACAGGAAGGCTTTTCACTTTTGAAGTGGAAGATACAAAGAACATAGCTTTGTTTAGCTATGGATCTCAAACTCTAACAGAGTTGGAGATATGGCACAAAAGGCTTGCTCACATTGGTAAGAGGACACTCAAACAGATTTGCAGGGACCAAAGTGTACTTGGTTTGCCTAATATCACAAGGCAACACATGATTTATAAGTGTGAAGCTTGTCAACTCGGCAAGGCTCATAGACAACCTTTCAATAAGAAAGGATATATGTATCAAAATCCTTTGGATCTAGTGCACACGGATGTGTGGGGTCCAAGTAAGGAGCCATCTATATCAGGCTCAAGATATTATGTGTCTTTCATAGATGATTGTAGCAGGTGGACCATTCTGTTTTTCATGAAGCACAAGGATGAAGAGTTTAATTGCTTTAAGAAGTATATTGCTCTTGTGGAAAACCAAACAGGTAGGACTTTGAAAAGACTCAGATCAGATGGTGGAGGAGAATACTTCTCTTCTGAATTTGATGCCTTCTTGCATGAAAGAGGCATTAAAAGGGAAGTCACTACAGGGTATACACCCGAACTCAATGGTGTAGCAGAGAGGAGGAACAGAGCTATTGTCGAAGCAGCAAGATCCATGCTCAACGAAAAGGGATTGCCAAACTACCTATGGGCAGAGGCTGTGTCTACAGCCACATATCTCATAAATAGACTTCCATCTAAGTCACTAGATGGAACCACTCCATATGAAGTGTGGAATGGAAGAAGACCTAGTCTAGAGCATTGCAAAATCTTTGGATGCTTAGCCTATGCTCACATTCCTTCTCAAGTAAGAGGGAAATTGGATCCCAAGGCAGAGAAGTGCGTATTTATTGGTTATGACCAAAACCAAAAAGGATATAGATTGTACAATCCAACCAATAAAGGATTTTCTGTGAGTAGAGATGTAATTTTTTATGAAAACAAATCATGGTTTGACGATGACAGGAAAGTGAAGCTGCCATATGACTTGGATGAAGATTTTCCATCACTTCAACCAAAGGAGCCAAAGCAGATTGAAGAAAGTGATTCGGAGATTGACCTATAAGACTTGGAAAGACTAAAGCTATGGAAGAACAAAGGTAAAGCAAAGATGCAGGATTCTACATATGGACCCGAGAGCTCACATCAACCACTTAGAAGGTCTTCAAGGGAGAAGAAGAAACCAGAGAGGTTTGGTATGATACTTCTTTGGTCACCAAGCACTCAATCTACATTGCAAAGGATTCAACCAATGAAGAACCTACCACATTCGAAGAAGCACAAAGCAAGAAAGCTTGGAGAGATGCAATGGATGAAGAAATGGAAGCCTTGAAGGAAAATGACACTTGGGAGCTTGTACCTAACAAGCCATCTATGAAGGTAATTGGGTCTCGATGGATACACAAAATCAAGAGGAATCCAGATGGAAGTATAAATAGACACAAAGCAAGGTTAGTTGCTAAAGGGTTTGCTCAAACCCATGGTATTGATTATGAGGACACTTTCTCTCCTGTTGCAAAAATGCCTACAATTAGGGTTCTCATTAGTCTTACTGCATCTAGAAATTGGAAGCTTTATCAACTTGATGTAAAGAATGCTTTCTTGAATGGATGGATTTCTGAGGAAGTGTATATGGCACAACCTCCTGGATATGAGGATGCACATCATCCTAACTATGTATGCAAACTAAAGAAAGCTTTGTATGGATTGAAGCAAGCTCCAAGAGCTTGGAATTTCAGATTGGTGACTTATTTGCAGGACCAAGGATTCAAAGCTAGCAAGGCGGATACCTCTTTGTTCATAAAGAGGAATGGATCTGAACTGATCTATTTATGTGTGTATGTTGATGATATTATTATCACAGGCAATGATCTTGAAGGAATCAAACAGGTAAAGAGTCAAATGAAGGAGGAGTTCAAAATAAGTGACCTCGGACCACTCACTTATTTTCTTGGATTGGAGTTGATCTACACAGATTCAGGTATATACATCACACAAAGGAAGTATGTCCATGACATGCTCGTCAAGTTCAAGATGGAAAATACCAAGTGTGCAGGTACACCTATGGAGCAAAATCATAAGCTTAGTGCTTATGAAGGAGAGCCAATTGAAGACATCACAAGCTATCAAAGCTTGGTTGGAAGTTTGAACTATGCAACACTCACAAGGGTGGATATATGCTATAGTGTTAGCATATTGAGTCAATTTATGCATAAGCCGAGAAGACCACATATGGAAGCGGCCAAGAGAGTCCTCAAGTACCTAAAGGGGACCATGAATGAAGGTTTGTTTTATTCATTTACTTCAGATATTGAGCTAAAGGTCTACTCAGATGCAGATTGGGTCGGATCTAAAGATGATAGAAGAAGCACATCATGATATATATCATTTGCAGGTTCAAAATTCATTTCTTGGTCATCAAAGAAGTAACCAACCGTGGAATTATCTTCTACTAAAGCAGAATATAGAGGTTTGGCTAATGCAACTCAAGAAATCATGTGGTTAAACTCTTTGTACATAGATCTTGGACTTCATTCTTCAACACCTCATATTTTTGGTGACAACACAAGCTCAGTACATCTAGCAGCTAATCCCGTATACCATGCTAGAACCAAGCATATTGAAGTCCACTACCATTACGTAAGGGAGAAGCTATTGAGCAAGGATATTCAACTATCCTATGTCTCTACAGATATGCAATGTGCAGACATGTTGACTAAAGCTCTTGATGGTACAAAATTAAGTAGATTCAAGTTGATGATTGGCTTGCAGGACATCAAGGACAATTGAAGACTTATTTGAAGGCCAAGCATGTTAGGCTTGAGGGGGAGCTGTTGGTGCATTTTACCCAAGCCTACATGCTTGATATACTTGATATTATCCTCATTTGTAAGTCACATGAGTAGTCATGTGAACACCTCTTGTAAAAGAGTACATTTTATCTCTTGTAAATGGAAAAAGAAAAAAGGAAAAGGATGGCTTACCTCATCCATGATGTAAAAGCAAATTCGTGGCTCTAACAACCTAAAACCATCAAATTTAGAGCTGAGGGAATCTCTCCTAACTTTGGGGATCACTTTTAGGTGGAGCCATTCGAATTCGAATTCAAAACTCCCTCCAAGAATAGCTATAAAAGGAGCAAGAAGGAAGAGGCGATTAGCAAGCCTTGTACGTGACCACTTCATGTCATTTTGTAGAGATTGAAGAGCTTACTCCATAGCTCTATCATTCTACTCCCTTTGTGCAAAGATTCATTGCCAATGTGGTTGTAATCATATGTGAATCCATACATTTATCATCATTTACTTCTCTGTTTTGTTCTCTGCTATACTCACTCAGAGCAGTAACTTCAGAAGGTCATATCTCGAGTTCTACTGAACTTTTTTCAATGATTTAACTTGATTTGGATAGCTCATACTGTCTACTTGCTACATATACATTTTCAAGGTCATTCAAGTAATAGTTTGGAAGATATCTGCAATTTACTGCTCACTGGTCTATCTCTGCAAGAGCCCCGAGAATGGTGGGCATGTTCCAGAAATTGATGAAATTTGTTCTCAGTGCTGTTCATTTTTTCTAGCAGGTCTATGTCCAAAAATAGCAAGTTTTGGGAGCTAGTCATTTCGCAACTAGTCTGTCTTGACTTAAACTTTTGGGATACATGTTCCAAAGTACTTGGCTGATATTTTGGTGGATTTAGGAAGCTCAAAGAGTCTACTAATCAAATCTGAAGTCTCAGTTGGCTGGTGTGAAGCTGGTTGTAGCAGCACCTACTCATCTTTGGATTGCATCCACCATCTCTCTTCACAGTGGTATCAGAGCATAGTCAAGCAACATGGGAGATGGATTTCCATCAACAATTGACAAATTGGATCGAAACAACTACCCGGCATGGTCTCTAAGGATGGAGTCTTACCTTCAAGGGAGGAATCTATATGGATTCATATCCGGAGATGAAGCAATGCCAACCATGAGGAACAAAGGGCAACCATCACATGAAGAAGTGGAAGGACTTTCGAATTGGTGTTCGAAGGATGCACTTGCAAGGTCCTATATTCCAAACTCAATCTCTGATTTTCTTTTACCTTATGTCAAGGGATGCAAGACATCAAGAGAGACCTGGAATGCACTTGCTTCTTTCTTCTCTTCCAACACTCGAGCGAGGAAGAACCAATTGTGGATGGAGTTCACAACAATGAAAAAAAGCCCGAAGCAAAATGCGACTGATTATGTCACAAAGATGAAGGAGATTTCCGACAAACTTGGAAGCATTGGAGAGGTAATTGAAGACGAGCAAATCATAAGACAAATCATGAATGGAATCAAAGCAGACGACAAGTGGGAGTCATTCACAACAGCCATGGATTTATACATGGATATGCATGTACCCGACCTCAACACACTCATGGGCCAACTCTTCACTCATGAAGCAAAGATTAGCAAAGGTGGTGAGTCCTCAAGACGTAATCAAACTTCTGCCTTATATTATGATAAAGCTAAGGTCAAGGACAAGTCAAAGAATAAGAAGAATGAAGATGAAGGAAGCTCTTTCCAAGCAAACTTTGCAGGTAGAGGAAGAGCTAGAGGAAGAGGCAGAGGTGGAAAGCAAGGCAGGGGGAGATTCCAATCATCTCAACCTTGCAACATATATGGCTTATCTAACCATACTACTCAAGAATGTTTCAAGAACCCGAGGAACGCAAGAGGAAGAGGATTCAATAGAGGTGGCTATGGATCAAATAGAGGTAGATACAATGGAGGCTACAACAACAACAACTACTACAACAACAATTACAACAACAACAACAACTATCAAAGTGGCCATAGAGGAAGAAGAGATTACAATAACTATGCAGAGGACCAAATTCAAGAAGATTCATTATTGATTATGAATCTATCAACGAAGAAGGGTAAGTATGATGATCACATATTTTACATTGATTCGGGATGCTCGAACCATGTAGCAGGAAATGTGGCTTTACTTTCTGATTTGGAAGATTCTCATAACAAGCATGAAGTGCAGACAGGAGATGACACTAAGCACTTAGTGGAGAAGATAGGTAATGTGAAGACATCAGATGGGAATATGAACCTCTTAAGCAAAGTCTTGTATGTCCCTACAATTACCAAAAATTTAATAAGTGTTGGACAGATTGTTGAAAAAGGATTGCAGGTTAGATTCAACCGATTTGGAGCATATGTTGAAGACCCAAGGCAAGGCTTTCGAAGGATTGCCAAAGGAGAAAAGACAGGAAGGCTTTTCACTTTTGAAGTGGAAGATACAAAGAACATAGCTTTGTTTAGCTATGGATCTCAAACTCTAACAGAGTTGGAGATATGGCACAAAAGGCTTGCTCACATTGGTGAGAGGACACTCAAACAGATTTGCAGGGACCAAAGTGTACTTGGTTTGCCTAATATCACAAGGCAACACATGATTTATAAGTGTGAAGCTTGTCAACTCGACAAGGCTCATAGACAACCTTTTAATAAGAAAGGATATATGTATCAAAATCCTTTGGATCTAGTGCACACGAATGTGTGGGGTCCAAGTAAGGAGCCATCTATATCCGGCTCAAGATATTATGTGTCCTTCATAGATGATTGTAGCAAGTGGACCATTCTGTTTTTCATGAAGCACAAGGATGAAGTGTTTAATTGCTTTAAGAAGTATATTGCTCTTGTTGAAAACCAAACAGGTAGGACTTTGAAAAGACTCAGATCAGATGGTGGAGGAGAATACTTCTCTTCTGAATTTGATGCCTTCTTGCATGAAAGAGGCATTAAAAGGGAAGTCACTACAAGGTATACACCCGAACTCAATGGTGTAGCAGAGAGGAGGAACAGAGCTATTGTCGAAGCAGCAAGGGCCATGCTCAACGAAAAGGGATTGCCAAACTACCTATGGGCAGAGGCTGTGTCTACAGCCACATATCTCATAAATAGACTTCCATCTAAGTCACTAGATGGAACCACTCCATAGGAAGTGTGGAATGGAAGAAGACCTAGTCTAGAGCATTGCAAAATCTTTGGATGCTTAGCCTATGCTCACATTCCTTCTCAAGTAAGAGGGAAATTGGATCCCAAGGCAGAGAAGTGCGTATTTATTGGTTATGACCAAAACCAAAAAGGATATAGATTGTACAATCCAACCAATAAAGGATTTTCTGTGAGTAGAGATGTAATTTTTGATGAAAACAAATCATGGTTTGACGATGACAAGAAAGTGAAGCTGCCATATGACTTGGATGAAGATTTTCCATCACTGCAACCAAAGGAGCCAAAGCACATTGAAGAAAGTGATTCGGAGATTGACCTAGAAGACTTGGAAAGACTAAAGCTATGGAAGAACAAAGGTAAAGCAAAGATGCAGGATTCTACATATGGACCCGAGAGCTCACATCAACCACTTAGAAGGTCTTCAAGGGAGAAGAAGAAACCAGAGAGGTTTGGTATGATACTTCTTTGGTCACCAAGCACTCAATCTACATTGCAAAGGATTCAACCAATGAAGAACCTACCACATTCGAAGAAGCACAAAGCAAGAAAGCTTGGAGAGATGCAATGGATGAAGAAATGGAAGCCTTGAAGGAAAATGACACTTGGGAGCTTGTACCTAACAAGCCATCTATGAAGGTAATTGGATCTCGATGGATATACAAAATCAAGAGGAATCCAGATGGAAGTATAAATAGACACAAAGCAAGGTTAGTTGCTAAAGGGTTTGCTCAAACCCATGGTAATGATTATGAGGAGACTTTCTCTCCTGTTGCAAAAATGCCTACAATTAGGGTTCTCATTAGTCTTGCTGCATCTAGAAATTGGAATCTTTATCAACTTGATGTAAAGAATGCTTTCTTGAATGGATGGATTTCTGAGGAAGTGTATATGGCACAACCTCCTGGATATGAGGATGCACATCATCCTAACTATGTATGCAAACTAAAGAAAGCTTTGTATGGATTGAAGCAAGCTCCAAGAGCTTGGAATTTCAGATTGGTGACTTATTTGTAGGACCAAGGATTCAAAGCTAGCAAGGCGGATACCTCTTTGTTCATAAAGAGGAATGGATCTGAAGTGATCTATTTATGTGTGTATGTTGATGATATTATTATCACAGGCAATGATCTTGAAGGAATCAAACAGGTAAAGAGTCAATGAAGGAGGAGTTCAAAATAAGTGACCTCGGACCACTCACTTATTTTCTTGGATTGGAGTTGATCTACACAGATTCAGGTATATACATCACACAAAGGAAGTATGTCCATGACATGCTCGTCAAGTTCAAGATGGAAAATACCAAGTGTGCAGGTACACCTATGGAGCAAAATCATAAGCTTAGTGCTTATGAAGGAGAGCCAATTGAAGACATCACAAGCTATCAAAGCTTGATTGGAAGTTTGAACTATGCAGCACTCACAAGGGTGGATATATGCTATAGTGTTAGCATATTGAGTCAATTTATGCATAAGCCGAGAAGACCACATATGGAAGCGGCCAAGAGAGTCCTCAAGTACCTAAAGGGGACCATGAATGAAGGTTTGTTTTATTCATTTACTTCAGATATTGAGCTAAAGGTCTACTCACATGCAGATTGGGCCGGATCTAAAGATGATAGAAGAAGCACATCAGGATATATATCATTTGTAGGTTCAAAAATCATTTCTTGGTCATCGAAGAAGCAACCAACCGTGGTATTATCTTCTACTAAAGCAGAATATAGAGGTTTGGCTAATGCAACTCGAGAAATCATGTGGTTAAAGTCTTTGTACACAGATCTTGGACTTCATTCTTCAACACCTCATATTTTTGGTGACAACACAAGCTCACTACATCTAGCAGCTAATCCGGTATACCATGCTAGAACCAAGCATATTGAAGTCCACTACCATTACGTAAGGGAGAAGCTATTGAACAAGGATATTCAACTATCCTATGTCTCTACAGATATGCAATGTGCAGACATGTTGACTAAAGCTCTTGATGGTACAAAATTAAGTAGATTCAAGTTGATGATTGGCTTGCAGGACACCAAGGACAATTGAAGACTTATTTGAAGGCCAAGCATGTTAGGCTTGAGGGGGAGCTGTTGGTGCATTTTACCCAAGCCTACATGCTTGATATACTTGATATTATCCTCATTTGTAAGTCACATGAGTAGTCATGTGAACACCTCTTGTAAAAGACATTTTATCTCTTGTAAATGGAAAAAGAAAAAAAGAAAAGGATGGCTTACCTCATCCATGATGTAAAAGAAAATTCGTGGCTCTAACAATTTAAAACCACGAAATTTAGAGCTGAGGGAATCTCTTCTAACTTTGGGGATCACTTTTAGGTGGAGCCATTCGAATTCAAATTCAAAACTCCCTCCAAGAATAGCTATAAAAGGAGCATGAAGGAAGAGGCGATTAGCAAGCCTTGTACGTGACCACTTCATGTCATTTTGTAGAGATTGAAGAGCTTACTCCATAGCTCTATCATTCTACTCCCATTTTGCAAAGATTCATTGCCAATGTGGTTGTAATCATATGTGAATCTATACATTTATCATCATTTACTTTTTTGTTTTGTTCTCTGCTATACTCACTCAGAGCAGTAACGTCAGAAGGTCATATCTCGAGTTCTACTGAACCTTTTTCAGTGATTTAACTTGCGTTGGATAGCTCATATTGTCTACTTGCTAATATACATTTTCAAGGTCATTCGAGTAATAATTTTGAAGATATCTGCAATTTACTGCTCACTGGTCTATCTCTGCAAGAGCCCCGAGAATGGTGGGCTCCAGAAATTGATGAAACTTGTTCTCAGTGCTTAGTCCATCATTTGAAGTTTTTTAACTTGGATTGGGAAGCTTGCTAAGTCTATTTGCTATGCCCAAAAGGAATGTTTCTAATTCCTACCAGGTTGAGAGCACTGCTCATTTTTTTTAGCAGGTGTATGTCCAAAAATAGCAAGTTTTGGGAGCTAGTCATTTCGCAACTAGTCTGTCTTGACTTAAACTTTTGGGATACATGTTCCAAAGTACTTGGCTGATATTTTGGTGGATTTAGGAAGCTCAAAGGGTCTACTAATCAACTCTGAAGTCTCAGTTGGCTGGTGTGAAGCTGGTTGTAGCAGCACCTACTCATCTTTGGATTGCATCCACCATCTCTCTTCACATTTTTGATACTTTTCCCTACCACATTAGAAGGATTAGCAGATAAATGGTTCAACCAGTTTGCTGAGAACCATTTTACAACTTGGGACTTAATGAAAGATGCATTCAAAACCCAATTCCAACATGGAAATACTCCAGAGATCATCATAGAGGAATTAGAAAACTTGAGACTGGGTCCAGGTGAAAAATTTCCAGAATTTGTAACTAGTGCTAAGGCACTAATGGCTAAGGTGCTAGATCCTCCACATGATTTTTTTTGTTAAGAAATGGTTAACTAAGCCACTTCTAGTGACCACCCAATGTAAAATCAATGAATTAGTGTTGCCTACAGACTCCATAGAGGAATTCATCAACACAGCTACATGACTTGAGCAGATAAGGCAACGGTATGGAGCAATTTCTTCTCAACCACCATATTCTACAGAAATGGAGGATCCAGTAATCCAACTAAGGAAGGAGTTGAAGGGCTTAAAAAGGAATAAGCCCCACAAAGAGGAGGAGAATGTTGTTACTCAGTTGAGGAGGGAGATTGAAGCATTAAAGCTCCAAAAGGAGGAGGAGGCCCAAGCAAAGGAATTGGCTCAACTGCGACAGGAGTTGAAAGAACTCAAAAGGGGTGGCATCAAGAGTGGACTTTGGTGTACCATGTGCAACAAGCAAGGTCATATAGTAAATGAATGTCCTCTGTTAAGTGTGACTTGCCAACTATGCAAGAAAGTTGGTCATGAGGCCCAGGAATGCCAATCAAGAGGAATGCCTGCAACAACATATTGGACCCAAAGAGGATCCCTACCACCAACATACGTGATGGCAAATGCACCCAATCAAGATAACAATTACAACCCTAGATAGAGGAATAACTTTGGAAATGGGCCTAGGAGGCCAATCATTTGTTTCAGATGTGGAGAATGTGGGCACTATCAAAGTAGGTGCACTCTACCAGAAAATGCCCCTCCTTGTAGGAACTGCCCAAAGGCCAAAGACCACTATACAAATTGTTGTGCTAAGAATCAAGCCTCTTCATTTGGGCCCCACATTCAAATGATTTCTATGCATAAAGAAGAAATATTAGATCAAATCAATGGGCCCTCACCATCTACCAGGGTGGTGCAGTTAGAAGAAATTGAATCTTTTACAGTGCAGACAAGAAGCAAGGGGAAGGCTCAAGTAGACGTGGTTCAAGCATCAAGAATTAATGGATTGAATAAAGACAAAGAGACATCTGAAGACAAAGCCACCACATGTGCAGATACAAGGCAAAAAGGAGATCTCATATGTACCAGTGATGACATTGGGCATGCATTCAATAGGACTCATGAGGAGTTTGATAAGTCAATTGGAGCCCATGCTCTTAAGGAATCAGAGGCTTCAAAACTACTCAACTCCATGAAGAAGGAGGTTAGTATTTTTTATTTAATAAAGATGGATGGGAAATTCAGGTCAGAACTCTTGCAGATAATTGATGAGGCTTCCACTACAAGTTTAGTGGCAAAGACTGCTGTTATGCATAAAGGTAAAATTGTAGGGGAAGCACCCCTTATAGATTATAAGAGCCCTCGGTTGACAGTATCTATTAAAGGTCATGAGTTTCAAGGAGTTATTGTGGATGGTGTGTCTGGCATTAACTTGATGCCTGAACATACAATGGAAAAGATTGGACTCCACCCTTCAAGGCCTGCAAATTTCACGGTTACTTTGGTAGATCAAAGCAAAGTAAGGCCCTTGGGAGTGATCCCAGAAGTTCCATTGGAAGTACAAGGTAATCTCTTCATTCTGGGTTTTGTGGTATTAAGACTACCCCAGGTTGAAGGAGGATTTCCCCTCTTAATTGGAAGACCATGGTTGAGGCATGCAAGTGTCATCCATGATTGGGGTAAAGACACTATGTGGGTACAAAAGAAAGGGCAAGAACTGACACAGATACATTTAGAGGAGGGCCCCGATCATCAAGGGAACACTAGCATGATGCAATCACTTGGCATTTGCATGGAACCAAAATGGAGGACCAACCCCAAATAGAATTTGAGAAAGAAGATGATATTCTGAATTGGCTCCAAGCAGGCAACTCTTCCTCTGGTTTTGGAGTTTTTTTTTAATAATTCTTGTACAGATGAATGTTATAATGAAAATGAGGATAAAGTTCAGGTTGATGGATTGGGAGAACCCATCATAGGACATAGAAGAGGGAGGAAGACACCCCTCAAATACAACTTGGAGGAGGATGCAACAACAGTCGAGAAGGAAGTTACTAAAGTTAAAGACAAGGTAAAACATACTAGTGAAGAATGTTCTTTACCAATTCAAGAAATCCTTGCAGGATGGATGCAGGACAAGGAAGAATATATTGAGATCCAAAACACTCCAGCTTATGCAACAATGCATGAAAAGCTGTGGGAAGAAGGCAAGGTTGGAGATGAGCATGAAGATACCATGGTAGAGAGAAACCCTGTCAAAGAAATAAAATTAGGCACTCAAGAAAATAATCATCCAATTTTGGTGGCTACTTGGTTGTGGAGCCACCTAGAACTCCATGAAAAGGTAAAATATTTCTTGACCCATTATGCAGATGTTTTTGCTTGGCATTATAAAGACTTAGAAGGAGTGCGTGCCATTTATGGAGAGAACCAAATCCCTTTGGTTGATGGAGCCAAACCAATAAGAGGAAAGAGTTATAGACTTAACCCAAAATATGCTAAAGCTGTTTATGTGGAGATACAGAAGATGGAGGATGCAGGAATCATCATTCATGTGGAACACTTAGAATGGCTGTCACCTATGGTTATAGTTCCAAAGAAGAATACTAGCAAAATTAGAATTTGTGTTGACTTTAGAGCACTCAACAAGGTGACCATTCCAGATGGATTCCCCATGCCATTTGCAGAGCAGATCATTGAAGAAGTGGCTGGACATGCATTATATAGCTTTATGGATGGCTTTAGTGGCTATAATCAAATATCCATACACCTAGAGGATTGTGAAATGATTGCTTTTATCACACCTTGGGGAATATATGTGTATGTAAAAATGCCCTGTGGACTCAGAAATGCTCCGACCACCTTTAACAAAACTGTCAACCTCATTTTTGGACCCTTATTGCTAGAAACACTTAGAATTTCCATGGATGAATTTTCTTCATTTTCAGGATCTCACAAAGAGACCCCTTTAGATTGCTTAACCATCACTTGCAACAACTGCATAATGTTTTTAAGAGATGCAGGGAGAGTAAACTAAAGCTAAACCCAAACAAATGTCATTTCCTTTTGACAGAAGGAACCCTCTTGGGACATGTGGTGTTGGCTAAAGGTATGGCTCCATATCCGGATAAAATTATTTCTATACTAAAGTTGCCTAAACCCAAATCTCCTAAAGAGATTTAAAGCTTCTTGGGGCATACTGGGTACCACAGAAGATTTATAAAAATGTATGCAGAGATAGCCAAACCACTAGCTAGACTTACAGGTAAAGAAGTTCCCTTTAAATGTGAAGAGGAAGAAGAGAATGCTTATCAGCCATTAAGGTCTAAATTGGGGGCTGCACCAATTCTTATCACCCCAGATTGGTCAAAAATTTTTCATGTGCATGCAGATGCCAGTGCATATGCAATGGGTGCAATATTGGCCCAACATAGTGAAGAATTCAAACTTGACAGGCCTATTTAGTATGCTAGTTGAATTTTGACTAAAGCTGAAAAAAATTATAGCACAATAGAAAGGGAAGCTCTAGCAATGGTTTTCATCGTACAAACATTTCGTCATTATTTGCTAGGTGTGAAGTTTATTATCATCACAGATCATGAACCACTCAAGTATTTATTGAACAAGCCACAAGCAACTAGGAGGATCTGGAGGTGGCTACTTTTGTTCCAGGAGTTTGATTTTTCTATAGTCCATAGACCTGGTAAAGAAAATGTCATGGCGGATCACCTATCCAGGATCAATATAATGGATCAAACAATTGGAGTCAATGATGATTTTCCAGATGCTAATCTGTTCGCTCCTCAAGCTCAAGGTTGGTATTATGATATCAATAATTTCATTAAAACTGGAGTGTATCTAGAGAAGTTTGTTGGAGGATAAACACTCCTATGTGCACAACAAAAGCAAATGAACCCTCCTAGGATCCTGAAATTTTTCAGACATAGGCTCTATATTTTCTGAGTTTCTCTGAGTATATGCAGAGATTGAAAATGAAATTTTGCAGGCATAAACTACACTTTAAGAGCTTTCAAATGAGGTAAAATCACTCCATTTGGATACTGGATGATGCCTCAACCAGCTGCAATAAAACAGATAACTTGATCTCTTCACAGAGTATGAGCTAACTAGACAGACACTATTCTGGACATTTCTCTGCACATATGCAGGCACTGAGCCTGAGACTTATACCCGACAAAGTAGAACTTATAAGCTTTCCAACAAGAAAAAAATCATTGCAAATGGATTCCGGACGAAGGAGAAACAACAATTACAAGACCGGGGGGTCTGCCAAAAACATCTAGATAGATAGTGTAAAAGTGAAATTTCTACAAAATATGCAAAGAAAAGCTAGTAGGGGGTGTGCTTAAGCAAGGGAGCAGCTTGGGCACGTATTTCCACGACTCTAAGTCATTATACAACTCATTAGAGATTTTAAAGACCACATGCTAACCTCTTTAACCAATCAAAAGCATATACATGTCAAAAGTGAGATCCAATCACATCAAGAGGTGAGCTAAATCTTCTCTAATCAACTTCTTTCCATTATGAGCATAATTGGATGCCTCCAACTCGTGAAAATCAGCCTCCTTTGATTGTGGATGATGTGGAAGGTTCAATTTGAGGCATGTTCCCACACTCTTGAGCTTGAAAAACTTTCAACACTCCCCCTCAAGCTCAAGTCTTTTCCTTTGTTGCTTCAGCCTATGTCTCTTATGTTGATAGCTTCCTTGAATCCTCCAAGCTTTGTACCTTCAAGAAACTTTGTCATCATGTCTGCAACCTGCATTTTAGTGTTCACATACCTTATATCTAGCTCTTTTGCCATCACCTTTTCTCTAACAAAGTGGTAATGAACCTCTATGTGCTTGCTCCTTGCATGAAACATGGGATTGTTAGCTAGATAGATGCTTGAAATGTTGTCTCCATAAAGAGGAAACTCCTCCACTGCCACTTCCAAGTCCTTAAGTAGCTTCTTAAGCCATAATAGCTCACATTTAGCCAATGCTAAACCTCTGTACTCAGCCTTTGTGGATGAAAGAGCAACAGTGGGTTGCTTCTTAGAGCTCCAAGAGATCACTTTTGTACCTATCATGAAAACATAACCCGATGTACTCCTTTGATCATCCTTGCTACCTGCCCAATCAGCATCACTATATCCTTTGACACTTAGATCAGCATCATATGAGTAAAATAGACCTTGTTGATGGTGTGCTTGATGTAACGAAGCACCTTTCTTGCCGCCATAAGATGATCATGAGTAGGTGCATGCAAAAATTGAGAGAGAACACCTACTACATATGCAAGATCAGGTCTAGTGAATGTAGCATAAATTAATGAACCAATTATGCTTCTATATAGTGTAATATCTTGTATAGCCTCTCCTTGACCTGCAACCAACTTTGTATTGGGCTCCATGGGCTGAGAAAGTGGCTTACAACCACTCATACCAAACCTGTATAGCACATCCAACAAGTATTTTCTTTGAATCAAGAAGATGCCATTGTGTGCATAGATTACCTCTATTCCCAAGAAGTACTTTAGTGTTCCAAGATCAGATATCTTGAACTCCTTCCCTAGCTTTGATTTGATATCTTTAATACCTGCAATATCACTTCATGTGATGATTAAATCGTCCACATAGATGCATATGTATACCGTCTTGTCTCCTTGCTTCTTCATGTAAAGTGATGGATCTGCAACACTTTGTTTGTATCCACAACTTGATAAATGATCCACTAACCTCTGATTCCAGGCCCTTGGGGCTTGCTTTAGTCCATATAATGCTTTCCTTAGCTTGCAAACATGATTTGGGTACCTCATACTAGCAAATCCTTGAGGTTGGCTCATGTAGACTACTTCTTCAAGCTCTCCATTGAGGAAGGCATTCTTCACATCCAACTGATATAAGCTCCATTTCCTTGATGTGGCCACTGCAATCAAAGTCCTAATTGTTGGCATCTTGGCTACGGGGCTGAAAGTTTCATCATAATCTATCCCGTAGCTTTGGGAGAAGCCTTTCGCCACCAACCTTGCTTTGTACCTAGCAATGGAACCATCTGAATTTCTTTTAATTTTGTAAACCCACTTATTACCTATCACCTTCATGCCTTCTTGAGTTGGTCCAGGCTCCAAGTATGGTTCTCATCAAGTGCTTTGAGCTCTTCCTTCATTGCCTCTTGCCATTCCTTGCAATCCTTAGCTTCTTCATAACTAGTTGGTTCTTTGTCCTTGATTACCTGAGTCATGTATGCATAATGCTTTGCAATGAAATTATCATATGTTAACATTTGTACTGGATATCTTACTCTTGAAGACCTTCTTTCACTTCCTTTAGGTGTGGTTGCCATCTTCTTTCTTTGTTTGGCCACTCCTAGAGTTTGAACTTCTTCTATCTCTTCATCTTCCAACATGCTCTCGTCCACATAGCTTCCTTCTTCAACTGAAATCTTCTCTTTGCCTTTGACTTTGCTTTCTTCAGAGCTGGTCTCTCTTTCCCTAAGCCTTCCACTCCATGGTGAGGGTGTCCTTGTGTTGCATGAGTTGCTTGGACCACTCAAATCCATGCTTTCTTGAACTCTATCATCATTCTTCAAATCTGTCTCACCTATGTCTTCAACCTGCAATGGACTTGTGTATGCATACCAAGGCTTCAACTCATCAAAGAAAACATCCCTACTTACCTTCAGCTCCTTGGTGATGGGATTATAGCATTTATACCCCTTTTTTTCCATAGAATATCCCAAAAAAATACACCTTTCAGATTTGGCATCTAACTTTGACCTCAACTCTTGAGGTACATGTACATAGCATATACAACCAAAGATTCTAAGATGTGAAATGCAAGGTTTTCTTCCACTCCATGCTTCCTCAGGGGTTAGATGATGTATACCTGATGTAGGACATCTATTCATGATGTATGTGGCTATATATGTAGCCTCTCCCCAATGACAATGCAGCATATTCATTTCGTTGAGCATACACCTTGCTACCTCTGCTATGTGTCTGTTCTTTCTCTTTGCTACCCCATTTTGTTGAGGGGTATACCTGCATGTAAATTGTCTTTTGATGCCATTGACCTGCAAAAATTCAGAAAATTCATGGGAGAAATACTCTCCTCCTCCATCAGATCTCAAAGTTTTGATAAACTTGCCAGATTCCTTCTCCACCTGTGCTTTGAATTTCTTGAAGTAGTGGAACACATCTGATTTGTTTCTAATGCAATACAACCACACTTTCCTTGAAAAGTCATCAATGAAGGTTACAAAATACCTATTTCCAGCAAGGGATGCTTCTCTTGTTGAACCCCAAACATCCATGTGAATGAGGTCTAAAACATTTGCACTTACATAGGTACTCTTCTTGAAGGGCAGCCTTGATTGTTTTCCTTGTTGGCAAGCTACACAAATTTCATGCAACATTTTAGATGTAAAATTTGGTAGGCCTCTTACCAAGCTCCTCCTTTGCATGTCCTTGAGCTTTTGTAGGTTGATGTGACCTATTCGTTTATGCCATAGATCCAAATCTGCTATCCTCTTGTCTCCATATGTGACATACATTGAATGGTGTGGCTGATTTATGTCCATTGTGAACATTCTCCCTTGCTTTTTTCCTTTTGCTATGAGCTTGAAACCTGCCCTTGGATCCTCAACAAAACATCCTCTTTCATTGAACCTAACTTGATAGCCTTTTTCTACCATTTGGCCTACCGAAATCAAGTTTTTGGTAATAGTAGGGACATGTAATACCTCTGATAATCACTTTGCTCTTTGATTTCCTTCCAAACTGATATCTCCCACATGTTGAATGATATGCTCTGAGTTATCACCTGTTTCCACATGCCCTTGATGCTTTGGGACCTACAAATTACTAAAAAAATCCTTTAGACATGACATATGATTGCTACATCCACTGTCTACATACCATACATCTTCACTAGCTTGAGTTGTATCTTCACCATACCTCATGGCAAGTAAATAATCATTCCCTTGGCTGGATGATGTGTTTGCATAATTACCTTGCCCTCTATAATTGTTTTTGTTGCTTTGATTCCCTTGTCTTTGAGCTCTATGATAGCATTCATTTGCAAAATGACCGGGCTTACCGCATACAAAGCATCCATTTGAAGTGGCTTGTCCTCTTCCACCAAATCTTGCACCTCTTCCTCTATTTGTGGCTCTTCCACCTCTTTGACCTGCATTTTCTTATTGTCCTTGACCTCCTTGGTTGCTTTGATATCTTCCTCTTCCTCTTAAAGCACCTCGGTTGTGTCTTCCTTTTCCTCTACCTCAAACAATAGAGCTACTCCTCTTGATGAAGCTTCGTCTTTGATTTGATGATGTATTTGCTTCCCCTTGTTGTTGACGTGCCCGTTCTTTGCTTCCTTCCTTCAAACTTTGATGGTCTTTACTTCACTTCAGTAGCTCTCTTCTTCTCTCTTTGATACTCCACTTATAGCTCTGATACCACTGTTGGAGGATAAACACTCCTATGTGCACAACAAAAGCAAATGAACCCTCCTAGGATCCTGAAATTTTTCAAACATAGGCTCTATATTTTTTGAGTTTCTCAGAGTATATGCAGAGATTGAAAATGAAATTTTGCAGGCATAAACTAGACTTTAAGAGCTTTCAAATGAGAGTAAAATCACTCCATTTTCATACTGGCTGATGCCTCAACCAGCTGCAACCAAATAGATAACTTGATCTCTTCACAGAGTATGAGCTAACTAGACAGACACTATTCTGGACATTTCTCTGCACCTGTGCAGGCACTGGACCTGAGACTTATACCCGACAAAGTAGAACTTATAAGCTTTCCAACAAGACAAAAATCATTGCAAATGGATTCCGGATGAAGGAGAAACAACAATTACAAGACCGGGGGGTGTGCCAAAAACATCTAGATAGATAGAGTGTGTAAAAGTGAAATTTCTACAAAATTTGCAGAGAAAAGCTAGTAGGGGACGTGCTTAAGCAAGGGGGCAGCTTGGGCACGTATTTCCAGGACTTTAAGTCATAACACAACTCATTAGAGGTTTTAAAGACCACATACTAACCTCTTTAACCAATCAAAAGCTTATACATGTCAAAAGTGAGGTCCAATCACATCAAGAGGTGAGCTAAATCTTCTCTAATCAACTTCTTTCCATTATGGGCATAATTGGATGCCTCCAACTTGTGGAAATCACCCTCCTTTGATTATGGATGATGTGGAAGGTTCAATTTGGGGCATGTTCCCACACTCTTGAGCTTGAAAAACTTTCAACAAAGTCTAGTGTTGTGCAAAGAAAGAGACTGGTAATCAAGAGCAGACCTTATACCTTCATTGAAGATAAATTACATAGACAGGGAAAGGACAATAGGTTTAGGAAGTGCATGGAAGAAGAAGAAGTGAAGGAAGTCCTTCCATCTGCACATGAAGGAATAGGTGGTGGGCACCTTCCAGGACATATTATGAGTCAAAGGATACTTGATGCTGGTTTATGGTGGCCTACATTATTCAAAGATGTAGATGAATGGGGAAAGGCATGTGACGTTTGCCAAAGGTGTGGACCTAAGCCAACAAAGTAGAGGAAAAACCCCTTGATTATTTCCACTTCTTGGCAACCATTTGAGAAGTGGGGGCTAGATTTTGTAGGGCCCATCTACCCTCCGTCAATTCCAAAAAGAGAGAAGTATCTATTGATCGCCACAGACTATGCGACAAACTGGGCTGAAGCTATTGCCTCCCCTGACTGCACTACCCAAACGGTTGCTGATTTCATTTACAGTAGCATCATTTGCAGGTTTGGATGTCCACTTGAAAGTTGTACATACCAAGGTACTCATTTTGTGAATAAGGTCCTATAGGAAATTTTCAACAGATACAGAATTGTACATAGGACCTCTTGTGCCTATTACCCAAGAGCTAATGGATAGACAGAATTAACTAATAAGGTATTAATTGCTATGTTAAGGAAGGAATGTATGTTACAGCCCACTTCTTGGGGCATTGCTTATCAAGGTACCCTATGGGTGTACAGGTTAGCTTACAAAGAGGCCACTAGATATTCTCCATTCCAACTGGTTTATGGGATATTTCCAATTGAACCCTTTGAATTTTTACATGGATCACCAAAAGTAGCATTCGTGCAAGGCAAGAAAGATTGTGGTGTCTCTCAGAGGCTTGGAGCACTGCATAAAGTGGAGGAGATACGTCTACATGCAACAAAACAATTGATAAAGACTCAGATGAAGAGGAAGGAGGCACACGATCAGAATCTCTGGAACAACAACATAGAGCCAGGCATGTTAGTTCTTCTCCATAGACGTCAAATCCAAACACAAGTGAGAGGAAAATGGCTTCCACACTAGGAAGGATCTTATCGAGTTAAAACAATGTTGAATTGGGGTGTTGTGGAGTTAGAGATGCTAAAAGGAGAGGCCTTGCCACTGGTCAACATATCAAGACTCAAGGCCTATCGTCAACACAATTGAAGAATTATGGATCACCTGGAACTTGCAAAATCTGTCCAGGTTGTACATAGCCTTCTCATTTCATTTTGCTTAAGTTTTAGTAGTTTTCTTTATCCATTTCATGCTTGTTCCTTGCATTTTTCACAAATTTAGCAACCATTTCATAACCTTTGCAAAAGTACAATTTTTAGAAATTTTTGGGAATTTCTGAGAATTTTTCAAGCATTTTTTTTATTTTTTTGGTATTTTTCATCCTTTTCAAGTGTCATTTTCTTGCCAAATTGGAGCAATAAAGGAAGCTCTCTATGGTTTTGAGTGAAAAAACTGGCTTAGACTTGTAGGAAATTTTTGAAGATTTTTTGGATTTTTTTTGCATTTTTTTTGGATTTTTGATGTATTTTTCTTTAGTTTTTTTGGATAATTTCACAAAAAAAAAGGACCCAAGTGTTTTCTTTTTCAAAAAAAAAGGGGGAAAAATTTTTCGAGAGAAAAAAAACCCCTCCCTCTCTCTCCCTCTCTCTCTCTCTCTCTCTCTCTCTCTCTCTCTCTCTCTCTCTCTCTCTCTCTCTCTCTCTCTCTCTCTCTCTCTCCCTCCCCCCCCCCCCCCCCCCCCCGGCGGCCCCCCCCTCTGCCCCCCACCCCCCCCTGCCAGCGGATCTTTTTTTTTTGTTTTCATTTATTTATTATTTTATTTTTCTTTTATCTTTATTTTTTATTATTTTATTATTTATTTATTCATTATTTCTCTGTTTTATTTTGCTTTATTTTTTCTTTTTCATGCCCAACCACATGCGTTAAAAATTAATAACAATAATAAATTAAAAAAGAGAGAAAAATTTTCTTTTTTTAATTATTATTTTAATATATATATATATATATATATTTTTTTAATTTTTTTTTTTATGGTTCAAAACTTTTGGCTCTCGATCACGCCTTGGATGGCCATTTTTTTCAAACGTGGAGTCATTATCATGTATTTCGGCACTTTTGGATTCATTTTTTGACTTAATTTTTCCAAAATCAAACTTTTTCTCTGACTTTTGGTCAAAACCCACATGTTTTAAGCACATTTATCACATGTTTTATTTTACCGCATGGTCCACATGGTCTATTCTCACTTTGTTTTACCTTATGTTTCACGATTTCCCATATGCACCCTCTGTAGCTCTACTGTTTGCTCTTTTCGGCCCTCTCGAGAGCCCATATTCCTAGTCCCTCACCCTCCATTTACCCTTCTGCCCAGCCTCATCCTTACCCCTCCTTGCCCTATCCATCTCAGCCCCCTCAGCCCTCCCTTACCCCTTCTTTCTACCCTCACATTGCCCTCCTTTGCTTTTCCCTGAAAAAAAATTCCACTTTGGGTTCTTCTCTCGTGCTTGTTCTCTCCTGCTTCTGGTGGACTTCGTAGCCGCTGAAGTGTCCTTTTCAAGATTTTGCAACTCAAGAATCATGGTGTACTCTATGCTTAGAGTTTCGACTGTAGCTCTCCATGACGGAGAGCACATTAGGTGGTGGGCAACTGTTGAGCCCATAAAAGTTATCTTGGTCAAAGTCAACTATAGTCAAAGTCAATTGCAATCAAAGGCAAAAGGTCAAAGGCAAACCCATCAAAGTCAACAAAGTCAAGGTCAGAGTCAATAGGGGCAAAGTCATAGTGTTCGAAGTGCAGGTGTCAAGGTGCACAAGTAGTGCACAATTAATTGTCCACAAAGGGTAAAATTGGACAAAGTTGGTTGCAGGTTGCAGAGCTATTTCTATAATTTCCCTAAGGTTCAAAAGTGTTTTTAAAGTGTTTCGGAAGGTTTAGGTGAACCCTCTTTATGTGCATAAGTGAAGAATTAAAAAGCAAAATGTGAAGGTATGTGAAGCGACAACGTACGCAGAAGTGAAAGAATGGTCCCCCAATTAATTTTTTTTTTTTGTTTAGTCTAAAGTCACTTCAGGACAAAATAGGGATTCGTTGGCTGCCACTTGTGGAGATAATCTTGGGACATAAAGTGAGCACCAACATACTCTTGCAGTTAAGAGCGTACGTGAATCGACACTCAAATCAAGGCAAGGACTATTCTTGGACAAACAAGTGTAAGCAAAACTAAGCAAGGTGAGCATAGTCTAAGCTGGGAAAGAGAGAGAAGTGCAAGAGACAGACAGTGTGTGACGCAGAGAAGCGAAGTGCAAGCTGTGCATGAAGAGTGACTAAGGAAGTGTGCAGAGAAGTGCTAAGCTAGTCATCACAAGGATCCCAAGGTCCCATTGAAGCTGTGTGCGTGCCGACAGAAGGTGTCCAACCCTCCCCCTTATTGGAAGCTTGGTGCAAGGTGTGCATAAGTGCAGGCTTGGAGAAGGTGGAGGTCTCGTGCAGAGAAGGCCGGCAGCAACAAGACCCTTGGGTATTTGGTATTTTGTGATTAATCACTCTGTGGGATTTTGCACAGAAGCATTGGCTTGTATTTTTCATCAGCATTGTTTTTTTCTTCTTATAATCAAATCGACAGAGGCTTCCAGTGTGTATCTTTCGTCTTGTCTTTCCCTTTTTCTCCTACAAACACTCAATCCCTTCTTGTCCAAGAATCCCCCAACACTATCTATCTATCTATCTATCTATCTATCTTTCTTTCTTTCTTTCTTTCTTTCTTTCTTTCTTTATTTCTTTCTTTCTTTTTATCTATCTATCTATCTATCTATCTATCTATCTATCTATCTATCTATCTATCTATCTGTCTATATCTATCTATCTATTTATCTATCTATCTATCTATCTATCTATCTATCTATGTATCTATCTATCTATCTATCTATCTATCTATCTATCTGTCTATCTATCCATCTGTCTATCTATCCATCTATCTATCTATCTATCTATCTATCTATCTATCTATCTATTTATCTATCTATCTATCTATCTATCTATCTATCTATCTATCTATCTATCTGTTGGGAAAGATGGATGGATACTCCAAGAGACTGAGTAGGTACTGCTAAACCTGCTTTGTATGAGCCCTCTTTTGCTTGAGAGTTGATAACTAGACCTCCTTAGCTTTCCAATGACACCATAAAATGTCCTATGTCCTTTGGAAATGATGTGTGCAATGATTGAATCAAAACAGATAATTTTGGAAGTGACAAACTCAAGAAAACCTTCTATTTATGTCTTGACACCTGCTGGATATTTTGCTCAGTATGACCAGCACAGTAGGAATTGGAAAAATTCCTTTTAGGAGTATCTAATTAGCTTTGTAAGCTACCTATTCCAAGTGGAATGATGTAAAATGATAAACTATGCTAAGAGAAATCAATTTAGCAAGTTAAGCTATACCCCCGACTTTTTAGGACTGTAGCAAAAAATGACCAGAGATCACCTTGACGTAGATTTCTCCAAAATGACTAAATAGAATGTCTTCAAACTTTGACAGCATGTAGAGTACTTCAAACTGAATCCAAGAAGCTTTGAATCACTTAATTGGGTGAAGAATTGACCGAGATATGCCCTTGACAAGTTGACAGACTTTTGAGTAGACTAACAGAGAACTCAGAGATGGGCAATATGAATGTATGTATTAATGAACATTTGTATACAACTCCATTGGCATGAATCTCATTGCGAAATGGTGTAGAGAGGTGTGGGCTAGAGTGTAGACCTCACACACACTCAGAAATCAGTAATGCTAGGCTCGGGAGTGCTCTGTCTTACCCACGACTTTTCATGTCCATTTTATATAAGGAATGAGTAAAGGTTTGAATTCAAATTCAAACTTTTGGCTCCCTATGATCAAGCTCCTAAATGATAGGAGATATTCTTTCAATCATACAACTAATGTTTCCACGAATCCTTTTGGTAGGTGATTACAAGAGATTCCAAGTCAATTTGACTTTTACAATGAGGTAAAGTGGTAATTAACCACTAGCATATGTTCCTATGCTTCTTCATGTATGTATAGACTTCAATGCATCCTTCGAGCCAAATGTGTAGGCTTGTAATTTACACCAACAGCTCCCCCCTCAAGCCAAACATTTTGGTTTAAGTCTTCATCTTCAATCTTCAAGTATATCCTGCAATCCAATCATGGATTTGAACCTGCAAAGTTTGATTCCATCCAAAGCTTTAGTCAACAAATCTGCACATTGCATGTTGGTTGATACATAGGTAAGTTGAATGTCCTTGCTTATCAATTTCTCTCTCACATAATGGTAATGGACCTCTATGTGTTTGGTCCTAGCATGGTAAATAGGATTAGCTGCAAGGTGAAGAGAACTTGTATTATCTCCAAAGATTATCGGAGACCTAGTAAATAAACCCAATTCTGTATACAAAAGCTTAATCCAAATTGCTTCTTGTGTGGCATTAGCCAATCCTCTATACTTTGCCTCTGTGGAAGACAAAGCAACAGTAGGTTGCTTCTTTGAAGACCATGAAATTGGTTTGTCACCTGCAAAAGAGATATATCCATAAGTGCTCCTCCTATCATCCTTGCATCCTGCCCAATCTGCATCTGAATAAATTTTGATATCAATATCTGAAGTGTAAGGGAAATACAAGCCATGGTTCTGTGTACCCTTGAGATACTTCAAGATTCTCTTAGCAGCCTCTAAGTGAGGTATCCTTGGCTTGTGCATAAATTGACTTAGCACACTAACTCCATATGCAATATCTATCCTTGTTAAGGTAGCATAGTTCAAGCTACCCACCATGCTTTGATAACCTGTAATGTCCTTGACTTCATCACCTTCATGGGCACTTAGCTTTAGGTTTACCTCCATTGGAGTGCTTGCAACTTTAGCACCCTGCAAGTGAAACTTCTTCAACATATCTTATACATATTTTTTCTGAGTGATATATATCCCTGAATTAGTGTAGACTAATTCAAGTCCCAAAAAATATTTCAATAGACCAAGATCATTGATCTTGAACTCCTTCATCATTTGACTTTTGATATATCTGATTCCATTGACATCATTACCTATAATGATGATGTCATCAACATAAACACAAAGCTATATTACCTTTGAATTACTTCTCTTAATGAATAGAGAAGTATCTGCCTTGCTCATGACAAATCCTTGGTCTTGGAGGTATGTAGTTAACCTGTAATTCCATGCCCTAGGTGCCTGCTTCAATCCATATAAAGCCTTTTTTTATTTGCAAACATATGTTACCTTCTTAGGGTCCTCATAGCCAGGAGGTTATGACATATATACCTCCTCTGAAATCCATCCATTCAAGAAAGCATTCTTGACATCCAATTGGTACATATCCCAATTTTTTGATGCAGCCACACTTACCAACACTCTCATGGTTGGCATCTTGGCCACAGGTGAGAATGTCTCCTCATAGTCAATGCCTTGGGTTTGTGCAAAACCCTTGGCTACCAATCTGGCTTTGTACCTATTGATTGTGCCATCAGAATTTCTTTTAAGCTTATAGATCCATCTGGATTCTATTACCTTCATCGAGTCCTTCTTATGTACTAACTCCCATGTGTCACTTTCTTTAAGTGCATCAATCTCCTCATCCATAGCTTCCTTCCATTCTGATTTGATTATTGCTTCTTCATATGATCCTGGTTCTTCATTTGACAAATCTTTGGCAGGATAAACAGAATGTTTAGTAACAAGAGATGTATCATACCCATATCTGATAGGTTTCTTGCTTTCTCTTTGTGATCTTCTAAATGGTTGAGTTGAGGATTCAGGTATGTCTTCAAGCTTCTTCATCTTCATTTTGCCTTTGGACTTCCATGCTTTGAATTCTTCAAGATTGATAGTGTCTTCATCATCTGAAAACTTGAGGCTTCATTCTGAGTAGGTTGCTCCTTTGTAAGATTTGGAAATTCCTCTTCCAAATCATAGGGTAATTTGACCTTCCTGCATTCATTCTCATACCAAGAATCATTTTCATCAAAGACAACATCTATGCTTACCATAAATCCCTTATTGGTAGGATTATAAAACCTGTAACCTTTTTTATTTAAATCATACCCAATAAAGATGCATTTTTCAGCCTTTGGGTCTAGCTTACCTCTTATCTGAGAAGGAATGTGTACATATGCTACACATCCAAATATTTTGCAATTGTCAAGTGAAGGTCTCTTACCATGCTATGCTTCATAGGGTGTCATGCCATCAAGAGACTTAGATGGTAACCTGTTTATGAGGTAAGTGGCAGTAGAAACACTCTCTGCCCATAGGTAGTTAGGTAAATTTTTATCATTAAGCATAGATCTAGCTGTTTTAACAATTAATCTATTTCTTCTCTTAGCTACCCCATTTTGTTCAGGAGAATACCTTGTGGTTATTTCTCTTTTGATGCCTCTGTCCTGCAAGAAGTCTTCAAATTCATTGGAGAAGTACTCACCTCCTCCATCTGACCTTAGCCTCTTCAAATTCCTTCCTGTCTGATTTTCAACTAATGTAAGATATTTTTTAAAGCAATTAAATACCTCATCCTTGTGCTTCATGAAGTATAATACAGTCCATCTACTATAATCATCAATGAAAGACACATAGTACCTTGATCCTGAGACTGAGGGGTCTTTGCTTGGTCCCCATACATCTGTGTGTACAAGCTCTAGGTAGTCTTCATGCATGTATCCTTTCTTTGAGAAGGTTAACCTGTGAGACTTCCCAAATTGACAAGCACCACACTTATAAATCATATGTTGCTTGGATACATTCGGTATCCCAAGCACACATTGGTCCCTGCACATTTGTTTCAAGGTTCTTTCTCCTATGTGCCCTAACCTTTTGTGCCAAATCTCAAGCTCTGAAAGTGTTTGATCTTTATAACTGTATAGTGCAATATTCTTTGTATCTTCCAACTCAAAAGTGAAAAGTCTACCTGATTTTTCTCCTTTAGCAATCCTCTTCAACCCATGTCTTGGATCTTCCACATATGCTCCATATTGGTTGAATCTAACCTGCAAACCTTTCTCCACAATCTGACCAACACTCATCAAATTTTTGGTAATGGTTGGTACATAGAGTACCCTACTTAACAAATTCTGATTTCCATCACAAGTCTTAACATTCCCAACTTTAACTACAGAATGCTTTGTGTCATCACCTGTTTGGACTTGATGCTTACCCTTTGGTTCCTCAAGATCAGAGAGTAATGCTACATTGCCAGCCACATGATTTGAACATCCTGAGTCAATGTGGAATAGGTGGTCATCATTTGTACCTGACTTTGAAGTCATGTTCATGATCAGAAGAGAGTCATCTTGCTCCTCTGTGTAGTTGTTGTAATCCTTCCTGGATTTGAATCCTCCTTAGTAGTTGCCATTGTAATTATTGTTGTAGTTGTTGTTGTAATTATTGTTGTAGCCTTGGTGATGGTTGAATCTACCTCTTGACTGTGAGTAGCCACCTCTTTGGTATCCTCTTCCTCTCTGATTCTTGTAATTCCTAAAACACTCATCTGTAGTATGATTTGATAAACCACAAATGTTGCATGGTGAGGAGTTATAAGATCTC